>LPNX010638652.1:513876-599344 GCA_001517045.1 Pseudotsuga menziesii
ACGCTTGCTAGGCTAGACGTCGCTTAAGCGACGCTTATAACCAAAATTTTAAAAAAAAAAATTAACTCTCTGATTTTTGGTAGGTTTAAAAGAAATAATCCACGCGCCGTCGGAAGTAACCGTCAGATTTTGGATCGAAATGTAGTAGTGCCCCCTGCTGGGACAAGTGTACAATAAAACTAGGGTACAAACATGGTTGACCAATAACATCTATGAATCTGGAAGATCAAGCTCCACAACCAACAATCTCCCACTTATAGGCTGATCACAACAACTCCACTGCTGCTGCACTTGTTGGACTATGATCTGAACCTTGCACCTGGAAAATTTATCATCTTCACCTTCACGCCTGAAGACTAATAGAATCTCAGCTGGAACTCATCTTCTCTCTGGTTACTACCTTTGTCAACATGTCTGCAAGTTTCTAGCTAATATGTATATTTTCCAACTTAAACAGTTCATCTTCCAGAACGAATCTTATGAAATCTTACTTGAGTTATATATGTTTAGTCTTATAATGGAAGGATGATTTCTTTGCAAGATGAATGGCACTCTGGTTGTCACTGTACAACCTCATATTCTCTTGCTTCTTACCCAATTCCTCCATGAACCCATGCAACAAAATCATCACTTTACTAGCCTTTGTATCGGCAACATACTCTGCTTTCGTTGTTGAAACCGCAACAACCTTTTACAGTTTTGAAATCTAACTTACTATTGTTCCACCTACAATAAAACCATAACCTGTGGTGCTCCTCCTACTATATTTACCACGTGCCATATTTGCATCAGCATATCCCTGTAGAACAGTTTCTGAAACTCCTAAATATAAAGCATGAGAAGTGGTACCTCTCAAATACCTAAGAATCCACTATACTGCCCTCCAATTATCTTTACCTGGATTTTTCATATACTTGCTCACAACTCCCACTGCATGTGCAATATATCATCTTGTGCACATCATGGCATACATCAAGCTGTCAACTGTTGATGAATAGGGAACCTTTGACATGTGTTATATCTCCTCCTATGTCTTGGAACACATCTCCTTACTTAGTTTGAAATGGATGGCCAAATGTGTATTAACTAGTTTCGCATTCTGCATTATAAACCTCTCCAACACCTTTTTTATGTACTCACCTTGAGATAATGTCAATTTGTGATTTTTCTTGTTCCTTTTTATTCTCATACCAAGGATTTGCTTTGCAGCACCCAAATCCTTCATCGCAAATGATTTAGCTAGTTTCCTTTTGAGAAAATTTATATCCTACATGTTATACCATCATAACAAGCATGTCATCCATATACAATAACAAGGTAATATATCGTCCATTATCTAGCCTCTCGAAAAAAACACAGTGGTCAGAATGACATCTACTATAACCATGTTTTGTCATAAACTTATCAGATTTCAAATACCATTGTCTTGGAGCTTGTTTCAGGAAATACAAGCTATTCTTCAACCTCTAAACCAAATTCTCCTTCACGTTTACCTCATACCCCAATGGATACTACATATAAATATATTCTTCCAAATCCCCATGGAGAAAGGCTCTTTTTACATCTCATATTTCAAGATGCAAATCTTCTACCACCACTAAACTTTAAATAGTCCTAATTGAAGTCATTTTAACAACAGGATAAAATATTTCATCAAAATATATACCTTTATTTTGTGCAAACCCCTTTAAAACAAGTATCGCCTCCATATTCTTCCTTCAACCTGTAAACCCATTTATTAAGCAAAGTTGTTTTACCTGCATGAAACTCAACCAAATCCCAAGTCTAGTTTCTTACCAATTAGTCCATCTCATCATTCATGCCTTGATACCACTTATTTATAGTTTCCACCTACATTTCTTCTTCATAACATTCTGGTTCACCAGAATCAGTCATCAATAAATAATATAGTGAAGGAGAGAACCATTTAGGGGGTCTACTTAACCTAGTAGATCTTCTTACACTTCTAGGAGTTTGAGGTACCTATTGCTACTCTTGATTTTTTGGTACCTTTGGAACTTCATTTTCTTTTATTTCATCAAGCACGGTGTACTCTGTGTTTTCATTTTCTTCTTTCTTTCCTTGTAGCCAATATTTGTACATAACCTTTTCATTGAATACCACATCTCTAATCCTAATGATTTTTTATTTTCATAATCCTATTAGCAATAACCAAAATCATCAACCCCATATCCAATAAAGGTGCATTTCTTGAATATAGCCTCAATCTTTGTTCTATTTTCTTTATCAATATGGACAAATGCTTCACAACCAAAAGTTCTCTGAAATGAGTAGTTTACATTTTTACCTATCCATGCCTCCTTTAGAATCCTGCAATCCAAAGCACTTAAAGGCCCTCTGTTTATTAAGTAAATAGAAACATCTACAACATCATCCCAAAACTATAAGGGCAACCATGCATGCAATCACATACACCTTGCACGCTCCATGGTCATCTTATTCATCCTTTTTGACACACCATTTTCTTGTGGTGTTCCTGGGACTATCTTCTCTCTATGAATTCCAAAGTATGAACAGTAACTTTCAAACTCCTTGGTGTAATATTCACCTCCATTATCAGATCTGAAACACTCCAATATTTTCCCTATCTCATTCTCAACCAAAGCTTTCCACTTCTTAAAAGTAGCAAACACATCAGATTTATGTCTAATGCAATAAACCCAAGTTTTTCTAGTTGCGTCATCAATAGAACTAACATAATAATGAGAGCCACCAAGAGATTGTACCTGATTCAATCCCCATACATATGTATGCACAATATCTAACTTTTCACTCTTCTTTTGTTTCCCAGCCCTGAGAAATATGACTCTCTTATGCTTTCCATAAACACAGTTCTCACATAATTCCAAACTTACCTACTTCAAGTCTAGAAGTAATTTCCTTGAGTGAAGAATATGCATCCACTTCTCACTCATGTGTCCAAGCCTATGATGCCACAATGTTGAACCTATTTTTTTGAAGCTACGGAGATAGAATAATCAGTATTATGAGGACATAAATGCAAAGTACCTATCCTATCTCCTTTTATTTATTTCTAGTGCGCATTTAGTGATCTTCCACAATGTTTTTCCAAACGTAGACAAACAATTGTTATCTCCCAACTACTCTATTGAGACTATATTTCTTTTCATAGTAGGAATATGCCTTATTTCTTTTAGCAACCATTAATTTTCATTATTTAACTTAATATGTACCTTAACCATTCCAACAATTTTACATGGTTCATCATCCCCCAATAATACATGTCCAAAATCACCTAGAACATAATCATGAAATAATTTCCTATGGGATGTAGCATGATATGAAGCTTCTGAATATACTACCCAGTAATCACTAGTATTATCTAATGCAATAATGAAAGCATCTTGTAACACATCACCTCCTACATTAGCTTCCTGAGTAGTATCATGTTGCACATCTCCCTTTTTTCAGATGTCGTCTCTTACCACAGTTCCAACACTCTATCTTTCCTAGTCTAGACTTGGATCCTCCTTTTCTAGACTTGCTACAATTTCCTGGGCTCTTACCTCTCTCCCTTTGTCTTCCCCTGCTCTCCATTATCAATGCATTACCTGATGTCTCACCTTTTCTTTTTCTTCGCATTTCCTCACTAAGAATAACACCAACAACATCATCAAATTTAAGAGTAATTGAACCAGATACAGAGTTACTTACATCCATGACCAAGCCATTCCATATTTCTGGAAATGAGCACAATATTATAAGAGCCCTAGCCTCATCATTGTTAAATGTACAACATCAAGAGTCATTCTCCATCTTACTTGTGTTGTATCAATTTCGTAACTTATGTTGTATTAAGTTCAAAAACCTCTCCATGAGACTTGTGTTGTTTCAATTCTGGAAATTATGTTGTATTAAGTTCATCAACTTATTTGATATTAAGTTAATATCTTGTGTTGTATCAAGCTAGGATGTTGAGGTCGTGAGAGATTCCTATACTATGATCTCATGTTGTATTAAGGTCAGGACCTTGTGTTGTATCAAGTCCGGAACTTATGTTGTATTAAGTTCATGAGCATTGTGTTGTATTAAGACCATATGACTTGTGTTGTATCAATTCATGAGGATATACTATGTGATGTATGGATAGTAATGGTCACTAGGTGCTACAAGTCTCCTTTAGGGATTAGCTACCCCTAGAGTGATTTACTTTAGCATATGACTATATGACCCAGGCTAATACATATGATCATAGGTAAGGGACAATTATTCTAAGTATAATATGATATGATAGATGATTAAACATAGACCATGAAATAAGATAAAGAGATAAGCAATAAAGATATTATGAGATAAATATAATTCGAAGTGAACTCAAGTTATAAAGCTTCACTTAAATATGAATACCTCTATCAGTGCTTTAGTTAAAACTTCAGTTGAACTATTAATGATCAACATTCAGTTAAGTAAAGAAGAGATCAATTTTCATCAATCAACAAGATTCAATTAATAATGAATAACTACGTGATTAAAGAAAGATGGAATAGTTAACTAAAGTGTTTATGCTTTAGTTAGACTAACATAAGACACTTAAGTTAATCAAAGAATGACACTTCAGTTAAGAAAGTGTGTTGCATGCAACACTTGAGTTATTGCACTATGACACTTATGTTAGCCTTGTTAACTAAGTGATCAGTATTTAGTTAGAGATTGAATTCACTCCAATGTCAGTTAACTATCAGTTAATATCCATGATTGAAGGTATGGCACATTAGTTGTGCATGATGAAGATTCAATGCATGAATTGATTATTCAAAAAAGGGAATTCAAAATTGTAATGCATGTGTGGCTAATAATCATGAAACCATCACTAGTGTTTGCATGGCAGTCATTGTGACTTCTCATTAATATAATAGGCATATGGAAAGTTCATAATAGTTGTAACATTGGATCTCTCTTCTCTATGCTCTATATTCTCTCTTATCGGGAAAGTTGCTTATGTTGTAAAACTCATTTTCTATAATCTATCTATTATACTCTGAAGAATTGTTGGGGTTTTTTCATCCTCTCTATTATGAGGATTTTCCCCATGGAACATACTGTGTTGTGTATGAATTATTGTGTGTGATAGAATTATTAATTGTTACAGGTCCTCAGCATATCATTGATAAAAGTGTTAGCACTATTTTGGTTAGTAGTTGAGTGGAGCAGGCCTGAGAAGAAATAGGAATGTGGTATGAATAATTTTTTATAATATGACCGAAAGGCGCCTTAAGAAATGTCGAATTAGAGACCAAGGCCTCGATGTTCTCATAAAACCATTGGTTAAAATTACTCAAGGTCTAAAAATGGAGAAATCGCGTCTATGGTATATCCTGAAATTTTCAATGGTCCAAATCTTTAGATGGGAATATCTATGGTCGGTGATAGATCTGTTGATGAAAGCTGGACGGAAGAATAGATTTTCATGATCAGCGGAAAATATTATGGCCCACCTAAATCTACGGCGGATATTTGAAGATAAAAATATCTACGGCGTATAAAGTATCTGTTGTGGGAAGGTGCATGGAGAAAGTTAGATCGGGAGTGAGCGGAATGTTTAAAACTCAACACTAATCAACGGTGGAGATTGAGGACCATTAATATCGGTGGCAGAGATGGGGTCCGTTGGGACAACATGTGCACGAGATGTTTAGTTGGAGTTCAGTGGAATTGTTAAAGGGCATCATCGATCAATGGTTAGGATTTAAAGTGGGTGGGATCAGTGGCTAAAAGGTGATCCGTTGATAGAAGATGCACATTTTTTTACACTCCATATGAACAGTGGAAAGTAAAGAAGAGGATTATGTAGGAGATGAGATCTATGGTGGGACATGAAGATCTGGTATATCTACGGTGATTAGGAGGTCCAATAAATAAAACTACAAGGAGGATAGGAGACAAGTTGGGCAGAGAAATAAGGAAAGGAGAAGGCAAATGGGTGATCAAGATCGACGGTTTAGAGGAAAGGTAGATTAAATCTACAGACAGATAAGAATCCGCTTGTGAAGTATGCATGGATATTAACACAAAATTCTACTAGTGGAAAATAAAATTGCTTCCTTTGATCCAAAAACCACTATGAATAATATTGTAAAGAGAAAAGGCACATGTTTGAGCACTATTTGTCTTTTATGCATTGGAAGAAGAAAGCATTATTCTGCGTGCACAAAGCCAAGTCATACAGATACCCATCTGGTTGTCATTTTGTCAGGTAGGTCGTGTTTTTATCGGCTTATTAGTATTTAAACATGGATAGTGGAGGAGAAGTAGAGGCTCAAGCCCTGGAATTTCAGAAAATATATGAATTATTAGAAGATGGAGATGGTGGGATATTTTATGTGATTATATATTTTGGACCTATTCACCAGTTAAAAACAAGTTTGGATGCTTTTAAATACCAGGGTACTGAATTGCACAATGTCTTCCAGTCTCATTTGTACTATTTATGTCCAAACCAAATCCTTAGCTTTCCATATTTCATTGACTGGTGCACGTCTATTTATTCTTCTTCAGAAAGAGTAATCATGGATTCAGCCAAAACCAAGATTATATGTCATGTTAATGAACTTTTTGTCTGAGACTCTCTTAATGTTCCTCCTACTGTAACACCCCGGTTTCGACCTCATTTGCATTTAAATAATATGATGTAAATAATCATGGTGTGGTGCTCAAGGCAAAAGCCCCACCATCAATTTAGTGTTTATGTTTTGGCGATTAAGATTTAGGTCGATGGTGTTTTTATGCTAGCTGGATGTTATAAGTTTGGACATCATGTTAATTTGCAATTTTTAATTAAAATCATTCATCCAGTTATGGCAATGCAACAAAATAAGATGGGGGAATGATTTTTCCTAAGCATAATGGGGGGGGAATGGGAAGAGGAGGCAGAAATTTGAAATGGCAGAGCACCCATTTCTAAAAAACGTTTTTCAAATTTTATTATGCAAGAAAACACAAAAAATGCCTGCCTTTCCCTCATGCAATCACGTTTCACCTTCCCCTCATGATTTGTACTGTGTTGAACGCTTTGGGTAAGGGGGATTCAGGCATTTCCGCAGCAGCAAGCAAAACCGCTCTGATTCTTGATCCTTCACGAGTTTTTCATGTTCTATGAATTGTTTTCCTTTTCACAATTTTCCTGTATGTTAGTCATTTTCAGAATGCGAATGCCCAGAATCTGATTTGTGTTTTTGAATTGAATGACCAGCAAACGATTTTGTTTTTGGTGATTGCAGTAGTCGATCTGGCTCAGGAAATGCTTGGAAATTCATAATTGTTGTGTGTGTGTATTCCTTGAATTTTGTTACGTTTCGTTAATCCCTGAACTAAGATCGTTGTGTGTACATCCTCGTTTGATATCTGAACTAATTTGGGGAATGGAAATGGAGTCTGGACTTGCTTGATAAACCTAGTGTGTGAAGGATCCTCACAGACCAATCTAGAGGGATGGTTTTCTTCTTTGCATACCTTGAATAGCACTGGAAGGGAAGGCATGGCTCGAGGGACTGTGTAGAAGAGAAGGGGATGCTTCCTTGTTTTAGGTGTGTAAATGTTTAGAAGTCAGGCTAGATCTGGTTTAGGTGTCCATAGCTCTGGGATTGAGCTCACTAGCTTAGCAGTCAACCTCTCCACCTCCTTGGAAACCTTATAAACCCAACTGTATTGGCTTGGATGTGTCTCATGTGAGTTTTGGCTAAGTGTAAATCACTGCCTGTGTAAGTCTGATAAACCCAACTGGAAGGATGGCTTGGCTGGTAACTTGATAAACCCATCTGTTGGCTTGGCTGTGACTTGTATAAAATTTGGCTATGTGTAAATCACTTTCTGTGTGAGCTTGATAAACCTAAGTGTGTTGGCTTCGCTGTGTTTTATTGTATCCTTGACTGTGGGGAATTATGCTAGTGTTTTTTATTCCTTGGGGAAATCATGCCCAGCTCGAGGGTGGTAGTGCTCCTGAGAGATTGATGAGCACACTAGCCTATGGTTGGGTGGAACGGTGCAGTGACATAGCTGGTTACCGGACAAGCTTCTGATAAAGATAAGTATTTCTTGTGTTTCAATCCATGCAATTGTACTTCTTTATAAATGAATATGAATATGATGAATGCTTGAATGGAAAGTATTTGATGCAGATGTATATTTCATGAACGTTGTATATGTGTATGTAATTTTATTTCAATGAATTTTCTAAGTTGTTATGAAGCTAGATCGACTAGATTGGTGATGGCCTGGATGTTGGAAATTAGTTTTATACTTAGAAATTTTCACGAGTAGATCGAATTTTTGCAGATTTTCCCTTCCGCAATTCCCTTTCCGCAACTTGTGGGATGTGGGATGCAGAAATGTGCCTTGCAAAAGTTCAGACTCTACATTTTCCTTTCTGAAATTCTCTTTCCGCAACTTACGGGATGTGGGATGCGGAAACGTCGTTTGGTGAAATCTTCTTTCCACAATTCCCTTTCCTCAACTTGTGGGATGCGGGATGTAGAAATGACTTATGGTAAATTTTTATTTCTGCAACTTTGATCTCTGCAACATCCATTCCGCATGCGGGATGCGGGATGCGGAATGCGGGGTACGTGGGTGAAATCTTAATATGTTTCTGATTCTACAAGTGAAGCTCCCCACACCATTGATTTTTCTGCGGGATGATTCTCAGTCGTTGATCTGATTCCAGATGTGGAACAGACTATGACCGTTGATTTTCATTGTGCTGGTTACGGGACAAGCTTCTGATAAAGATAAGTATTTCTTGTGTTTCAATCCTTGCAATTGTACTTCTTTATAAATGAATATGAATATGATGAATGCTTGAATGGAAAGTATTTGATGCAGATGTATATTTCATGAACGTTGTATATGTGTATGTAATTTTATTTCAATGAATTTTCTAAGTTGTTATGAAGATAGATCGACCAGATTGGTGATGGCCTGGATGTTGGAAATTAGTTTTATACTTAGAAATTTTCACGAGTAGATCGAATTTTTGCAGATTTTCCCTTCCGCAATTCCCTTTCATCAACTTGTTGGATGTGGGATGCACAAATGTGCCTTGCAGAAATTCAGACTCTACATTTTCCTTTCCGAAATTCCCTTTCTGCAACTTACGGGATGTGGGATGCGGAAACGTCGTTTGGTGAAATCTTCTTTCCACAATTCCCTTTCCTCAACTTGTGGGATGCGGGATGTAGAAATGACTTATGGTAAATTTTTATTTCTGCAACTTTGATCTCTGCAACATCCATTCCGCATGCGGGATGCGGGATGCGGAATGCAGGGTGCGTGGGTGAAATCTTAATATGTTTCTGATTCTACAAGTGAATCTCCCCACACCATTGATTTTTCTGCAGGATGATTCTCAGTCATTGATCTGATTCCAGATGTGGAACAGACTATGACCGTTGATTTTCACTGTGATTATTCTCAGTTGTTGATCTCTCAACGGTTGGGGAAGATATAGATTTTATAGGCGGTCTAGATCAAAATGTTAGTAGGAGAAATTATTGCTTGTGTATATCTTTAAAGAAAAATAGGGATTGAGAATCATCATACAAATGCAGAATCATAGATGGGTAACTCAGGTAGAAGCATTGGGTCGGGTTCTCTCCTCCGGGGCAGGAGGGGATGTGACAGTGTGGTATCAGATTTTTTGGTTGCAGCGTTGAGCCTGGATGGGCCAGACATAAAAGTGGTTTTAGTATTGGGCCTCAATGGGCTGAGTTGGACAGTTACAGAGTTGTTGGTTAATACTTCCAACGTATTGTTGCTCACATCACAGAGAAAAATTGCACATGGGAAATGGGTAAGTGATCTTGGTTTTGATTATATCTAACAGTTTTGTTATCTAACACATTTTTGCAGAATTACAGTCACCTTCAGAGAGGGTAGTGCGATTCTGAATAGTTGGTTAGGCCATGAGGACAGACGATATGAATGATTATGCACGAGACCCCAATGCGTACGAGGAAGATGCTATGGGGTAAAATGTCAGAATTGGAAATGTTTAGACAGAGTCTAATGGGAGAAGGTTTCAAGATACTCCCCCAAACTTTGCAGCCACCATGAGAAGCCTCAAGGTGGAGATATAAAGCTACAGAGCAGACAATGAAAGACTGATTAAGGCTCATGAGGAGCAGAATCAGCTGAACGCAGCCACATTGCACAGTTTGACAGACATTCATAGAAAGATGAACTTTGGGGACCGGAAAGTAAAGCCAGAAGGAAGTAAGAACACTACTAGAGGAAGAAAGCGATCTCCTAGTGGATCGTCTAACTCTGAAAATTCCACTGATGGTTCAATTTTTTCCTCTCATGCGAATAAAAGAAAGAGATCTCCTGGTGGGTCGTCTGACTCTGAAAGATCCACTAAAGATTCAAGATCTTCATCTCACAGGGGTAGGAGGAAGATGTGTTACCAGAACCGCTCACGAGATGAATTCAGGAAGGAAAATGCGCCTACCTTCAATGGTGAGGTAAAGACTGGTCAAGAAGTTGAAGCTTGGCTTCTAGGAATAAGAAAATATTTCCAAGTCCAAGATTATTCTAGAAATATGAAAGCTCGAGTAGCCATTTTCAATCTGACAGGAAGAGCATCTATTTGGTGGGAACACTTCAGGAAAGTAAAGAAGATAAATGAAAGGAATATTGTCTGGAAATAGTTCAAGAAATATTTCAAGCAAAAGTACCTCTCTCACTGGTACTATGATGATAAAATCAAAGAATTCCATGATATGAGATTGGGACAGTAGACTATGGAGGAATATGCAAACAATTTCTTAGAACTATTGAGGTATGTCACGTATATTAAATATGAGAAGGTAAAAATACAACGCTTTCTGAGTGGACTGCCTCAGTCCTACAAAGACCGAATTGAGTTCTATGAACCCAGAACTCTGGAAGAGGTGATAAGAAAAGCTAAGTACTGCTACGAGCAAAGCAAGAGAAAACCTGACTACCAGAAGGAGTGGAAGAATAAGATGACTGAGAAGTCTGATCAGAGGAAGAGAGGTTTCAAACCTCCTAACTTCTGGAATCAACAGAAGCAGCCATTCCAAGCTAAGAAGCCTCCAGCCAAAGTAGTGGGAGAAAATCCAAGAGAATCACAACAGAACAAAGAGCCTCTCCAATGTTGGAAATGCGGAGGACCCCATATGCATTGGTTCTGTCCATTGGAGAATGAGAATGCAAGGCCAGCATACAATATTCAATAGGCAGAAATAGTGGGACAAGTAGCAAGGGCCGTACCTAGAATTTATGCAGCCCTGGAATATCGCTAAGCAGACCACCAGTCAACGGTGGTTGAAGTTGCAGGTAAGATTGTTGAGCAATCTATTTCTATTTTGATTGACCCTGGTTCCACTCACAGTTATATTGCTCCTAGAGTAGTGGAGGTTTTTGCTCTTAGGAAAGCAAAGCATAGCAAGTCGTGGTTAGTTCAGCTAGCCACTGGAACTAAGAGAAAAGTTAATGAAGTGGTGGAGAAATGTCCTTTGGTGATAAATGGACTGAGCACTTGTGTAGATATGAATGTTCTACCACTTGGTTCCTATGATGTTCTCATTGGAATGAACTAGTTAGAAGCTCACAGAGTTAAGCTTGACTGTTATAACAAGTCTTTTTAATGCATGGACGAAGAAGGGAACCCAGTAGTTGTAAGAGGCATTCCAAAGGTAATCTATGTAAGGCAGATTTCAGTCATGTAATTAAAGAAGTTTTGTAGGAAAGGTGGTCAATTATATGCATCCCATATTGTGGAGGCAGCAGAGAATGAAACTCTCAAGTTGGAATACTATCATGTGTTGCAAGAATTCAGGGATGTTTTTCCTAATGAGATTCCAGGGCTTCCTCCAAAGAGAGACATTGATTTCATGATTGAGCTTGTGCCAGGAGTAGCACCAATGTCCAAAGCACCTTACAGAATGAGTACACCGGAAATGTTAGAGCTGAAGATGCAGTTGCAAGAATTGTTGGAGAAAAAATATATCAAGCCGAGTGTGTCTCCTTGGGGAGCACCAGTTATGTTCGTGAAGAAGAAAGATGGTACACTCATATTTTGTATTGACTATAGACAGTTTAACAAAGTCACGATGAAGAACAAATATCCCTTGCCGAGAATTGATGATCTCTTTGATCAAATGAAAGGAGCAAAGGTATTTTCCAAGATTGACTTGAGGTCTGGTTACCATCAGGTGAGAATCAACGATGAAGACATTCATAAGACAGCCTTTAGAACAAGGTATGGACATTATGAGTTTGTAGTGGTACCATTTGGTCTCACAAATGCACCAGCAAAATTTATGTTCCTTATGAATATTGTCTTCAGCAGGTATTTAGACAAGTTTGTTCTTGTTTTCCTTGATGACATTCTTGTTTATTCTAAGAATGAAGAAGAGCATGAAGAACATTTGAGACTAACATTGCAATTGCTTAGAAAACATTAGTTGTATGCAAAGTTGACCAAGTGTGACTTCTATAAAGATAGAATTCAGTACTTGGGTCACATTATTTCAGAAGAGGGTATATCTGTGGACCCTGACAAGATTGAAGCTATCAAGAATTGGCCTACTCCAAAGAATGTGACAGAGGTAAGATATTTTATGGGGCTTGCAGGATACTACGGGAGATTTATTGAAGGATTATCCAAGGTTGCACATGCTATCACTTCTTTGCAAAGGAAGGGGATAAAGTTCGAAGGGACCTCGAAGTGTGAAGAAAGTTTCCAATGGTTAAAGTATCTTCTCACCAGTGCACTGGTATTAAAAGTTGCAGACCCAGAGAAAGATTTTGTGGTATGTACAGATGCATGCAGACAAGGACTTGGAGGAGTTCTGATGCAAGACAACCACATGATATGCTATGAATCTAGAAAGATAAAGGATCATGAGAGGAATTATGCCACTCATGATATGGAACTTGTAGCCATAGTACATGCCCTCAAGATGTGGAGTCATTACTTGACGGGAAGAAAATTTGAGTTAAGGACAGACCACTGCGGTCAGAAATATTTCTTTGATCAGCCTACTCTAAATTCTAGCCAAGCTAGATGGCTGGAATTTTTATGTGAGTTTGATTTTTAAATCAAGCACATAAAAGGAAAAGAGAACAAGGTAGTTGATGCACTCAGCAGGAAGGTGCAGGAAATGCATGTGGCATCTCTTAGTATTTTCCAAACAAATTTGAGACAACAGATTGTTAATCATGTTGCTGAAGATGAATTGTATGCGCAGGTAAAGGACAAATTACAGCAGCAAAGCCTTGAAAACAAGTATGAAGGTTACAAGTTAGAAGAGGATGGACTTCTTACTTATAAGAGCAGAATGTATATTCCAAATGTGGTAGATTTGAGGAAGGTTGTTATAGATGATATCCATCAAACTCCATATTCTGGTCACCCATGATATCAGAAGACAATTGCTACAGCAAGAAAGCAATAATTTTGGCCAGGAATGAAGAAGGACATGGCTGAATATATTTCAAGGTGCATGAAGTGTCAACAAGTGAAGGTTGAACATCAACACCCAACAGGTTTGTTACATCCTTTGTCGGTTCCAAAATGGAAATGGGAAGTTATTTCCATGCACTTTATTATAGGATTGCCGATGACTTGGAGACAACATGACTCCATCATGGTTGTGGTGGACAAGTTGACGAAGGCAGCGCATTTTATACCAGTAAAGTCCACGCATAAGATTGATGATATTGCCAAGATTTTCATGAAAGAAATTTTTAAATTGCATGGATTTCCTAAGGCAATAGTCTCTGACAGAGATGTTAAGTTCGCTTCTAAATTTTGGAAAGGATTGTTTGCATACTTGGGAACAAAGTTTGAATTTCAGCACTGCATGCCATCCTCAGACCGATGGCCAAACCAAGAGAGTTAATCAAGTGCTTGAAGACATGCTTCTCATGTATGTGATGGACAAACCATCCAAGTGGGAATACTATTTACACTTGGTAGAATTTTCTTATAACAATGGACAGCAAGCATCCTTGGGGTTGAGTCCATATGAAGCTTTGTATGGTAGGAGGTGCATAACACCAGTAACTTTGGATAACCCAGTGAACAGAGTGGTGATCGGTCTAGAATTGCTCAAGGAGATGGAGCAGGAAGTTGTAAAGATCAGGAAGAATATAAAGGAATCCCAGGACAGACAAAAGAGCTATGCAGATAAGCATAAGGTGAATAGAGAGTTCAGCGTTGGGGATCATGTTTACCTCGGGGTGAAGGCAAAGAAAAGTTCCTTGAAGCTTGGAATTTGTGCCAAGCTGTCTCCTAGATACTGTGGGCCATTTGAAGTGCTTGAAAGAATAGGACCAATTGCATATAGACTTGCATTTCTTTCTAACACTAGGGCTCACAATGTTTTTCACGTTTCTTTGCTTAAGAAATATGTCCATGATCCTAACCATGTAATAAATTGGGATGTGATGCAAATGGAACCAGAGGGAGAGTTCCAAATTGAGCCTATGCGCATCCTCGCCAGGAAGGTCGCAATGCTCTGGAACCGAGCAATAGGACAAGTAAAGGTGCAATGGGAGCACTACGGTCCTGAAGAAGCTACATGGGAGCTGGAGGATTCCATGTGACTGGCACATCCGTTTTTGTTCAATTCTGCGAATTGTTGAGGGCAGTACCAGCAAAGTATTTTTGTTCAATGTTGTTAAGCATTGAGGACAGTGTTATTGAAGGGGGAAGGGAATGTAACACCCCAATTTTGACCCCATTTGCATTTAAATAATATGATGTAAATAATCATGGTGTGGAGCTCAAGGCAAAATCCCCGCCATCGATTTAGTGTTTATGTTTCAGCAATTAAGATTTAGGCCAATGGTGTTTTTATGCTAGCTGAACGTTATAAGTTTGGACATCATGTTAATTTGCAATTTTCAATTAAAATCCTACAGCCAGCTATGGAAATGCAACAAAATAAGATGGGGGCATGATTTTTCCTAAGGATAAGCGGGGGGATGGGAAGAGGAGGCATAAATTCGAAATGGGCAAAGCACCCATTTCTGAAAAATGTTTTTCAAATTTTTTTGGGCAAGAAAACACCAAAAACACCTGCCTTTCCCTCATGAAGTCAAGTTTCACCTTCCCCTCACGATTTGTATTGTGTTGAATGTTTTGGGCAAGGAGGATTTAGGCATTTCTGCATCAGCAAGCAAAACCACTCTGAGTCTTGATCCTTCACGAGTTTTTCATGTTCTGTGAACTATTTTCCTTTTCATAATTTTCTTGTCTGTTACTCATTTTTTGAATGTGAATGCCCAGAATATCATTTGTGTTTTTGAATTGAATGACCAGCAAACGATTTCATTTTTGGTCATTGCATTAGTCGGTCTGTCTCAGGCAATGCTCAGAAATTTGTAATTGTTGTGTGTGTGTGTGTAATCCTTGGCTTCTGTTACGTTTTGTTAATCCTTGAACTGAGATCGATGTGTGTACATCCTCATTTGATATATGAACTGATTTGGGAATGGAAATGGAATCTGGACTTGCTTGATCAACTTAATGTGTGAAGGAACCTCGCAGACCAATATAGAGGGCTAGTTTTCTTCTTTGCATACCCTGAATAGCACTGGAAGGGAAGGCATGGCCTGAGGGACTGTGTAGCAGAGAAGAGGATGCTTCCTTGTGTTGGGTGTGTAAATGTTTATAAGTCAAGCTAGATCCGGTGTAGGTGTCCATAGCTCTGGGATTGAGCTCACTAGCTTAGAAGTCAGTCTTTCCACCTCCTTGGCAGCCTGATAAACCCAACTCTGTTGGCTTGGCTGTGTCTCATGTGAGTTTTGGCTAAGCGTAAATCACTGCCTGTGTAAGTCTGATAAACCCAACTAGAAGGATGGCTTGGTTAGTAGCCTGATAAACCCATCTGTTGGCTTGGCTGTGACTTGTATAAACTTTAGATATGTGTAAATCACTGCCTGTGTAAGCCTGATTAACCTTATTGTGTTGGCTTAGCTTAGTTTTATTGTATCCTTGGCTATGGGGAAGTCTGCTAGTCTTTCTTATTCCTTGGGGAAATCATGCCCAGCTCGAGGGTGGCAGTGTTGCTGAGAGATTGATGAGCACACTGGCCTATGGTTGGGTGGAACGTTGCAGCGACATAGTTGGTTGCGAGACAAGCTTCTGATAAAGATAAGTATTTCTTGTGTTTCAATCCCTGCAACTGTACTTGTTTATAAATGAATATGAATATGATGAATGCTTGAATGGAATGTATTTGATGCAAATGTATATTTCATGAATGATGTATATGTGTATGTAATATTATTTCAATGAATTTTCTAAGATGTTATGAAGCTAGATCAGCCGAATTGGTGATGTCCTGGATGTTGGAAATCAGTTTTATACATATAAATTTTCATGAGCAGATCAAATTTCTGCAGATTTACCGTAATTCACTTTCCGCAACTTGCAGGATGTGGGATGCAGAAATGCACCTTGCAAAAGTTTGGACTCCGCATTTTCCTTTCCAAAATTCCCTTTCTGCAACTTGTGGGATGCGGGATGTAGAAATGTCATTTGGCGAAATCTCCTTTCCGCAACTTGCAGGATGCGGGATGCGGAAATGACTTATGGTAAATTTTTATTTCCACAACTTTGATCTCCGCAATGGCCATTCCGCATGCGGGATGCAGAATGCAGAATGCGGGATGTGAGATGTAGAATGCGGCATGCGAGGTGTCAGGTTGAAATCTTGATATGTTTTTTATTCCGCAAGTGAAGCTCCCTGCACCATTGATTTTTCTGCAGGATGATTCTTAGCCATTGATCTAATTTCAGATGCAGAACAAACTGTTACCGTTGATTTTCGATGCGATTCTTCTAAGCTGTTGATCTCTCAATGGTTGGGGAAGATATATGTTTTATAGACGCTCTGGATCAGAATGTTAGTAGAAGAAATTCTTACTTGAGTGGATCTTTAAAGAAAAATAGGGATCAGGAATCATCATACGAATGTAGAATCGGAGATGGGTAACTCAGGTAGAAGAGTTGGGTCATGTTCTCTCCTCTAGGGTGGGAGGGGACATGACACCTAATTTCACCCAAAACTGTGAATATTTCAGTGAAGAAGACCTAATTCAATCCTTCAGACATACTACCATTGAGAAAAAACAACCCTTCTTCTCAAAATGTTTTAGGTCATATGTATCCCTTGATAACCACGCATTTCCCCTAGATGTAAACCTATTCAATGAAGAAACAAAGCTAATTGTTTCAATGATGATTCATTTCTTATTTTTAGACACAAACATAAATGTTCCTGAGTTTTTTTATGAGTCTTTTGTTTAGAATCAGTATGAGTCAGTCTAAGTCCTAGTCTCTTCCACCTCCATGCCTAAAATTTGATGAATTCCTAGCTAAAAGTATTCACTCTCAGCTAGTGAATTTCCATAGTACTGAGCATTTTAGATTTCAATCCTATCTAATCAGAATGTTTTTATTCTTCAATGAATAAAATATACAGTTTCTAGAAATGGTTCTTACAATAGAAATCAGTAGCAACTTCTTCAAGTATATGAATTTGTTGATGGTGCAGGTTTATAGGGTTTTCTTTCAAAATAAACTACCCTGAGTACTGCCATCGATGAAAGAAGCTTTACAATTTCCCTCGGACAGGAAAATAGGAGACAAGTTCCTATTGGAAGGAAACACCATTGTCATAGTGTATGGATTTACTCATGAGCCATTTATTTTACCAGCTTTCCTCACTCATAGAGCGTTTGCTTTGGAGCTGATAAGACATAAATTAATAGTAGAAAATGAACATTTCATCAGCTTCAATAAAGATTCAGAAATCAAATTTCCATGGGTAATTGGACCTTTTATTATAAAGAATAAATTTGCACTTCATGTAGTTGAGAGTTTGATAAAGGAGATGGATTTTAAAATAGCTTTTGCAGTGAATTATGATCGAAAACATGTTATCTCAATAAGAAGACAAGTGAATAATAATAAATCTTTTGAACATCAGGAGGTTGAAGGGTTGGATGAAAAATCAAATTGGTTGGATTATCCATCACCAATGGAGAATGTAGAAGTTTCACAAGAAAATCCATTGGTAGTGGTAAAGTCCACATAGGTAGTCACTCCCATTGCAACTAGTGTAGAGGTGACAAGTAAAAGGGATTTTTCAGATACAATAGAAACGGAAGAAGAGGGAATTTTAGAGACGGCTAAAATTAGAATATTGAAGCTGAGGGAGAATTGGTTCAAGTTGTCAAAACTAAAATTAAGAAAAGGAAAGTGGAAATCAAGTGACCAACGTTTGAAATGCAACAGTATGAATTTTCAGAAGTTCCTAAGACATCCACTGACAAGTTTAAATCCAGGGCTGAATTATATGATAAATATAAGAATGATAGGGATGCATCCTTAGATGAATCTATGAAATTATATGTAGATGTCAGGAAAATTTCCAATAAAGAGGTCTCTTTGGTGACTGTTAAAGATCATGCTAAGAATAATTTGAACTTGGTAGTTTCCACCAAGAACAAGATAGCATAAATGAGGCTAAACTAAAGGATAGAAAGTCTGTGACATGATCCACTTACATAAGCAGACTGGAGAGGTAATTTATAATGACTTGTTGAAGGCCAATTTGAAAGCTTCTAAATTGTAATCCACACAAGCTAAAATTGAGAATCAGCTCAGGCAAGAAAAGGTAGAGAATAAGGTACACCATCAGCTGATCAAAAAAATTCAAGGAGATTTTATAGCCATTTATAATGAAGCAAATAAGGGAGAAGTTACACAAAAAATACTTTCAAAGAAGGAGAATACAATTTAGTTGCTGAAAAATAAATTGAAGATCCTTGCTACACAATTAATTCAAGCTTCATAATTAACTGAATTGGAGAGGAAAAAAGAGCTACTAGATAATGAGCTGAGTGATAGTGCAACAAAACTGTTGAAGCTTGCTAACAAAAAGAAAGAATGGGAAAAAGAGAAATCTCTTTTGGTTGAAAAAAATAATGTTTTAAAAGAAAAACAATTTGTTCTGGAAAAATATATAGAGGATAAACGTAAAGAAGACGAGGTACAAGTAATTCAACCTATTGCACAAACAAGTACATAATCTATTATGCAGGTTATGTCCCAGCTAAGTTTAAAGGATTTGGAAATTGTTGGTTTAAAAAGCCACAATAAAAATCTAGCTGATACAGTTCTAAAGAAGGAAGAGGAAAGAAAAGCACTTGAAAATAAATATAAATAACTGCTGGATAAAAATGATAAATTAGTGAAGCAGTTGACTGGACAATTTCCAATATAGGGAGAAAGACGCCTCATTTGGGATATGATCATTGTTGATGTTGTTAATCTTAAACCATATTTTAACTACATTTTGGACAAAGAGATGGTTATAAATGTTGCCAGGCAGAGTCGCACTGCAGTAAAAGAAGCCTTAAATAAGAAGCCTGTGGATACAACTAATAATACAATCAATTTCCTTAATACTTTATCAAAGGAAGATTTAAGGACCATGGGGATAAAAGACAGAATCGCAGTGATCACATGGGCCGGGAAAGTAGTAGGAAAACATCAACACATAAACATTGTGGAGACCAAGATTGACATAATGAATCATCAAGTGAATATGTTTAAAGGTTCATTTGTGTCACTTTTCCAAAAAGGTTTACCTTCCTTTCGGGAGGAAAATGATATAATTTTGTCTCAGGTTGAATATCAGGCTTTGTAGGTGAAATGTAGATTGGACCACATGAAATTTGAAGATGTGAGCCAATCTCTATCGGGGAAAACAATGATTGATAAATTAGCATTGGACTTTGAAATAATCAACACTTTCAGAGCAGTTTGTTCCCAATTTCCAGCAATTTCATATGTGGATCATGTATAATTACAAGTATTGGCTAAAAAATGGCCAATCTAGAGCTGACAATTGTGGACCAGTGGAAGATAGTAGAGAAATTCGGAAGAAAAAAGTACAAGCTACATCAATAAAAAAATTCAAGATATGTTGAAGACTGATTTATTTTGAAAATGTAATAAATTTCTAAGTAGTTAGTTTGTTAGATATCAATTGACAAATGTAATAAGAAAGTTATTTTGTCTATTTTTGGCATAGAATTAGTTATCATCTCAAGGAGAATTTTGTTGTATTTAAGCAACTTTTTACAATGTATTGAGGGTTGGAACCTATGAGTAAGATCTGAATTTTTTAAGTGAGCTTCAAGATTAATAAAGATTGCATAGCCAAGCAGGTTTTCTGCAGAGATTCTTTTGTTATTCAATTTATAGTATGTATTTTATTTCCTCATGTGAATGTTATTCATGTTTACCTTTCCATTCTATTTTCTTTTCATGCTTGAATGAGTGTATATTGGGTTGGAATAGATAATCATATGCTATGATCCTTTATTTTCAAGCATTCACAAATTATTTCCACTAAATTTAGCATTGGATTCATCCTGAGATTCCCATGTTAATGGATTGTTTCTTTAATCTTCTTTATCACCAAACAATTAGCTTTTTTACTGTAAAAGAGTAGATACCTTGCCTCTATTTAAAGAATTCCATTACAAATCATTATTATTACTTTTTTTTAATATTTGACTCAATTCCCAATGACCACCTGTTTCAACCATTGTGACTGTTAAATTTTATTTCTTTTCAAAATATATGTGGCCTTTGAGTTTATCTATTAAGAGATCCCTCTATGGAAGGAAAGAAGCCAGATTTCCTCCTAAAGATTGGTTTTGTGGTTACCTTGGGATTATTCTTTCACATCTGAGGGTAAATTCTAAGTGATAACCAAAAGTGTTAAAGTTCAAGAATCTCCATTATTGCTCAAAACATTAACAATTATCAAATTTCACTCCTACAGAACTTAGTTTACTAGTAACCGTATTAAATTCATTTAAATGGTCGACATCACATCCACCTTTTGACATATTCATATTAAATAAACACTTCATTATAAATACTTTGTTGGAAGTCAAGGGTTTTTCATATATCTTATCCAATGCACTCATCATACCCTCCATTGTCTTTTCTTTTGAAATATTGAAAGCCATCGACGAAGCCAAGCACACCCATATTGTTCCTAGTTCTTTTCTGTCAAGAACCTCCCATTCTCTGTCCTTCATAGTTGTCTATTGTTTTGATTTTTCGTCGAATGGTAGAAACTAATCCTTCTAGTATAGATAGTCCTCCATTTGCATCTTCCATAACTAGTAGTTTTGGTCATTAAATTTCGCAACCCTAAACTTTCCTTCTTTTGCCATTACTCCCACTCAAACCAATAACCCTTCTTTCCTACAAGTTTACCAGCCAAATAGACCTTTGGCTCTAATACCAAATATTAGAAAAACTGGATCACAGAGCAATAACAATAAACAATAAACAAGATGCAAATATTAAAGCATAAACGCATTACAAGAGAGACACCAATATAACGTGGTTCACCCAATATGGGCTATGTCTGCACATTAAATTTATAGTCCTTTATTATTATACCATCCAACAAACTAAAGGGATACAACCTGTAGCAAACTTGTTGCATTTCCTCTTCCCTCTCTCATAATCTCTCTCACACAATCATAGAGATTGTTTTACAATGCTACAATACAATACAATACACAGTCGTATTACAATGCTTTCCTTTTATAGGGGAATTACAATGGGAAAATACCATGGGATTGTAAATTGTTGGCCAACAAACATCCCAAAAATTTCTTTCATGGGCTTCGCCCCCAAACCCCCTTTCTAGGGGGCGTTGCCCCCAGACCCCCACAAGGGGACGATGTCCCCTCGTACCCACCTATTGGGGCGAATGTAGAATAATAATGGGGTATAAACATGGCTAAACAATAACATCTCTAAATCTGGAAGATCAAGCTCCACAACCAACACCCGAGACTTACCACTTCCTTGATCTTTATGTCCCTTTATGACCAAAACTACAATCCATATACAAGATACATTTTGACCTTAGATAATACATTACCCATTTTCAGAATTACATTGGAAAATATATCTAAGATGGCACCCTCTCAATAAACCATAATTTTGTTATTCTTGATGATAATGCACTGAGATAATTTTATGAAAATCTCGCACCTGCTCAGAAAAAGACCCTAGTAGCGAGGTATATGTCAAAAGGAGGTTCTTGTCCTGCAACACACTTACCTTATAGATCTAATATCTTATCTGAGGTAAATAAGGAAGTTGTTTCCATGATGTGTTTAATCCTTGGATATGATAATGATTCTACCTTAGATGTTACTATCCTAGGTTCATGCAAGCAATTTGCTTGGGAAAGGATCCCCAACCATGTTCAATTAAGCACAGTATCTCTCCAAAAACATTCATTATAAGCTATATAACTTTCATTTAACCCACTTCTTTAGGTACCAGTCATATTTGGTTTACTTATTGTTGTTCTCAAGTTACAATAACTTCAAGCACATCCCTCTCAAGATGAATGATAAACATTGGAAACCCTTATGAATGACTGAATGGACAACAATAGTAAGGAATCACATAAAAAATGAAGGATTTACTCAATTTGTAGATGTGTTTATGTATCCATCCCATATTCTATTCCATTATCAATCCCCACCCAGGATTTCCCCAAAATTTAAGAATAAGTTACAGTTGATCCCTGACTCAACTATGGGGGATTGGTATCTCTATGAAGACTCCACCATAATCAAACTATATGGATGTGAACTAAAACCTTATAATATGCTATTTTATCTCACTCCCATACTGTTTTCATTGGTGTTAATTAGGAAGAGTATAAATGTGGATCAAATTAATTTTTCTAGTCACAACAAAAAGAGGATTTTCAAAATCCCTCAAGATGTGGGTCCTTTTGAGGACAAATCTAGGACAACATATACTATAACATACAATATGTTATCATCTTTAGGTTTATCAAAGGATATTGAATGGAACTATAAATCTAGGAGAATCATCAAAGCTAAAATATGTTGAGGGCTTAGGTCCATATCAACACAACCCTAAGCCTGAAATAGAAAGGTTGGGAAATAGAGATAAATGAAAGGAATTTCCTACAACTGAGAACATAGAAAGTAGGCAGGGATTGGACAAATCAACTTCATAGGTCGTCCAACAAAGCAACCAAAGAAGTAATTTTTGGAGATGACCCAGCAACAACATGTTGACAATGTGATTTCAGAGGTAGTGCACCAGCACCAGGTTCAAGTCCAAACTAGAGAACATATTCATAACCCTCTTGGCAGTGATCAAGTCGCAGTAGAAATGAAGCAATGTGTGGTTTCTAAAAATAAAAAAAAATAGTAATATGGAGGTTGATGGAGGTCTTCCTTAATCACTTGAGTATAAGAGGAAGAGGATTGAAGTTGATGAATAAGATGAAATTCTCTTTGTATCTCAAGTCGATGAAAACTCTACAGCTCAAGATCAAGTTTTTCATAAGAACATATTGTCTTTGTTACAGGTTCCAACTACTAGTGGCTTGGTAGAAGAAAGTCATACTCATCCCAATACATCTTACACTGTGAATCAATGCTAAGGTATTAATGTATATACCCATATTATTGAGGTCAAAAAGGGAAATAAAGAGGAATATGTGTAATTGCAAAATGAAATCTTACTTCTAGGACATGTACAATTACAACCTAGATTGCTTACTGCCATAGATTTGAAAGAGAGGATTTTAAGACTAGTTGTCCTCCAACCTAGTAAATTTTCTCTAGATGAGGTCCATCCCTCACAAGACTACAAAGTCACTCATATTGACCTTAATGTTAATGAAATCAATGTGGTAGACAAAATAGATCTCCACAAACAAACTGGAGAAGTTATTTACAGGAATCTCTTGAGACACAAACAAATGCGGAAAAATTAGAGAACTCAATTTCAAATATGGAGAAACAAGTAAAACATGAAAAACCAATATCTAACAAAGAAATATCAATAACAATTGAATATTTGGAGAAGAAAATTGCTGCTATGGGTTTTAATATTATAGATCCTAAACTATTCAATAATCTCATAAAAGATAAGGATATTGAAATCCTTTCTCTTAAGAAGAAATTAAACTACAATGTGACAAAAAAATTGCCAAACTAAGGAGTTGGAAGCATTTCTTAAGGAGATGCAAACATTAACTAATAAGAACATGAAATTAAAATATAAGGTGATATTTTACAAAGCCAAGAGTGAAAGGTTACAAAAGGAGCATATTGATCCTTTATTATCAAAATCAGCTCCTGGAAAACACATTTATGACAAAATGTTAAGACTCATTACTAAGGAGTGGGACCACTTTATTGTTTTGCATGATGAGGATTAGTTAGTGAATAAGGTCCAGAATGGTATCACAATATTATGGGAGAAACTAGGAGATATGCCTAATCGGACAAAGAGTGC
Source organism: Pseudotsuga menziesii (assembly GCA_001517045.1). Classification (NCBI taxonomy): domain Eukaryota; kingdom Viridiplantae; phylum Streptophyta; class Pinopsida; order Pinales; family Pinaceae; genus Pseudotsuga; species Pseudotsuga menziesii. Next base: position 538,286 of record LPNX010638652.1, read on the forward strand.
AATCAAGTATCTCAATTTAAGATTATGGAACAAATTGAAGTTATTGAAGGTGTCAGACAGAACGAAACTAATAGTATCGATAAAAATCAGTTCTGAGTATGAGACAAATTATTCAATCAATTCAAGGGCAGTGTAAGTGGACAACTAATGCAACAAATCCTTTCAAGGCTAAATTCTAGTCAGTTTTTTAGAAAGGGCTTCCCCCTTTTGGGAAGAAAATGGTATTTTGATCCAAAAGGAAGCATATGATAAGGATTTTTCTAGATTCCAAAATGACAACAGTAAATTCAATTGTGTGACTTCACCTTTGAAGGGTGAGATTCTAGTGAACCAGCTAATAAATTATTTTGAGTTGTACTTGGAAATCCAATGGATATTTCAAATGTTTCCAAGCCTCTCTTATGAATAGTATACCCAGATGGATGTGTCATATAGAAGGATGAAAGCACACAAATATACTAAGGGAAAGGATTGGGGGGGCATCCAGTGTTTCTTTGTCAACGACCCAAATGAAGCTTCCATGCCAGCTCAAGTGGGAATACATCAATAGGTTGAAGTTGTTGGTTTTGGAACTTTATCTTCCTGATTCATATATGTTATTTTTCACCCATGCTTCTACCCCATTTTTATTGTACAATCATTCCAGTAGGGGGTGTGGGGGGACATCTTCCCCCTGCAAGAGTCTGGGGGGATCATCCCCCCCAGCTGGGGTGTCCGAGGGCCAGAGATTCCTGACATGAGTTTGGGGACAGCGCCCCCAGTAAAAGGGGCTCAAGGGTGAATCCCATGAAATAAAGTTTTTGGGATGTTTATTTTCCAACATTTTACAGGACCATGGTATTGGATGATCTGTGGTTATTTCCCATTGTAATTCCCCTGTAAAAGGAAATTATTGTAATACGGTTGTGTATGGTATTGTAGCATTGTAAAATGATCTATGTGATTGTGTGAGAGAGTGAAGACGAAGTGCAGCAGGTTTGTTGCAGGTTGTATTCCTTCATTTTGTTGGATGGTTTAATAATAAAGGACTGGCAATTACTATGTAGACGTAACCCATCTTGGGTGAACCATGTTATATTGGTGTCTCTCTTGTAATTTGTTAATGTGTTAATGTGTTAATGTGTTTTATATTTGCATCTTGTTTATTGTTATTGCTTTGTGATCTTGTTTTTCTAACAATTGGTATCAGAGCCAAAGGTCTATTTGGCTAGTAAACTTGCAAAAAAGAAGGGTTCCTGGTTCGAGTGGGAGCAATGGAAAAAGAAGGAAAGTTTAGGTTCGAGAAATTTAACAGCAAAAACTACCAGTTATAGAAGATGCAAATGGACGACTATCTGTACTAGAAGGATTTGTTCCTACCATTGGGCGGAAAAAAAAAAACAACCAGCAAATATGAAGGATGAAGAATGGGAGGTTCTTAACAGAAAGGAACATGGAACAATATCGATGTGCCTGGATTCATTGGTGGCTTTCAATATTTCAAAAGAAAAGACAATGAAGGGTGTGATGAGTGCATTGGCTAAGCTCTATAAAAAAACCTCAGCTTCCAACAAGGTATTTCTAATCAAGCGTTTATTTAATATGAAGATGCCAGAAGGTGGATCTGTTGTTAACTATTTAAATGAATTTAATACGGTTACTAATCAGCTAAGTTATGTAGGAGTGAAATTTTATGACGAGATTAGGGATCCTCTAATATTGTCGTCATTTCCAAAAGGTTGGAATGGCTTGGTCATGGTTGTAAGTAAATTTGTCTCTAGTTCAAACCCTCTCAAATTTGATTATGTTGTTTGTGTCATTCTTAGTGAGGAAATGTGAAGAAAAATCACATGTGAGACATCAGGTAATGCATTAACCATGGAGAGAAAGGGAAGACAATGGGAGAGAGGAAATAGCTCAGGTAATCGCAGCAAGCCTAGAAAGGGAATATCCAAGTCGAAACTAGGAAAGATAGAGTGCTGGAATTGTGGTAAGAGAGGACATCTGAAGAAAGATTGCAGATCTCCAAAAAAGAAAGGAGATGGGTAGCAGGAGACTACTCAAGAACCTAATGTAGTAGGTGATGTGTTACAAGATGCTTTGATTATTGCATGAGATAATGCTAATGATTATTGGGTAGTATATTAAGGGGCTCCATTTCATGCTACACCCCATAGGAACTTCTTTCATGATTTTGTTCCAAGTGATTTTGGACATGTTTTATCGGGGGACGATGAACCTTGAAAAATTGTTATAATGGGTATTAAGTTAAATAATGGAAATGAATGGCTGCTAAAATATGTAAGGCATATTCCTTCCATGAACATAGATATAATATCAATAGGGAAGTTGGGAGATGGTGTTGTTTGTGTACATTTGGAAAAACGTGGTGGAAGATCACTAAAGGAGCACCATTAATAGAAAAATGATATAGGATAGGTACGCTGTATTTATGTCCTCATAATACTGATTATGTTATCTCTGTAGATTCCAAAGAAATAGGTACAACATTGTGGCATCATAGGCTTAGCCAAATGAGTGAGAAGGTGATGCAGATTCTACACTCAAGGAAATTGCTTCCATATCTGAAGTAGATAAGTTTGGAATTCTACGAGAACTGTGTTTATGGAAAACATAAGAGAGTTAGATTTATCAGGGTTGGGAAATAGAAGAAGAGTGAAAAGTTAGAGCTTGTGCATTAATATGTATGGGAACCGTCTTAGGTACAATATGTTGATGGATATCGTCATTATGTTACTTTTATTGATGATGCAACTAGAAAAAATTGGGTTTATTGCATTAGACGTCAATCTGATGTGTTTACTACTTTTGAGAAGTGGAAAGATTTGGTTGAGAATGAGACATGAAAAGGTTTAAATTTCTCACCTTTGATAATGGAGGTGAATACTGCAGCAAGGAATTTGATAGTTATTGTTCTTACCATGGGATTCATAGAGAGAATACAGTCCCAGGAACACCACAAGAAAATGGTGTGTTGGAAAGGATGAATAGGGCGTTCATGGAGTGTGCAAGGTGTATGAGATTGCATGCAGGGTTTCCCTTACATTTTTGGGTTAAAGTTGTAGATATTGTTGTTTAGTTAATTAATAAAGGGCCTTCAAGCACTTCAGATGGTGGGATTCCGGAGGAGGCATGGACATGTAAAAAGGTAACTACTCGTTTCTGATAACTTTTGGTTGTGAAGCATTTGTCCATGTTGATAAAGAAAATATAACCAGGGTTGAGGCTAAATCCAAGAGATGTACCTTTATTGGATACGGGGTTGATGATTTTGGTTGTCACTTATGTTATTATGAAAATCACAAAATCATTAGGAGTAGATATATAGTATTCAATGAAAAGGTTATGTACAAATATCAGTTGCAGGAAAAGAAAGAGGAAAAGGAAAACATAGAGTACACGGTGCTTGATGAAATAAAAGAAAATGAAGTTCCAAAGGTACCATAAAATCAAGAAAAACACTATGTACCTCAAATTCATACAAGTGTAAGAAGATATTCCATTTTAAGTAGACCCCCTGAACGATTCTCGCCTTCATTGTATTAGTTATTGATGATTGATTCTAGTGAACCAGGATGTTATGAAGAGACAATGTAGGTGGAAACTAGAAAGAAGTTGGATAAAGGCATAAATGAGGAGATGGACTCATTGGTAAGAAACCAGACTTGGGATTTGGTTTATTTGCTTGTAGGTAAAAGAGAATTGTAGAATAAATGGGTTTATAGGTTGAAGGGAAAAGAAGGAGGCAAGAAGCGGTATAAGGCTAGACTTGTGATAAAGGGGTGTGCACAAAAGAAAGGTATATATTTGGATGAAATATTTTCTCATGTTGCTAAATTGACTTCAATTATGACTATTTTAATTTTAGTCACAGTAGAATATTTTCATCTTAAACAGTTAGAAGTAAAAACAACCTTTCTCCATGGGGATTTGGAGGAAGATATTTATATGCAGCAGCCACAGGAGTATGAGGTCAAAGGGAAGGAGAATTTGGTTCATAGGTTGAAGAAGAGAATGCATGGCCTGAAACAAGCTCCAAGATATTGGTATTGGAAATTTGATAAGCTTGTGAGAGAACAGGGTTATAGTAGATGTCATTTTGACAACTGTGTTTATTTCAAGAGATAGATAACGGAATATATATTATATTGTTATTGTATGTGGATGACATGCTTGTTGTAGGGTCTAACATGCAGGATATAAATGTGCTCAAAATGAAACTAGATAAATCATTTGTGATGAAGGATTTGGGTGCTACAAAGAAAAACCTTGGTATGAGAATAACAAGAGACAAGAAAAATCACAAATTGACATTGTCTTGGGGTGAGTACATAGAAAAGGTGTTGGAGAGGTTTAGAATGCAGAATGTAAAACCAATTAGTACACCTTTGGCCAACCATTTCAAACTAAGTAAGGAGATGTGTCCCAAGACATAGGAGGAGATAGAATACATGTCCAAGGTTCCTTATTCATCAACAATCAACAGCTTGATGTATGCCATGATGTGCACAAGACCAAATATTGCACATGCAGTGGGAGTTGTGAGTAGGTATATGAACAATCCAAGTAAATAGCATTGGAGGGAAGTATAGTGGATTCTCATGTATTTGAGAGGTACAACTTCACATGCATTATGTTTTGGAGGTTCTGACACTGTTCCATAGAGATATGTTGACGCAAATATGGCAGGTGATAAAGACAACAGGATGAGCACCACAAGGTATGTTTTATTGTAGCTGGAATAACAGTAAGTTGGATTTAAAAACTTTCAAAGGTTGTTTCACTTTCAACAATGGAAGCAGAGTATGTTGCTGCTACAGAGGCTAGTAAAGAGATTATTTGGTTGTAGAGGTTCATGGAGGAATTGGGTAAGAAGCAGGCGAATAACAGGTTGTACAGTGATAGTCAGAGTACCATTCATATTGCAATGAACTCTGCCTTCTATTCTAATACTAAACATATACAACTCAAGTACCATTTCATATGATCTGTTCTAGAAGATGAACTATTAAAGTTGGAAAATATACACACTAGCCAGAATCCTGCAGACACATTGGCAAAGGTAGTAACTAGAGAGAAACTGAGTTCCTACTCGGTTTTAGTTGGTCTTGAAGCATGAAGGTGAGGATGAGAAATTTTCCAATTCCAAGGTTCATAGAATAGTCCAGCAAGTGCAGTAGCAGTGGAGTTGTTGTGATCAGTCTCCAAGTGGAAGATTGTTGGTTGTGGAGTCTGATCTTCTTGATTCATACATGGTATTGTTCAGTCGTGTTTGTACCCCAGTTTTACTGTACACTCATCCCAGAAAGGGTGTGCGTGGGGACATCATTTCCCTGCAAGGGTCGGATGGATGGTATAATAATAAAGGAATGACAATTTATGTGTGGATGTAGCCCATATTTGGTGAACCACGTTATATTGGTGTCTCTCTTGTAATATCTTAATGTGTTTTATATTTTTGTCTTGTTTATTATCATTGCTTTGCGATCATGTTTTTCTAACAGAAGCTAACGGGACAAAGCACTAGAGAATATTTGAAACAATGTACCACCTTGCATGTGTTGCGGGATGATGAGAACAATATCTATTTTTTATTTTGTTTCTCGATTTATCAGAACAAGCCATTAATGGTGATGAAGAAACTAAGATCTATATATGTAATAAAGAATGAATTATATAGGGTTGATTATTTTCAAGGGAAAGAGAGCTTTGTATTGCAGGGAATTAAATCATTTGAAGCTCAAACATTTATTTGGGATATAGGATCATTAATGGTGATATTTTAATACATTTTCCATGTTATTGTATCACTCTATAACTCTTCTTTGTGTTTTTTATTTCAAGTTATTTCAAACACTTTTTCCACTATGTTCATGAGCAACTCTGATATTAATCAATCTGAGCGTTTGTAGTTTGAAGCTTTCACTTTGCAAAGATCATTTTGTGTGAGAGTGATTAATTAATTATAGTATTTCATGAGTCATTTTCTTAATGTATCTTGTGACCTATAATATTAATGTCAATCACTTATTCCATTAGTATTTTGAAGAAGCATTTAACTCTTGGTTTCCTATTCTGTATGCTTAGTGAAATTGTATTAAATGCACTTGTCTTTAAATGATTTATGTTGGTTTTTTATTTTGGTTGAATAATACACATAAACTTTCCACTGCTGAATGTTGAGTTTCATTTTCCTAAACACCTTAATAGCCAATTTTGTCCTCTCCCATTTCCTTCTGGCCAATACCTCAAACTTGTAAAAAAACTTTGATACAGTGATTGGGATTCCTTGGAATGATTGAAAAATTCAATCCTACCTAGAGCCTCTGAGCATTGAATTGTGATTATGTTGCTTGCCAAGCCTTTTCCCTTAGAATATCATCATTTAAAACCTAAAGCAATTGAAACCATATTTTAACTATTGGATTCTTCTAGCTAGAAAATTCATAGTATTGTGATATTTGCATAACCTTTTCAAGTTTACTAGATTTAGAGGTTAGGTGTCATAAACAAGCCCTACATTATTCAAAATATATACTTCACAAGAAAACTAAACTAGCATTATTCATGTCAATAAGAGATTGCCATCCTATTATATCTGTAAAAATTTCAATTTTCTCATTTCCTTGATTTGTTTTTGCAGAGGCTACAGGAGAAATTGCAAACAAATAAATCTTCACTTGCTTTTAATGAGGTTTGTCATTCTTGTCGTTTAGACTCTAGAAAAATTACTTTACCCATGTAGATTGAACTTTTTTGGACTCGAAAAATGTCTCATTTCAAATTATTAATATAGAAAACTAAAATTGGATGGTTCATCTCCTTTGCTTATTGCTCAAAAAGGAGGGAGGACTAAATACCTCCAATATCATAAAAACTTATACAACAAGACCAACTATATTGTTAGGCCTTTTGTAAGAAGGATAAGTCCCCTTGGCTTGTCCATTTGAAACAAATAGTCCTTCGAAGAAACTTGACCAAGATAATGAGCACCAGGTACTTGTTATCCTAGATCTAACACTACCAAGTTATAGAATCTGAGGACTCTTAAAGATAATGAAAACACCTAAGATGTCCTCCAAGGAAGAACATGGGGACAACAACAACTGTTAGGAACTTTTTTGATGTTAAAGAAGTAAGGTTGGGAACATAGAAGCATGAAGACATCAAATAACCAAATATAAAACAAAAATAGAGAAATGTAGAAATGGAAAACAAACCTAGAAATAGAGCATGAGAACTATGAACTCCAAAAAAGTATTGATACCAAAAACATGTATACAAAAGGTTTAGATTAGCGGTATAGAGTGGTTGTCTCACAATACTGCTACTCCATCTCCCCTTTTTCTTCAAGGCCTTCTTATTTTTTAAATCCTAGAAACTATTAGGTTCATTATTCTTGGCAGTTAGGGCCATAGTGCCAATGTGTCCTCTATTTTGTTCATGAATCAGAGCACCTCTCTTTCAAAGTATTGCACTAAGAAAACAATTATGAGTGTGTTTAGGCCATTAACAGAAGCAGTGATCTCAGGTCTATGTGTGACTGGGTCATTTATGGGCACTCTTTCACCTTCTAATAATAGAAAGAAGTGGTTATGTGATGACTATGTTTGTATCTATGCGCATTCCTAACAATGGAAACCATAAAGAACATTCTTCCTGTGTGTCAAGAATGCCAAATAAATTATCCATCACTCAACAAGCAAATCTAGTAGTTTTGTATTAACATATGCAGAAGGGTATGTTTGTCATCCATTATTAGTGACTGAAAAATAAGGAAATTGATGGGTTTTCTATTGAAACTCCAAGGAAAAATACAATGTTCTAAGCTTGATCGGTGGGCTGAGGACTTATCAATACATAAGTTTGGTGCAAAATTGATAATCATTTCCAGTAGTATAGAATGGCAAAAGGAACCTGTAGAAGGTGCCCCCAACTTTGGAATGGAGGGTCTAGTTGTGAATAACATATGATAAGACTTTGAGACATGTTACACAAATTGTTATGCCAGTGCCAGCTTGCTAGCAATCACCTAAGAGAATTTGCATACATGATGTATATCACATGAGCTCTAATTGATGGTAGACCTCTCATTCTCTGTTAACATTCTCCATATTTGTTAATCAAACATAGAGTTGCAGTAGGTCTAGAACCCCAACTCCATATGGAAGCTGGTTTTGGAATAAGGAGTTCATGAAGTTTTACTTCTCTCTTTTTTTCAATTACTTATATAAAAAGAGGGTACATTTAAATGCTAGGTTTGTCTCTTTTATCTTTGTTTAAAGATCATAACATCAGGACTAAATTAGTTTGTATATTATTGTTTATTTAAATAGTTAAAGGTGATGATGTAAGTAGTTCAATTTTTTAGAGTTAATAACGTAAGTAGTTCAGTTCTTATTTCCCTTATGATATTCCACTTTTTTTTAAAGATTCCAATAGTGAACCATTGTTTTAATGGTGAAACGATATAAATTTCTTCTAATATATTGTTACAATGTCAAGTGAGCAATTTTCCATTGGTCCAGAGCTCAATTACAAGTACCCTTTCCCTAGAGCTCAATTGAAAGAAACCTTGGCCTACCATGTGTGTATGAGGATGTTATTTTCAATGTGTATTATGTAATTTGAATTTCCATTTGGTTTATCCTTTATCTGATATTCATATCAATGATCGTGTTTAAACTTTAGACTTATGTTTCATACCATATATGTAATTTTGATTCATGAAATTTGAAGAAATGTGCATGTTACTTGTTGAATTGTGAAAATGATTTGATTGTTGAATTTCATATGTATTGTAATTGAGTGATTCACTAATTTGTGTGTGTGTGTGTGTGTGTGTGTGTGTGTGTGTGTGTGTGTGTGTGTAGTACCCCTGATATACCCAAGTCCTTTATTTAAAAAATGGGCGTCCCCATCCCCGTCATCATCCCTATACCTAAGTTTACTGGCATCTTAGGAACTAATCCTAGGGGCTAAAGAGGAGATCATGAACACTTGATGCATGTTGGCTAGTTTGTAATGTTAAATTGAAATTAATATTAATATTAACATTTAGTTTCTTTAGATAATTGAATATTTTTGAGTCGTTGAGCAGAAAGAGTCTTGATGATCTACTTCTAGAAATTGTGTTTATTTCATTTTCAAATGGCCAAAAAAAGGGATTGGACAGATTTGAAGATGATGTATATTTTATATATTTGATTATTCGATAATATATGATATAGAATATGTCTTTGTTGTAACTTGTAGTGATTTATATTTACGTGATGTGCAAATTGGTTATATGTAGAATGTTAAAGGAATATCAAAATGGGGTTGAAGAATTCATAGATTTGGCTATGAGGCATTTGGACAATAAGAAGAAAACAAGATGCCCTTGTAAAAAATGTTGCAATGTTGCAGTACTAGCATTGAAGGAACTACAAGACCACTTGATGATACATGGTATAATGAGTTCATATAAAATTTGGTTTTTCCATGGAGAGAGGGCTCATGATCAGGTATGATCATAGGATATTGTTGAATCAAAGTATCATTTTATTGTAGATAATATTAATTATAAATTTCAATGTACATATAAATACTATATAGATAAAGTATGACTTGTTTTTTTATAATCTCTTCTAGGCATCTAATCTAACAAGGGCAATAAATGGTATGCAAACAAGATGCATGATTTACCTCGAGAAATTTCACATTTAATGGTACACAAAATGTAATGCAAGAGCTCGCAATCATATGTACAATGATGTTTTAGGTTCAATTATATGAAGAAGAAAAAAGACATTTTTCCCTAAGAATGTTTGACATGGACAACACCAATGTTTCTAAATTTTTTTCTTTACATTATATTTTGTGATATCCAAATGACAAGGTGATGAACACATTGTCGAACAAGAATATGATAATCATGTTGATGAGTCTACAACATTTCCTACAAATGATGTTGATGTTACTGAGAATGGCGATGATGTTTATGAATGTTATAATGAAAATCCATATGTGAATAGTGAAAATGGCCTTGAGCAACATCAATGGAGGAAATGAATGATATGAATCAATATCGTAAGTTAATTGATGATGCCAAGAAACCATTGTACCTAGGTTGCACTAGTTTCACTAAGCTATCAACCACTGTGAAATTATACAACGTTGAAGTGAAAAATGGATGGTCCAACACAAGTTTCAACCATTTGTTGAAGTTGCAGACAGAAATGCTTCCTAAAGAAAATGCACTTCCATATTCTCCATATATTGTAAAATGGTTGATTAAATCATTGGATTTGACCTATGAAATGATACATGCACGCCAAAATGATTGAATTTTATATCAGGGAAAATATGAAGAAAAAAAAGTTGAATGCCCAACATGTGGTACATCTAGATGGAAGGTTGATGCTCATTCTGGAAAGGTGCATAAAGGTGTCTTGAGCAAAGTGTTGAGGTATTTCCCCATAGTACCAAGGTTGAACAGAATGTATAGGTATGATTTTGAACTTTTTTATTTCTATTATTACATGCACCTTCATGTACTACGAACATACTCACAAATCATCTTCTTTATTCTTCTTACATATTGTAAGGTATATATTAAAATTATTTATTTTGTTAAATCTCTCCACACATCTCAAAAAAAATGAGGTGGCATCATGAGAATGCAAGTGATGATGGAATAATGCGCCACCAAATTGATAGCCTCACATAAAAAAACTAAAGAATCTAAATGGCCTGGTTTTTCCAATGGTCCTTACGGTGTGTGACTTGCAGTGGAAATGGATGGATTTAATCCTTTTGGAAACATGAGTAGTGTACACAGTGTTTGGCTAGTAGTACTGATCTAGGATGTTTTTTTATCCATGACTCACAAATAGAATTACATAAAATAATGTGAATGTAGCTTAAAAGCACATAAGAAGTAACACATGCATGGAATATAAAGAACGCATATGAAAATTAGACCCCATATGATAAGAGGGTTCGTTACCAAAAGGAACTACTTCTCTGGGCCCACTTCTCAAAGCGAGAGGTCGGTTTATAATCTCAACAAATATGATGGAAAAATACATGGCTACAATACATTAATACCTTGGTGGCTGAAAATGGAGAGAAACTGTGACTTGAATCCCAAAATGGGTTGCACCAGTAGCTCTGGAGAATGAAGACAATGAAAAACAAGTATAAATGCTCCCACCTCCTATTTACACAAGCTACAACAACACCTTCCTCTCTTAATCCCAATGATGTCTATAAGGAGGACAAGGTCTCCAAACTATTCTCAAACTCTCTCACAATTTTTCTCTATAGTTTCTCTCCACACCAATCATGACATACAAAGAATGTCTCCTCCACCAAAAGAGTGGCCTCTCTCTACAAAAAAATGGATGCTCTCCACCTAGAGAATATGGATGTCCCCAATATGCCAAATGGAGGGGTTTAAATATATTAGAGTGACCCCTCGAGCATGTTTCACATGACTCTCTAACTTGGACTTGTTTGAAATATTCTTGTTATATTTGGAAAAGTTTGAATGGCCTTCATAAATTGCAATTGCAAATGTTTGGGGGTTTCACATGTTGTTACTTTCCCAAAACATGGAATTACAACTTGATATGCCATAACACCCATGAGTTGGACTATAACCCATCAACATATGTTTTAAACAATTGACATACCATATTAAAATATGGTTTTAAAAACCCACTTTATAACAATATAACCAAAGTTGTAAAACTAACATGTGTTTAAATGTATTAAACGACCCAAAGCCGCCAATCCAATTCCATGTGTGCACCCATTTTGTGGAGGTATGGGTCATGTGGGAATAGGGGGCGGGATCCCCGAGCTCAAGCTCCTAGGATTCCTGCTCCCTCTGCTTTCGTTTTAAATGAACTCCATCCAAGATAAATCCTATGCCATGGTATTCCCGTATAACGGTTACCCGATGGCGTAATGGTATGGCGTGGGTCATCTGTATGGGAGGTCGGTGGTTCAAACCACCGGATCTCACATTTAATATATAAAAATTCCACATTTATCAAACTCCAACCGAATTCAAATTCCAAGCCAACTTGGACAAACTAAAATAAAATGTGTGTCAGCTTCTGATTGTTCTATCTTTCGCCACATCATTGTTGATGGGCCGTCCACATCATTTTTATGTACAGGACGGTCTACCGCATGTCAGTCCTTGACTGGTCCAATTGGCACCCTGAAAATGCTAAATATGTGTGACACATGTCACCTCCTAGTGCTACTGGTCCAATTGGCACCCTGAAAATGCTAAATATGTGTGACACATGTCACCTCCTAGTGCTACGATGTCAGCATCCGTACTATATGGTCCACCATGTGTCACCCTTGCAATGGTGTCACATGGCATTTAATATATAAAAATTCCACATTTATCAACCTCCAACCGAATTTGAATTCCAAGCCAACTTGGACAAACCAAAATAAGATGTGTGTCAGCTACTGATTGTTCTATCTTTCGCCACATCATTGTTGATGTGCCTTCCACATCATTTTATGTACAGTACGGTCTACTGCGTGTCAGTCCTTGAGTGGTCCAATTGGCACCCTGAAAATGATAAATATGGGTGACACATGTCACCTCCTAGTGCTACCATGTCAGCATCCATACTATATGGTCCACCACGTGTCACCCTTGCAATGGTGTCACATGGCACCCATTTTTTCCTATTTTTGCATTGAATTTTCCTATTTGTCCAAAACTTCAAAACATTGTAGTTTCCTCATACGAACTCCATTTGAGTTTTTGTTTGTGTTGTTGGAATCGGATTGATGAGATATTCACAAACATGCCATTTTTTCCCATTTTTGCAGTGAATTTCCCTATTTGTCCAAAACTTCAAAACGTTGTAGTTTCCTCATACTGACTCCATTTGAGGTTTCGTTTGTGTTGTTGGAATCAGATTGATGAGATATTTGCAAACATGCCATTTGTGCTGAGATTTCCTAAGTTTAAAATTTGACCTTTTTATATCCTCTCGGATCAAGTACTAGTCACATATAACCTTCCGCCATGGTTATGCGCAAAAAGGAACTTTTGTATGTTGTCATTGATAATATCTAGTCTCAAGCAACGAGGAAATGACATAGATGTTTTTTGAGAACATTTGGTAGTTGAACTAAAGGTAAAATGGGATGATTCGATGAAGGGGTAAGGACATATAATGTTCATTCAAGGTCATTCTTTAATATGAAGGTTATATTGATGTGGGTAATACATGACTTTCTTGCTTATGGAAATATGGTCAGTTGCATGACTAAAGGGCTTTATGAATGTCCCATATGTGGAAGGAACACAGGTTCAGAGTATCTCAAATGTTGTAGGAAGTGTGTGTACGTGGGAAATAAAAGATATCTTCCAACAAATCATAAGTATAGTTCTAAAAAGGGACCATTTAATACGAAGCATGAGCATGACATTACACCTAAAATTGTACAAGTGAAAGATGCTTTTGCAGAAACAGAAGGAAAGGAAGAGAATTGGGGAAGATTGAAAGTAAATAAAGCAATATAAATATAAAAAAAGGTGAAAAAAACATCTTTTTTGTGTGGAAGAAAAGGTCAATTCAATTCAATTTTTCATATTGGGAGGTATGTACACACATTAACTCTAGGTAATTATTAAATCTATGATGCTAGAAGGCTTTCACTAGTATATATGCCTTATTTTAATCCATTGTTTATATTTTCCTCCATATTATCATGCATTCATTTTGATAGTGTTGGATGTATAAACTCCTAGTACGTTACATTTTATATGTAATGCACGTAGAAAAAAATGTATGTGAAAGTATTTTTGTCATCCTTTTGGATATAAAAAGAAAATCAAAGGATGGAAAAAATTATTGTGATGACTTACAATGATTGGGTATAAAGGAAGTCACTATGGCCATAAGTCTAGGGAAACAAAATATTTCTTCCAGTTGTACCACATACTATTTCAAAAGAAGAGAAAGAGACACTTTGTGTTGTTTTGCTTACATTAAAAGTGCATGATGGTTATAGTTCAAATCCTAGAAATCGTATATCTATGGAAGAACTTAATTTCATGGTATGAAAGCACATTATTGTCATGTTCTCATGCAACAACTCCTTCCAGTAGCATTGTGCCATGTGCAACCAAAAGAAGTGTGAAACACCATTTGTAGGCTTTGCTTCATTTATAGGAGAATTTGTGCAAAATTGGTGGATCCAACAAATCTTGAAAACTTAGAAGATGATGTTGTGTATACATTATGCTTATTTGAAAAATATTTCCACACTTCATTGTTTGATATAATGATACATTTGACTGAACACTTGGTACGAGAGCTACGTTTTTGTGGCCCGGTCGCATACAAATGGATGTAGTGCAATTTTACTGTGTACAAATCCACATTTTATTCCAACATATTATGTGCATCTAGTACATAACTAACAAATATTTCTTCATACTTTAGAATTTACTACAATTTTTTTTGTAGGAATATGAAATTTTTGAAAATTTATGTGAAGAACACTAACAGGCTAGAGGGATACATAGTTGAAAACTACATTATGGAGGAATCCATCAAAATTTGTGCTAGATATGTTGAACGTGTGGAATATATTGGAAGTATGCCTACTAGAAATGACACCTGGGATGATGAAGGAGAGGTTGGTCATTATGGGAAGGCCTTATCTAGTGCAACTTCTATTGAATTGAATAATACTAGTTTGGTACAAGGTGGCATCTTGAGAATGCAATTGATGATGGAATAATGCACCACCCAATTGATATCCCGACATGGAAAACTAAAGATTATAAATGGCCTAATTTCTCCAATGATCCTCAAAATGTGTGACTTACAATGGCAATGGATGCTTTTAATCCTTTTGAAAACATGAGTAGTGTATACAGTGTTTGGCTAGTAGTACTAGTCACATATAACCTCCTTCCTAGTTATTCACAAAAAAGGAACTTTGGGGCATTTTCATTGTTAATATCTAGTCTGAATAAACTAGCAAATGACATAGATGTTTTTTGGGAACCTTTGGTAGATGAACTAAAGGTAGCATGGGATGAATTGGTAAGGACATACGATGCTCATTCAAGGTCATTCTTTAATATGAAGGGTATATTGATGTAGGTAAAACAAGACTTTCATGCTTATGGAAATATAGTCGATTGTGTGACTAAAGGATTTTATGCATGTCCCATATGTGGAAGGAACACATATTCAGAGTATCTCAAATGTAGTAGGAAGTGTGTGTACATGGGACACATAATATATATTCCAACAAATCATAAGTATCATTATAAAAAAGACCATTTAAAGGGAAGCATGAGCATCTCATTGCACCTAAAATTGTATAAGTGAAAGATGTTTTTGTAGAAATAGTAGGAAAGGAAGAGAATTGGGGAAGAGTGAAAGTGAACAAAGCAATATAAATATTAAAAAAAAAAGTGAAAATTCCATCGTTGTGTGGAAGAAAAGGTCAATTCTATTCAATTCGCCATATAATTAGGAGGTATGTACACACAATAACTCTAGGTAAATCTTAAATGTATGATACTAGAAGGCTTTCACTAGTTTATATGTCTTATTTTAATCCATTGTTTAACTTTTTCTCCATATCATCATGCTTTCTTTTTGATATTGTTGGATGCAGAAACTCCTAGTATGTCACATTTTTTTTTATGTAATGTACATAGAAAAATACACGTGAAATTTATTTTTAACACCCTTCTGGATATAAAAAGAAAATCAAAGGATGGAAAAAAATATCATGATGACTTACAACGATTGGGTATAAGTAGGTCACTATGGACACAACTTCTTCAAATCCCCTTTGAACATCGGGCGGCACGACAAAAAGACTTGGCAGCATGACTAAACGGGACAAACACACAATGTGACAGTGGACAATGCATTCTTTTGAAAGACTCAAAGGAGTGACATGACTCATGAAACTGGATCATCACAGAGATTAGCTTAATACCCAAGTGACTGACATGATTGTGCAGACAAGTGCCATGTTCAAAGGTAATGAAAAACAACTGCCATTATTTCAAAAATGATTCCCTTCCCATTTTCCCCATCGTGATCGATGAGTGCCTCTTTTTCAGTTTTACGAGTTCAAAGAGGGTAACAAACACTCGATATAGCTTTTTAGAAGACAAGTCCAGACTCATATGTTTTACAAACTTGAGAGAGGGGGGTTCGTTCCCAAAACGGGTCTTTCAATGTTTAATTTAACAAGTCCACTGAAATAAAACTCGGTATCGTTTATGTTTAGAGAGTCTGAACGAATAAGGAAGAACACCCCAAAGGAGTCCTTTTTTGTATGATTTAGTCTCTAAGGCCCAAAAAAGTGTAAAATAATACCTTAGATAACTCTTCCAGTCATGATTGGCTGGAGTGTTCCTTTTTTGTAAATATTCCTATCCGAACCGAAAAATAGATAACCTACCGTCGGGCGGACGACTCTTCAAATACTTTAACGAGTGTGAAGAAGGCAAGATCGCTCGACGATCATTTCATATTTAGGGAGCCTGAAAAGAGTTTAAAGAGGACTCCATGAGGTTTCTTTACACAATGTCATTTTTTACGAGCCTGGAAAGAATCGAAAATGGACTCGACGATCTTTTCGTGTTTAAGGAGCCTTAAAAAGAGGTGAAAAGAAGACTCCAAAGGGTCCTTTTTCGTATGATTTAGTCCCTAAGGCCCGAAAAAGTATAAAATCATACCTTAGGGAACTCTTCCAGTCATGATTGGCTGGAGTGTTCCTTTTTCGTAAATAGTCCTATCCGAACCAAAAAAGAGATAACCTACCATTGGAAGGACGACTCTTCAAATACTTTAATGAGCGTGAAGAAGACAAGATCGCTCGACAATCTTTTCACATTTTAAGAGTCTGAAAAGAGCTTAAAGAAGACTCTATTAACCTTTTTCATGTTTGAATCCAGAGCACGAAAAAGTAACAAACTAAGATCAAACCACTTTTCATGTTTTAACCAGAGCACGAAAAATGAAAAGTAAGCTCTACACCATCTTACTGTTTTTAACGAGCTCGACGATCGGTTGAAAGAATGCTCAAGGATTGGTTTCATTTTACGCAAGCTTGAAACCAATGGGTAAACTATGCTTGAAAAATCCCATTAATATGATATACAGAGGTTGGAATCTTGCCCCCAGCATGATTGCTAGAGAAGCTTACCCCTAGCGTGGTTGCTAAGGGCTCGACATGCCCCCAAGCTTCATTTCATTTGATGATTCTTCTTCCATACCCAACCTAAAAACCTGGTTACTAATGTGAAAATGTTCACCAGGGGGGTAGGAAGAATGAGAATCGGGAAGGTGAAAAGAAGGTTCAAGTTCTAACACTAAAGGGAAGACTCGAATCAAGGGAAGGGGATCTGTTTCATTTTTACGCAAGCTTGAAACAGAAGGTAACTATGCTTGGAACATGGTTTCATTTTTATTCAAGCTTGAAACCAAAAGGTAAACTATGCTTAAGGAAATCCATTTCATTTTTTAACGAGCTTGACATAGAATGGGAACTTTGCTCACAGACATCTGTTTCATTTTTTAACGAGCTTGACACAGAATGGGAACTATGCTCACATGAATGGGTTCATTTTTATGCAAGATTGAAACCAAAAGGTAAACTATGCTTGAGGAGTGGTTTTATTTTTTAACAAGCTTGAAACCAAAAGTAAACTATGCTCTCAGGCATGGTTTCATTTTTATGCAAGCTTGAAACCAAAAGGTAAACTATGCTTGAGGAGTGGTTTTATTTTTTAACGAGCTTGAAACCAAAAGTAAACTATGCTCTCAGGCATGGTTTCATTTTTATGCAAACTTGAAACCAAAAGGTAAACTATGCTTGAGCAGTGGTTTTATTTTTTAACGAGCTTGAAACCAAAAGTAAACTATGCTCTCAAGCATGGTTTCATTTTTATGCAAGCTTGAAACCAAAAGGTAAACTATGCTTGAGGAGTGGTTTTATTTTTTAACGAGCTTGAAACCAAAAGTAAACTATGCTCTCAGGCATGGTTTCATTTTTATGCAAGCTTGAAACCAAAAGGTAAACTATGCTTAAGGAGTGGTTTTATTTTTTAACGAGCTTGAAACCAAAAGTAAACTATGCTTAAGGAGTGGTTTTATTTTTTAACGAGCTTGAAACCAAAAGTAAACTATGCTCTCAAACCTTCTCCTACCAAACATGATATCCAGAGGTGGGTAGGTTTCCCCCATTTCATAAAAGCTAGCAGCTTAGCTCCATTATGATATCCATTGACCAGAGCCATGCCCCCCATTTTACCTATGATGGGAAGAAGCTAACTAGAAGAAGGGGAAGGAACCACAAGAACATGCGGCACATTCACGGCAGTCTAATTACTAGGAGTAATGCGATGGTCAAGTGTAACAAAAGAAATCTGACCAATGGTCACAATCTTCCCATCATCGGGAAAATGCATAACTCTAAAGAGTGTGGACACAACATCCTTCATGGCATAAACATAATCACGTCCAAGGAGCAGATTGAAATCTAAAGGGCCTTTAACCACCATAACATCAATACAAATAGTTTTCCCTCCTAATGTAATAGGAAAATAAGGAAGGGTCCCTAAAGGTGCATTAGGTCTTCGATTAAAAGCCAATATTTGATCGGTAGCTGGCACAAGCTGAGGTGAACCTAAAGCTTTCCAAGCAGTTGAGGATAGAATACTGACAAAATCCCCTTCATCAACAATAGTGTGAAGTATCTGCCTAGCAATTACATTCACAAATATCTGGAAAGGAACACTCGAATGAAGACAAGACTCTGTTAGGTTACTCCAGTCAAAGGAAATAACCTCACTACTTGGAGAGGGTTCTGTCGAAACAGACAAAATTTCCTCTTGTCGAGAACAATTAGAATGAAGCATAAGAACTTCAGCAGGTTTTAGTTCATTCTCTACTGGAAGAGAAGAACAAGACAAAGATTTGGTCAAAGAGACTACTTCAGTCTTAACACTCTCTGATGAAAGAGCAGGATTGGGTGGAAATGACACTGACTCGACCACTTTAACTTCACTCTCCAAAGGAAGAGTGGGATCAACCACAGAAAAATCTAAATTGACCACTTGGTTAACCAGCGAGGAATTGAGGGATAACTTACTATCACTTGTTGGAATCACCTGTTGATGATCAGTACTATTTTCCAACCAATGCGAAGCTTCATCCATGCTTGGACAAAGAAAAGTATGATGCATAGCCTTGCATATCAAAAAAGGATACAAGACTTTACCCTTACGACCTTTTACCAATGGGTCACTGGTTGAAGGCGTATCATCAACATGATGATTAGAGTTTGATGACACAAACAGTTTGGACCTTTTAGACCACTCTTCTTGTACATGAGAGAGACCGGGACACTCCTTAAGAAGTTGGTCCCCCTTGCAAAGCTTACAAGGGAACTTGGGTTTTTCGGGTGTTCTCTTATAATGGGCACCATCAAGAGCAGATGGTTGCTGCTTTTTCTCTTTCTTATCCTTCTTCTTTTTACCCTTCCATTTCTTCTTCTTCTTACCCACATGACTACTAACAATAGAGCTTTGGTCAAGCGAAGAAGAAGAAAGGGATGAAACCACAACCGGCGAAGAAGGAGCAGGATTAGGTTGATGTCTATCCTCTCTCGAAGGAGAGGTGACATTTGAGACATTATGTGTAATAGGAATTACCGAATTAAAAATCCAG
Organism: Pseudotsuga menziesii; assembly: GCA_001517045.1. NCBI lineage: Eukaryota > Viridiplantae > Streptophyta > Pinopsida > Pinales > Pinaceae > Pseudotsuga > Pseudotsuga menziesii. The sequence continues at coordinate 558,025 of LPNX010638652.1, forward strand.
ACCGGTAATCCTATAGTTAATCCAGGAAGATTTAGAGTGGCAATAAAGGGAGGACCAATACCTTCACTTAGAGGGAATACAAAAGGTACACCTTGGAAAGGGACCTCTTGATTGGTAGTCCCAGATGGGGATGCCATCTCTAAACTCTCTAATAACCCCCTAACTACCAGGCACAAGCAAGTACTACTCAAACTAAAAGCAACAAGAAAACATGTGAAAGGAGTGGATAAGAGTCAGGAATCTCACAGGACAGGCCAAAAGGATAACTCAGATGGTTTGAGGATTCCTAAAAGGGTCTCCCGATATACGCTAGGTACGTGGGAGCTCGAATCAGTAGTAGTGTTTTCTAATGCATAACCGTACACAAGGGGACTTCCAATATACAATCGAGTACATGAAGTACCTTTCTATATACCTCAAGGGTACGTGAAAGGCCATTCGATATACCGACGGTACATGGAAGAACCGCACGAGTCCCGAGATGTAATGCGGACAAATAACGATAGCTCCTACGCTTAACAACGCCCGAACACGTCTCTAACTTATCACTCAAATTGCTAAAAGTTTTAACCTAGTACTACCGTTAATTTTATCTTGTGCGTTTAGGTGGAACCATGGAGTGAAAACTTAAAATCAAAGAAGATGCACACTGATCTATATGATAATGCAAGTTTTCCTCTTCAATGAAATTCTACCTAAGAGAGGGAGAGAGATTTACCTTTCATCCCAAAAATGCACACCCAAATGCAAATGCAATTCTACCTTTTCAAACAAAAAGTAAAATATCAATGCACCCCAAACAATCTTTAAAGCAAATAAGAAAAAGATCTAGAGAACATCTAACATCAATGAACCAAAAACGTTTCCTATCTTTTCATGCTTGAAAAAGACGCATAAAAACTCAATGGAAAGATGATTTCACTAACGTTTCCAAACAAATCTGACTCTAATACACGCAAATCTGAAAACAAATATTTCTTCTTAATGAAAGTAAGAACTAGAATTTCAAACAATCATGCACAAAACAAGAAGAAAATCATTCAACAACGCTTGCGAATAAAGCAAAGGAGAGAGAAAACTAAAACTTCTCTTTGAAATAGATAAGGAAACGAAGAACCAATCTTTCCTACCAAGCACTGAAAAACTCAGCATGAAAAAGGAAACAAGAATCACCCCAAGCAAAGGAAGACTCAAAACAACATGGATCACTCATGCATTCCAAGTCCAAAACAAACCAAAGCCTACACATGAAAATGAAATGTATGTTTCCAATTCCAATGAATAATATCTACAGAAAGGAGCAAGAGGTTTCAACCAAAGAAAAGAATGTAAACTCCAATGCAAGAAACATGGACTCTCTTTGAATGCAGAAAGAATGCAACAATCAAAGTGACTGTAGAATATACAATTCATGGCCGTGAGGGAGCATTTTTTTTTTAAATACACTTCATTTTCATCAAAAAGTAAGCCAAAAACACACAAAAATGAAAATACAAAGTCCTGGAACAGGGCCTACGTGGCTCTGTGCAGATGAAGCTGCTGACATGCAGTTTTGAGGCAGAACCGCTTCTTGCTCACTGGATTCAGGCGGTGGCACCACTTATTGCTAACTGGACTTAGGAAGTGGCACCGCTCCTTGCCAAAGGCACATGTACGGTTCCATGTATAAATCCAAAACACAAAGGAGAACAACATATCAAGTTAGAAAAAGACCAGATCAGGGTAAAGGCTGATAGATTGAGTATAAAAACAGAGCATAAAAGGTCGAAATGACTCAGATCTAAACAGATCTGGAAGTTTCAAACCCAAATGGACTAAGTCAGAAAGCATATCTAACTTAAGAGATTTGGAGAAGGAGCCTGGATTCGGACAAGAGTTGAAAACTGAGGAAGATCAGAACAACTGATACATATAACTAATCCCCAGTGGAGTCGCCAGATTTGTTAGCTGGAATATTTCACCTTCTGTGGACAGTAAAGTGTTCCACTGGTCTGAATGGTTCAGATCCATAACAAATGAAGGACAGAGGTTGAAGACTTTCCCTGGACGCCGTAGATACTTGGAATGTGATGCTTCAATAGTAACCCTATGTACCTGCAAAAAGCTTAAACATGCAAACACATTGAAAATGCCAGAATATAATCTACTGATCCATGTTAGTGACTAAGAAATCTAACAGCATACATGTGAAATCAAACAACAACAACATATGTGGAACTTAAATCAACTTGCATTAATATAGAAATATGGAGAAGTTTACAACCAAGCCTTAGTGTTGACATGCATCTCCTTGAAACCAACCACTCTCATCCCCATAAGCTCCAACTCTAACTCTCTATGATGTCCAATGGCATGGGCCAAGTAATCAATCCAATAGCATAACAATACCTTAAGAGTTCTCCCTTCAACCATGGCTATGAGCTCATATTTATAAGGCTTAATGGATAGGGATGGTTGAGAGATTAGTGGGTGAGGTGGCCTCTAAGATCCTAGGATGAGGGATCTCGAGCTCAATTGACCCACAATGATAGGGATAAGGGAGGACATGAGGCCTATCATCTAGAACCCTCGAGAAACTTCTCTTTTTCCATTTTTACCTAGGGTACCGCATTTCTCCTTCAATGACAGAGTGGTTCTGGTAAGAAATGCTTATGGACTAAGGCCCATAAGCGGTGGCACCGCTTGTGGAAAACAAGGGATAGGCGGTGCGAACAAGGTACCGCTCATGGACAATAGGGGAAGTGCGGTTCTGGGAATTTCTATGAAAGATTGACAATTAGCATAGTTTTCCACTCCAAGAGCTGGGATTCAGGGCAAGCAGGTATGTCAAGAGTCTTATCACATGATGGTGACAGGATTTTGGTATAACACGGGTGAGACCTCATCTTCTCTACAAGTGTTGTTGACAGGGATAAAATCCTATTAGGCTGGTACACTAGGTCTTTGTTGGTATGATGCGATATGAACGTAGGTTAGTTTTAGTTTATGCCAACAAATGGTTCTATTGCCAATACCGGGATTATTATGAAGGGGACAAGTTTTGGCACCCAACAAATCCTGAGATTGAGGCATGGTTAGATCAAAAGGAGAAGGCATTTGATCGAGACGAAAATCGAAACATGTGACTAACTCCAAGTCAATGGTTGGGAAGGTAAGTTTATTTTGAGATCCATGAAGAATTTTTCAGTGAATTCCCTATTCTGCTAAATGAGTGGTTATCAAGGTTAACACTCCGGAAGACGAATTTCCAAGGAGGGGATCCCGATCCTGAGAGATGGACACCGAAGTTTCTCCATCAACTGCAAAGTGTTGACAACAGGATCTCGAGGGCTGTTGACTTTTGGATCGATAGCATTTTGGAAGGATACATTACTAAGTTTGTTGTCAATATTGTCAAGTCATATAATGAAGTTGAACAATAATTCTTTCGAGGACCACAAGATAGGTACATGAATTCATTAAAATTATGGATTAAGATGCTTTTATCTGAAAAGGGGATTTTGAAAATGAACTACATTGACTAAAGCGATTATATGCGGAGGGCATGGGTATCGACAAGAAGAAGGTATGGGAAGAATGTGAGATGAGTTAAGATGATCAAAGGATAAATAAGCGATACTGACAAAGAGTGTGGTTGCTTGAGGACTAGAAGAGGTTCCAGTTGAATAAGAGAAGAAGGATTGTTCCTAGGAGAGAGAGTTGTAGTGCGACTAGAAACGAAGATTACAAACAGGGACCATAACTCAAAAAGGAAGAGGAATACCAGCTCATTTAAAAATATCAGGAGGAGGTTCTAGATCCGGACTAGACCCGAAGTTGTGACATACCCATGACCCCACGTACATCTCCAATATCAGAGGTAAGATCGAAAATTCTATCGAAGTGTTTTCTGACAAATCAAAGTAATAGTAGTAGTCATCATAGTGGTAATAGAGTTCCAAGTAGCAGTCTCATGAGTTCAAGTTCATCAAGACCCAAAACATACAGAATGGTTGGGGATGACATGAATTTACCTATATTTAATGGAAATGGGTCAAAAGACCTAGAGCAATATTGGTTTTTGTGTGAAGTTGTATGGACCATATGACATGTTCATGATGATGCTATAAAAAGATCCTCGTTTATCATGACTTTTAGGGGTCAAGCACTTGATTGGTATTGGAAATTTTCTATTATTCCTACGGGAACCGCTCAGAAGACGTTAGCTTGGATTGTAACTGGATTAATAGATGACTTCAAGAAACCAAAATTTGAGTCAAAGTGAATCATCGAGTTGAAAGAAATCAAGTAGTCACCCAATGAATCTATCTAGGACTTCGACAAGAGATCCAAGACTTTGATGGATAAAGTGAGATTCCAAATGTCTGATGGGAAACATAAGGAGTGGTTTATAGCTACATTATTTCCACAAATCCAAGTATTGTTAATACAACAAAAAATTGTGTCTTAGTATAAGGCATTAGAACTCGCCATGAAGTTGGAAGCTTCACCGGTAGTAGAAACTGGTGCTAGCATGGTACAAATTCCGTCGCAGTTAGCCAACCTTTCATTACAAATTCAAGATATCAAGAAAAGAAAGGAGGTTCAAGAACATATCTGGTGTACCAAATGTCGAACGAAAGGACATCACAAAGATTCCAAGGATTGAATCTATTATTCTACAGCATTATCAGAACATTATTAAGTTTCTTGCAGGGCCTCACTACATTTATCTTCAGTCACGACAGGACCCACAGAACCAGTGCATAACAACGGAGTTTAGACTACCAAAGAAATTTATCGATGTTATTGTTCGAGGGTAAGTGATCTAAAAAATTCCTTAAGGAGTTGTTTATCCCTTATTAAAGATGAAGATTCTTTGTTGGAACTAACTACTTTTATAGAATAAACAGAAGAAGATATCCGACAAGAAAAGAATGTCAATCATATACATAGAAGGAGGAAGACTGGCCAAGAACTACAGATGAATGCTCAGATTGGAGATTATGATATGGACTTCATTATATTAGATTTAGCTTCAGATGTCAACAAATTGCCTAAGCAAACTTGGGAAAGTATGGGAAACCCCAAGCTAGTATGGTCTCTTGTTCAGTTGCGACTGGTGAATGAGTTGAAGGTTATACCAATTGGTCGAATTCCATGAGTCCCTATCAAAGTAGAAGGACTTTGCACTTATGCAAACTTTGAGGTAATCGAAATTGTTGACAACACTAATTTGTAGCCAGTGTTGTTGGGCATCGACCGAGCTATTGAAAACTAGAAAATAATTAACTTAAAGAAGAGGATTTTGTCATTTGAAGACTCAAAGATGTGGGTAATTTCTCCATTGGATCCACTAGAAGGGAAGCGATATGTAGAGCATGTTTGAGGTGAATATCATGAAGGTGATTTGGATAATATAATATATCATCTAAATGAAATGATTATGTCAACTCGACAATTGATGGTAATTTAAGTTGGTGAAGTGTTAGCTCATGTTCGTCTAATTCAGGGGAAGCACTAGAAAACTGGAAAAGTCGAATGCATGAGGTCTCCATGTGGAAATGTGTTCGAATCACAGATTATTTATGATGGGTGGGAACTGAGGTATGTGATTTTCCTACTTATGAAGGATTACCTAATATAGATGCATTTCTTGTTGAATTTGAAGTAAAGGTGCCAGAACAAAAACGGTTGCTGGATCTAGATGTGGCTCTGAAGGCTACACCAGTGAGGTGGTGGGTCATGCATAAACTATATATCTTAGTTTGGACACAATGTCAAAGATTGTTAGAGATCCAATTCGACAACATAATTTCTTATAGTGAAGAGAAGTACACAGGTTTGGCATGCCCTGTCGACCATATAAATGCCTATATTACAATATGGAAGGCTATTCCAAAGCAAGAATGGGTCCATATATCTATACATATGTTGGATGTGATACCAAGAAATTGATACACATCACTGGAACTACAATGGGGGACCTCTGACTTGGATGAGATTGTTAATAGTTTTAAGCACAATTTTAGTTATGTTGATGAGTATTCATCAATCGATGCAACTCTTCAAGTGATCAAGGCCAACATTTTTGAAGAATATTATGTATCTGCGTCGAGTCTGCTACAATGGACTATGACAGTCTAAAAATTGATGGAGTGTTACAATATTTCGAGAGAACCTAAGGATGATGATCCATGAGACATTCATATTCCAGAATCTGAAGGAACTTGAGCATTAGAGGGACTAGGTATGTGACACGACAAATTCTTGAAGTCGTTAAAGATTAAGATGGTAAATATCGATTCACCTAAGAATTCAAAGTTTGAAAATATTGGTGATTATTGGGACTATTAGAATATTGGGAGCATTACTGACTTACTACATAAGTTTCAAGACATGTTCCTAAGGAATTTCTCTTAGATAAATGGAATCACTGGTGACTTAGGCGAGATGAAAATTCCCTTAAACCCAAATGCTAAGCTAGTGAAGCAGAGGCCATATAGATTAAACCCCATATATAAACAAAAGGTCAAAGCGGAGCTCGATAGGATGTTGGATGCTGAAATTATCTAACCTGTCAAAGAATCAGAATGGATAAGCCTTATGGACATCTAGGATAATAAAATTAGGGAATTTCATATTTGTGTCGACCTACGCAAACTGAATGATGCATGCCGACATGATCCCTTCCCCACACCTTTTACAAATGAAGTATTGGAAAGTGTTGGATGGAAAGAGGTATATTCTTTCACTAATGGATTTTCTATATACTGTAATATTCATATTGCAAAAGAAGATTGGCATAAGACCACATTTGCGGTAGAGTGGGGCTGCTTTCAATACATGGTAATGCCTTTAAACCTTAAGAATGCTCCTATTATATTTTCTAGGATTGTGGTTACTACATTTATAGAATTTATTTACAAATTCCAAGAAGTTTATTTCGACGACTGGAAAGTCTATGGGCTGATTAAGGATCATATTAAGAGTATTTGATTGATGTTATAGTGTTGCAGACAATTTCAAATTTCTTTAAACTTAAAAAAAATGAATATTTTTTGCACCCTTTGGCATTTGTAGTGTCATTTTATTTGCAAGGAGGGAATATTGATGGACCCATCGAAGATTGCTATCATTTTTTACTTTCCACCACCTACATCGATCAAGTAGTTAAGGACTACATTGGGGCATACTGGTTATTATCAGAATCTCATACAAGGTTATGCAGAAATTATAGCCCCGATGGAAACACTATTGAAGAAGGATGTAAAGTTTGAATGGAATGAAGAATGTTATAAGAGCCCCGACACACTCAAGGAAAAAATGTTTTATGCTCCCTTCAAATTCTTCCCTGGTTGGCGAAAATAATTTCTCGTTTATGTGGATGCCTCGTCTGTTTCTCTTGGTACAGTGCTAGCACAACCAGGTGAAGGGTCTATTGACCACTGTAATATCCCTTATCTGATGTAAATATCAGAATATTAACTTGCTGTAATTTTTAAATTAAAATTTATGATAACACTCTTGCAAACATTCAGTAAATTGCTGAGTGGGAAATTAAGGTATTTTACTGGAATAAATTGCAGACAAAGGGAGAGGGCAGTGGGAAGAAACCAAAGATATTTCATACATATAATTTCCTCTTCCCTAACACATTTACATATGGTTCCATTTATGGTTCAGAATCCGCTCCGCGGAAACCTACTACCACGCTTCTAGGGAGCCAAACCGTGAAACTAGGAAGAGTAGTTCAGTATTTTTCAACCAAGGGGTTTTAGAAAATTGTAGAGGATTGTTCCAGAATTCATATAACAAAATAAATGGGTTTGGACAGGTTGCAGCAGTTCTGGAAAGTTCTGAGGATTTTCGGAGGAATTTGGGGTTTTTCAACAGTTTTGGCCTAGTGAAACCCTGCGCAGTGGAGGATCCAAAAGGTAGTACGGACCCAATGAAAAATAGTTTTGGAGATATGGATGGGAATTTGGGTATGTAAATGACCCACAGGAACTGACAGGGCTCATTTTGAGTTATCATAACTCATTTTACATCAAATTTGGAAAGACTAGTCATTAAAAGCTAGCAATCTAGCTAAGGTCTAAATTTAAGCAGTTAATTCATGTCAAATTGACTTATGAGATGCATATGAATAATAAAAGAGACAATAAAATCTCACTGAACATATAAACTCTCTTCAAACATTCCCCCAACCTTGCATATTTCTTATAGCACTCAGATTCCTCAATTTTCCCCCATACAATGATAAAATAAGCTTTTTTGGTGAAACTGAAGACAGACTTCTTTATGGACAGAGATGTTTCGACCTGATAAAAATAAATTACAGAGTGATATGCTGCTACAGATCATAGATCATATAATATACTGACCATTACAAGGAGACTCCAAAATAAGGGGCAGGAGGCCCAAAACATGACCAGCAAAAGGGGCTAAGAGCATAGGTGAAGCATGGGCTTCACTGGAGCTCAACCTGAACGTGATGGAGGCTGAAAATAAATCTGATAATACTTCAATGGCTGCAATATATCACTCCATACCTGCAATAGAAGAGAAGGGGATGGAAGGAGAGGGGAAGGGAAGGTTGGGGTTCATCTCCCAGTAGTCTGAGGCACATCACTCAAAAGGAATGCTCACATAAGCATAGTTCAACATACACAACAACTAAACTAAAAAAAAATGTGAAAGGGAGTTGGAATATTTCTTTTATAGAATTAATGTTGACCTATTGACCAATTTACTTGGCTTGGTGACCTGTGAGAATAGGTCACCCATGATTGGACATACTTTCCTTGTTTTGCTTTGCTTTGCTTTTCTTTGCTTTGCTTTGATTTGGATTTACTTCTTTTTCCTCTTTTTCTAACTTTATTTCTTTTCTAAACTTTCTTGCTTTTCATAGTCTCCTGCTTTCCCTGTTTTATCCTGCTTTCTGGATTTATGTTGTTTTTCCTGAAATATTCCTCTTTTCTCATTTTTGGCATCATTTTTTTACTCTAGTGCTTACTTGACTTCTACCCCAAGTAGTTCCTCCAACCTTATCCACTAATTCGAATTGGTGGGCCAATTTCTCCATTTATTCAGCATAACAAATAAAAATATTAACTGCACCAATAATATTAAATGCTCCATAATTATTTATTCCAAGTGGGTAGCAACTATGGATAAATTTAAATGCACACTCCTAATTAATCAATTTCCTCGTCTTAACTCCTCATTAATTATTTAATTCAATCTGTCACTAGGATCCATGGGGTTCGATCTACTTCATGGTGCTGTCAAAATTGGAACATGACAGCCGTCCCTTCCCAAGATTGCTTGTCCTCAAGCAAAGTATCCCAAGAGGTCCATCATGCTTTTGCTTTACTACTCTGATAATAATCCTCTCTCCATGAAAATATTCACTACATCTGTAACTGAAAATGCCTACTTCTATCCAAGTGACGTAACTGGAAAGTGTGCCAAGATACCATAATAATATCAGAAATGCAAATATACCACTACTATGTAAACTATAAGTCCATCCAAGGAGGTGGTCCCTATGTGGGAAACTGAAATAAAGTGCAACATAGATGAACTGGTGCAAAAGAGGGTTGGCTTGCTCCATCATGCCAACATGCAAACAGCTTATCCAAGGACAAATAATGACAGGATCACATTGCTTGTATGGCGTCCCCATGGATAGGAATACCATCCAACAAAATCTATTAAGCGAAAGAGTGCATGGATCCCACTATTCATGTTGCATCTCCCCAAACATTAGTAACATGAAAAAAACAGCATCATTTGAAATGTTGGGAATGATGAAAACATCATACCACCATATTGGAAAATCGTCCTGTTATTTCTAAGGTTGTTTGAACTTTTACCTTAAGTTTTTTTATTGTGATGAGTTTTTATTTTTCACTTTGTTTTACGCCTTATTCTTTGATTGAATGGCATTATTGTTTTTTAGTCTTTTGAACCATCAAAACCTTCACTCATTTAAAGCCATGAACCTATGTATGTGCAAGAGGTTTTATATTATGGATTGGACTGTTAAAACTGGCAACATTTCTCAAACTGACAACATTTCTCAAACTGGCAGCATCTTTTCAAAGAGTATTTTATTAAAAAAAATTATTCATAAGTACCATGGTATATAAATGAGATAATGAATTATTATGGTTATATAGCATATTCATGTTATTCGGTACTTGATATGAAAATTCCTTAAAAGCACTCCTGTCCACAAAATTATGAGTTTCATCATGTCATTCATGGGCTTGTACAACTGTTTTTATTATGGAATTAAAAGCACTCCATGCAATTAGTATTAGTACTAATCGTGGCAGGGTCGACAGACTGAATAATAATAATTCATTTTTTCCCTAAAATCTGTCTGGTTATGTTTCCTAAATGCTCTGGCGAACTGGGAGAAGGACATTCAAAGAGCTATTTTTATACTATCAACATCCATTGTTCAAGATTTCCAAATCTATATGATTAAAGCAGCGAAATCAGGGTTTGAAATAGCAAGGGTTTGTTTTAAATTCTGAATGTTCGTGTTTGAAAAGGGCAAGGTTATATTGTATAAGTTTCTCTGCGTTTGAAAGTGAGCTGCTCCAGCATAAATTCCCTTTTAAAGAGTATAGTGTGAAGGGGTTTTAGAAATGCCGAAGACAGCAGAGGAAGAAGATCCAGAAGTTGTGGTAAGAAGAAAGCCAGGAGGCTTAATTTGCAGGTTGGAGCCAAATAACACAGAGTGTATAATGAAATTTCCAAGATCAGCCCAATTAATGAAGAAGGTCGGATGGTTTACCTTCTGTGATAAATTACAAGGTTATCATTCACAGGTAACTATGTCTTTTATTAAAAACTATAGAGATGAAAAGGTTCATCTTGAAAGCTTAACAGTTAGGGTAAATGAAGATTCTATTGCTGAAGCAATAGATGTTCCGGCACAAGGAGAGAGATGGTTTAAACAACACGATTTCCAAGGAGATTACAGTGAGTTTTTGATGCCAGGATTTGAGAAATTAGATTGGAAAAACGGTATCCATGTGAGCAAAATAAAGCCAAGTTGGAAGATTCCTTTAGAGATGGTACAAAACTATATTAAATGTGATGGCCTATATGATAGGGTGCTTAAATGCCATTTGAGGTTGTTGATGCACCTTAATGGAGGTGTACAGCTCAATCTCCCATTCTATTTATTAAAAAGCCTTCAAAAGATGATTTCAAGGGTTCAGGGCCATCCAGAGCATACTACTCGATCAGTCTATCATCAGGGTTTGATCAAGCTATTGATTTTATCACAGTTGCACAAGGAAGGTCGAACCTGGGAATCTCTATTGACAAAGCTTGGGTTCAAATAAAACCCTAAAGAGAAAGGAAAAAGGATGATGGAGGATTTAGATCAGCAAACAACAAGTCACAAAAAACAAATTCAAGCTGCTGAAGAAGAAGGAAAGCATATTACAGAGAAACCAATTCAGGAAGGTTTGTGTCCTGAAAATTCATTCACAAATGAAAACCCTGAAAAACTGAGTGTTATGCTAAAAAATATAACCTCAAAAAATGAAACTCGTAATCAGCTATTGAAGACAGAGAATAGGGATGTGAAGCCAAGGACTAGGTTAAGAAAGAAGCTGCAGACAGAGAAGAAATCAACACATGAAGATGGCATGGAAATCGTAATGATAGATGATGCTCTCAGTGAAGAAACTGTACATACATCTAAGGATCAGTATTGTTCAGATATTGAGAAATTTATTGATGTTCAGGGAATTGCAGGGTCTATACCTTAAGCCTTTTGCACAAACAAGCAAGTTGATTCAGAGGATTGCTCAGCATCAAGGACTCTACAAGAAGAAGAAGTCCATATGAAAGAAGAAGACCTGGAAATATCTCCAGAACTAAACCAAGTCAAGAAGTCTTTGCAGACATACAAAGAACAAACTAGGTATTTACAAAACATTAATGAAAATTTGATGATAGCCAATAAGAGACTTTGAGAAGATCTGGAGGATAAGGAGACAGAGTATCAAAAATTGTTGTCAATATCTAAAGATATTCTAAGGGAAAAAAGAACTATCCAGAAGCAGCTCGAACTCATCAAAGCTCAGAATAAGGAAGACAACAAAGATGCTGAATTTGCCAGATTGCAAAAGCGTTCCCAGGTTTTAAGTGATTTAGCTATATCAGCAGAGGCTTCCAAAAGTCTTTATATGTCGAATTGTAGTTTGCTTTTGAAGTAATGTTGTTTATTGACAGATGTCTTTTTGATATTACACTTGTACTTAAACATTGTTTAAAGGGGATTGACTTCCCTATTTTTGAGAAGGCTCGATCCATAGAAGTAGCATCTTATAGTTAGCTTAAAAAAACAAATATTTTGTATTTAAGGAGAGTCTCTAGATGAGACAAAAGGGGTGGCAACTGGAGTTATGAAGATCCAGTTTTGATAACTTTTTGTATGACATGAAATACTCTACATCTTCAATACAGGTTCTACCTTGATATGAGTATGATTATGATTTGTCTATGTATCTTATAAATTGTGTTTCTTATGATTTATCTTGTATATGGTTCATTGAATCCCATTGCAATGATTCTTATGTTGAAATACAATTATCCTTTAAACTTTTAAAAAACAGAGACAGTCTCATTTCATAATTTCATGATCGTAGTTCCTTTGATATTGGACTTTGTATCTTGTTTTATGTTATACAGTTCTTTAATGATTATTTGATTTTCCTATAGCTTTGATTACATACTAGCCCAGTCTTTATATTGATTTCATTGAATTATATTTTTGAAAAAGACTTCTTTATGCTTGAACCCCTGTAATCTAGGTTCAACTTTAGGGATAACACGTCCTTTCCAATGCAAACCTGAAGCTTTGAGGACCCCTCAATCAAGATATGCAACTCTCCAATGTGGGGATGAATCAAAGAAAGACTATGCATCCCCAAATACTCCTCCAAAAAATGAGGCCACAATTCCACCAGTCTTTCCATTCCAACTGAAATGTCCTCATGTGACCAGTGCACACAAGGAACAAGTGTGTTATCCATGAAACGTAAGTGACAAGGGTGAGGATCCCGTGTCCTACAATGCTACTCGAAAAGAGAGTAAGTTGTATCAAAATCATTCATGTTCATTTTTTCCTCTAATAATGAGGTATCATGGTCTCTATGGAACTCAACAAGTGCTACCCTCTTCATCCAATGGCTCAACTCTCTGCCATTGATCCAAGGGTGAAAAACTCCATCAATTGGCCCACACATTGAAAGTAAGTGTAGATTTGATGCCTTCTTGTCAAAAGTGGTTGCACACACATGCCTTTTTTGCTGCTTGTAAATCATAGAAAAATCAGCAATATTAAAAACAATTTTCTTTCAACAAGACATAAAAAATTTACCTTCTAGATTTTTCTCTTCAGTGATTCCCCTATCCAACCATCCACTGGATGAATCAGAGATATTACTTGTTGATTTATATGATCTATAATCAGCCATATCTTCTACAATAGGATATATCTCCCATGGGGACAAGTCATGATCCCCCTATTGTGCATGTGACACAAACCAGAAAAATTTATTCACCCACTGTTCATTCCCCATTGGTGTTGTTGAATCTAGGACATTTGGGAAAGAACTATGAACCTTGTTTGCATGTCTGCAACCTTCAATAATCAGACTTATGGCTGCCAATATTTCATTATTGTCTTTCCCAAATAGGGTGCTCTCATCCCACTCTTCCATGGGAGAGTGATTGTCTTCAAGGAACAGCTCAAGTTTCCTTGGAAAGAAATCAAGTGCGTGGTTCTCATCAAACTATTATGCACACTCTTCAAGCACATACCGAATAGAATGCTCCTCATGGTCCACCCACTCATGAGGTTCCTCCATGGAATTTTTTATGCCATTTACCCAAAAGGGACAACTCTCGGGAAAGATTGAGGATTCAGTCAATTCTTTCCACTCTTTTTGGAATTGCTTTATCTTCATTTGTGATTCAAAGAGGGCACTTTGAGTGTATCCCAAAGAATCTTGGGTGGCCAACAAATCACCTTTGAGCTTGTACTTCTCTTCTTCATATGTGTAAATACTCTCTTCATCATGCAGTGATGCTTCCTACAATAATTCAACAAGCTCAAACATGTCATTTTTATCTGAAAGCAATTGTGAGAAGTTACCTTTGATTGTGGACATTGCTTTCTGGATATTCTCCATGGCTTCAAAGGAAGATTGGTCCTCCCTTAAAGCAGCTTCCCAACATATCTTTGACACGGAAGCATGAGTGTCATGGAGAATTTTAAGGGCCTCTTGGATCTTATGTTCATATATCTTCAATGACCTTGCAAGAAGATGAGGTTCTTGTATATGTTCCTCCTCTTCATTTTCCATCACCGGATCAATTTCATGCAGTGCCCTCAAGGTTTTGAAAACTGATCCATATGTTTTTCCTGCAATATATTTATCTTTTAAGTTCTCAAAAACATAATTTGGGCTTAAACTTGAGTGCTCATTCATCCTTGGTGCACCAAAAAGATATTCTCTCAAAGTTTCATCCTTCATACTGCATTCATTTTTTACACCAAAATTTTGAACCTCGTCACTAGGGGGCTCAACCATTCTGAAATTTTCACTAGAAGTGGAGGCCATATCAGATTTATACAATGACACATAATCAGAATTTACTAACTCACCATGTGTCATGTTATCCTCCTTATGTGGTGGAATTATGATGGCTTGTTCACCCACCCATTTCTCTGCTTCACACCCTACTAAGATGTGCTCAATTTCTGCTTCCTTGTGAGGCTCAAGGGGTGACTGTAAATATGAATCATGTTTATCTTTTGAATCAGATGGTTGTAGGAGAACATGGATGCTGCAAAAATCAGAACATTCATCCCATGTGTTATTCACCTTATCCTCTTCTTGTATAGACACTATGGTGACCTGCTCTTCCACCAAAACTTATGCTTCACACCGAAGCAGTGTGGCCTTGATTTCTTCTTCCATATGTGGCTCCTGAGGTGACTTTAACTCTGATTTTTAATCATATTTTGGATCTAATCCGAAAGATGTATCTTCATCCATACATAATCCCACATATTGATCAGTGATCTGGAGATCACCCACCAAAATCTTGAAGTGCATTCCTCTTCAACTTCTCCTCTTAGGAAACCACCTTGTGGTGATTTGCACTTCACCTCATGGATCTTTTCTTTTCCTTGATCACTTGAAGAACTAAGTAAATCATGTCCATTTTCCATGATTGAGAATGGGTTTGGGACCTCATCCTCCTCTTCATCTTTCCTATCTAGAATATTTAGACCAACGTGCCCTTCTTCTTTTTCCTCATCAATACTTCCATTATAAGCACTACATGTTTCTTCTTCTGTAAGGTTCACAACCTTCTCCTTTGAAGAAATTTTTGTGAGTGGATCTTGATTCTCCAAGAAAGTTGATGAAACTTTACTCTCTGGAATAGTACTCATGTCACCACTTTTGTAATATCTATTAGGAGAATACCCAAAAAATCTCATAATGCTTGGACCAACATATGTCTTTCCTACATCTTCCTTTTTGGCTTCTCTTTCTTCTTCCTTACTCACATAGTTGGAACAACTTGGTTCCTCTATGGATGATTTTATTCTCTTGAAAGAGTAATCATCTACATTCTTGGGATCAAATCCAAATATGCAATAAAAATAATCTTTGAAAGGAATGGATTTACGAATCTCTTCCCCCAAGGAAAGATACTCTTTGTAGTGGTGGGGCAAGTTTTCAGCTGCATCTATCATCTTTGCTAAATCCTTCTTAGGATTAGCCATGGGTAGTTCAACATTGCTTTCTTCATACTCCATATGGTAATAAAAGTAACCATCCTTGTCTCTTGACATTTTAAACCCATCATTAACATAGATCACCTCTTCTTCTTCAACAAACTGATCAAAGCCATCATCTTCAACTACTGGCACAACCCTCATGGTTGCAACTTGAATTGGTGATCTGCAAAATTAGTCAATAAAGAGCCTTGTTTCCACGAGAGTGGAGGAAATTTATCTGATACCACTGTAATATACATGATCTGATGTACAGATCATAATATTAACTTGCTGCAATTTTTAAACTAAAATTTCTAATAACTCTTGCAAACATTCAGTAAATTGTTGACTGGGGAATTAAGGTATTTTACTGGAACAAATTACAGACAAAGGGAGAGGGAAGTGGGAAGAAACCAAATATATTTCAGACATATAATTTCCTCTTCCCTAACACATTTAGATCTGGTTCCACTTAGGGTTCAGAATCCGCTCCGCGGAAACCTACTACCACGCTTCTGAGCAACCAAACCGTGAAACTAGGAAGAGTAGTTCAGTATTTTTCAACCAAGGTATTTTAGAAACTTGTAGAGGGTTGTTCCATAATTAATATAACATAATAAATTTATTTGGACATGTTTCAGCAGTTCTATAAATTTTTGAGTTTTGGAGGAATTTGGGGTTTTTTAGCAGTTTTGGCCTAGTGAAACCCTATGCAGAGGAGGATCCCGAAAGGCAGTAAGGCCCCAACAAAAAATGGTTTTGGAGATATGGATGGGAAGTTGGGTCTGTTATTGAGCCACAATAACTAACAGGGATCATTTTTATTTAGCATAACTCATTTTACATCAAATTTGGCAAGGCTATTCATTAAAAGCTAGCAATCTAGCTAGGGTCTAAATTTAAGCAGTTAATTCATGTCAAATAGATTTCTGAGATACATATGAATTATAAAGGAGATAAATAAAATCTCACTGAACATATAAACTCTCTTTAAAAATTCCCCCAACCTTTCATATTTCTTATAGCACTCAGATTCATCAATTTTCCCCCATACAGTGATAAAATAAGCTTTTTTGGTGAAACAGAAGACAAACTTCTTTATGGAAAGAGATGTTTCGACCTGATAAAGTTAAATTATAGATTAATATGCTTCTACAGATAAAAAATAATATAATGGACTGAACATTACAAGGAGAATCCAAAATAAGGGGCAGGAGGCCCATAACATGACCAACAAAAGGGGTTGACAGCATAGGTGAAGCATGGGCTTCATTGGAGTTCGACCTAAATGTGATGGAGGCTGAAAATAACTCTGATAATACTTCTATTTCTTCAACCTAGTGCTCCATACCTTCAATAGAAGAGAAGGGGATGGAAGGAGAGGGGAAGGGAAGGCTGGGGCTCATCTCCCAGTAGTCCGAGGCACGTCACTCAAAAGGAATGCTCACATAAGCATAGCTCAACATACACAACAACCAATGTAGCAAAATATGTGAAAGGGAGTTGTAATACTTCTTTTATAGAATTAATATTGACCTGTTGAGCAAGTTACTTGGCTTGGTGACCTGTGAGAATAGGTCACCCATGAGTGGACATACTTTCCTTGTTTTGTTTTACTTTGCTTTGCTTTGGCTTTCCTTCTTTTTCCTCTTTTTCTGACTTTCCTTCTTTTCTAAACTTTCCTACTTTTCATACTTTCCTTCTTTTCCTATTTTATCATGCTTTATGTATTTATGTTGCTTTTCCTGAAATATTCCTCTTTTCTCATTTTTGGACTCTAGTGCTTACTTGACTTCTACTCCAAGTAATTCCTCCAACCTTATCCACTGATTCGAATTGGTGGGCCAATTTCGCCATTTATTCGGCATAACAAATAAAAATATTAATTGCACCAATAATATTAAATGCTCCATAATTATTTATTCCAAGTGGGTAGCAACTATGGATAAATTTAAATGCACACTCCTAATTAATTAATTGCCTCATCTTAACCCCTCATTAATTATTTAATGCAATCTATCACTAGGATCCATAGGGTTCGATCTACTTCATGGTGTTGTCAAAATGAGAACATGACAACCACCCAATTGCATTTTCCAGCTGAAAACTATCGACTGCAGAGATAAATTATACTATGGCAGAGAGAGGACTTTCCATGTTCTATGCATTGCAGAAGTTATGACATTATCTACTGGGTAGCCATTTTAAGGTGTTTACACACTATTCTACTTTGAAATATTTGGTCAATAAGATAGTGTTGGGGGGGAGATTTGTTGATGGCTTCTTCTTTTCCAAGGGTTTGATATTGAGATTGTTGTTAAACCAGGGCAACTAAATGTTGGGCCAGATCACCTTTCTTGGTCGAATACACGGGAAGAATTGACCAACTTGGATGATAATTTACCATATCCATAACTTTTTGTAGTAAAAATGGTCGACAATTATTATAAAGTCATCGTGCATTTATTGACCATGGGATGTGCACAAGAAGGGTATAAAATAGTACAAAAGAAGCAATTGGTTGTTAAGCCTGCGTATTTCCAATTGATAGCTAGACAATTATAAAAAATGGGACCTGATGAAATTTTGTGTAATTGTGTCTTGGAACATGAGAAACCACTCGTCTTAGCTGAGGCTCATGAGGGGGTGGCAAGAGGCCACTATGCGAGGAAAGAAACTACACAAAAGATATTAAGGGCTAGGTTGTGGTGCCTACACTACATTGGGATACACATGAATATTGCAAGAGTTGAAACATCTATCAAAGAACTGGAAAGCCATCATGATGAGATGAGATGACCTTGGTACCATAGGTAACACTGCATAAATTTGATAAGTGGGTCGTTGACTTTATGGGACCCATCAACCCACATGGTAAAAGAACAGGCATCAGATATATAATCATTGTGATGGATTACTTGATCCGATGGGCCGAGGAAGCCCCTATGAATGATTGTACGACTACGACTGCTGGGAGATTTTTGTTTGACATGTGGTGACCAGGTTTAGATGTACGAGAGTACTAACAAGTGACCAAGGTAATCACTTTGTTAATAAAACAATAGAGGCAATGACAGAGGAATTCTAGATTCAGCATAGGAATACTACACCTTACCACCCACAAGCAAATGGTATTGTTGAAGCTTTCAACAAAATATTGGAGAATGCACTAACTAAGGTATTTAATGTGAACCACGATGACTGGGACTTAAAAACCCTTGTTGTATTATGGTCCTATCACACAACTTGTAAAAAAATGACTGGGAAAACACCATTCAGATTAGTATATAGCAAGAGACGATCATGTCCATGGAATATATCGTGCCCAACTCAAGGGTAGCTTCTATCATTGGTATGTTTGATACTAGTGCTATTGAGGAGAGGTTGTCATAGTTATTCAAGCTAGAAGAATATCGGTTCATTATGGGATATCACCAGCACATAGAAAAAGAGAGACAAAAGGCTTGGCATTATCGACGTATTAAAAGGAAGCAGTTTAAGTATGGGGATCTAGTACTCCTCTATGGCAACAAGTTTTTGAAGCATCCTGGTAAACTTCGAACACATTGGTTGGGTCTATATATTGTCAATTTTATTATTGAAGGGGGTGCGTTTCAGTTGCAAAAGTTAGATGGGACGCACCTAGAATGGTCAGTGAACGTGAGTCAATTAAAACCTTATAAGGATAGTCGCATTCCCCTCAACTCAGTCTGTATATAGAAGCAAAAAAAAAATGAAGTATTTTGTGTGAGTCGAAGTATGTTGTGTCACAGTAATGTATATAATTAGTCGATGTACTAGTTGTAGTGTAAGAGTCTATCATCTTTCGAGGCTCGTCTTGTGTCACAGTTAGGATTTTCGGTAAAATTGTCTTGTAAAGCCGGTAATTAATGCTCATTAAATAACTTCTTTTATGGAAAATGTAGTGGTGGGGTTAGTGGAGACTTGCCATATATAACAGACAGACGCTTCAAGCGTGTGAATGGATTGGTCGCCACCCTTGTAATTATTGCAATATCTAGTCAGATTAACTAAGCATGTGATCAGACAGGTTACACACATGCACCATTCTATTCAAAAAGGGAATTTGGGTTGTTATATAAACTCATTGTGTCAAATGTTCAAAGTGTTTCAAGCAATCAAATTATATGACTTTTGCCATGGAAATTAACGTGTCCAACACTAGTACTGCACCGGGATATATTGTTGCCACCCTACCTGCTACGTCGATCATTGAAGAGCAACCAGAAGTTGTGTTAATTCCTATTCCTGTAAATCCACTAAAGAAGAAAAGGACTAGGGGTCGGGCAGCGAACCCAGAAACGAGATCTAAAGTGACCCATTATGTTGAGGCTTCTAGTTTAGGGTACAAGACCATATTTCTAGTGTATAGACCTCAATGAAAGGATGATGCATTGCATGTGTAGATAAATAAAAACAAAATGTATATGTTGATAGAGATGATTATTCCGAAAGGTGTTCATGTGAGGGGTAATGCCATGGCTAATTTGAAGAAACTGCCATTCTCTAACCATGATCTATTGAAGTATAAGGATGTCTAAACTGACCAATACATGAATTTAGTTCAACTAATTGAAGGAGGTCCAATCAAGTTGGTACGTAAGGAGTGGGCACACGTATAAGCAATGTCTAACATTCTATCTTTAATCTAGATGCCCCATTTTGGCTGCACTACAGAAGTTAACACTTGTGTCAAGCAATTGGTGGTATGTTTTCATGGTTGATGCCTTTGGTTAGACACTAAGGTTTATGTCGATGTCGACCTAATTTCTAGCATTACCAGGTTACCTAAGGTTGGGGTGGACCTGACGCAGTTCATTGTTGGAAAGGAGCAAGACAAGAATCTGGATACACACATGAAAGAAAAGTATGGGTTAGCCAAAGATAAGAGGGGATTCGAAATAGCCTATATTAATTATGAAGCCATTTGATTCGTAGCCAAGGTCATGTCCATCAATTTGTTGTGGAATATGCGACTGACTCATTGCACCTTGGAGTCATTGTTGCGAAAGAGCAATGTGTTGCTGGTGTTCAAATGAATTGGGCAACATTCTAGTTGAATGAGCTATTGAATGGTGTTGTTGATGCTTAAGAGAAAGGTAACTCATTTAGTTATTCATGGTTAATAATTCTCATTTTTTGTTGTCTGGCCAGAACCGTTGAAATGCCAGGGAAGGGATGTTAATGTCCCTTATCGAGGGGCCTGATATCAAAATATCTAGTTCTCTGAGATAAATAGAAGACAAATGGATGATAATGTAGAATTATTCATGCATACTGAAGGACTATGGCATCATATAGAGAAGATTCCAAGGATTGAATCTATTATTCTACAGCGTTATCAGAACATTATTAAGTTTCTTGCAAGGCCTCACTACATTTATCTCCAGTCACGACAGGACCCACAGAACTAGTGCATAACAACGGAGTTTAGACTACCAAAGAAATTTATCAATGTTATTGTTCGAGAATGGCCCAAGGAGTGGAATCAACCTCTCACACATGACTAGTTGTCTATTGAAGTAGATCTACAATAGGAAGGTACATTTGGGACCCATCCATGTAGACGTCACAATAAAGAAAACATGCCTAGTTCACATCGTGATAGTGACCAAAGGTTGAGTGCTACACCGACAGATCCAGATTTGGGAGTTGAGCGAAAAGTCACAAAACTGCAGAAGAAAGCATGAAAGAAACAAAAGGCTATTAAAGATGTTACTCATGTCGTTCTAACTAATGATGACTACAACTTGTTGGTTGGCAGATAGGATGGTTGAAGTTGCTAATGAGGCTCGACAGAAAGTGGATGAGAGGAACACCGTGTTCTTCAAAGAAGTTATGGACTTGCTACAAGTCCTCTACAAGGTTGTGAAAGAGGTTCAGGTCACGGTTAGCAAGAGGAATCGACAACAGTCGAAGCTGGCCCATATGATGACCGACCTGCTATGGTCACTACAATGAAGAAAGATTGCAAGATGCTGGTAATGGCCCAAGCACTTGACTTGGATAATGAAGAAATGAATGTTGTAGTGTGTGACTTGCCTTATGTCAGCTTGGATCTGTCTATTTTGTGGATGTTTATATTGCACAACATCCTGCATAAACCCATTAAGGAAATAAAAGTGCATGAGCACATGGTTTATGAGCAGTTGAAACAATCTAAGAGTCAAGTGACCGTTATGGAGACCAACTTAGAGGTAAGTACAAAGTGACAAGAGGAAATACAAAAAGAAAGGTAGCAACTGAATAATGTTATTGAAGCAGCTTGTTGTGAAGTTTCAAAAGTGGGGGTTGTACTAGAGATGATCCCCGAGGCCAAAGTAATCAAGTTAGGGGAAGTCTTCACTAACTTCTACGATAAAATTGTTGAGCTCGAGGCTAAATTAGTGCCTAGTACCTCACCTGAAATAATAGAACAACGACAGACTCAGATTCAGGGGGATGCCCAAAGCATTAAGGAAGTTGAGGCATGTTGTGCCCAACTGTAGGAGGATGTGTCTCAAACATGGGGAGCCATGTTGGAAGATATCGAGTTGCAGGAAATTACTGAAAAGCTTAGTGCAACAAAATAACTTTTTGGATTCTCTGAGAAGTTCATTAAGGACTCTGTCACTAGTTGAAAAGATGAGTAAGGATGTTGAGCATAAAACACTACATTAGTAGGTTATTAAACTCTGGACACAACAACAACGATGAACAACTCGTGTTGTGGAGCTACAAACTGATGCAAAGCACATGAAGGCAACTATTGGTCTAGTTCATGAGGAAGTTAATCGGGATTTGGTAACTGGTGAGACACGAATCTCGGAACATGTTAGTGCTAAGATTGTGGAATAGGTCACCCAAATTAAAGAAGACATTCAACGATGGGTTGAGGAAGTGAAGAAAGTCTACTCGGACTTTCAGTCAAAGTTGAGCACACCAAAGATTTCAGTTGGAAGTGGGTCAGGATAAGCCACATGTGAGTGTTGGGGGCCTATTGGCCCTAGGTTAATTTTGGGTTAATTTTAGTACCAACTTTTGAATATTGGTCAAAGTGTAAATGAAGTAGCGATAGAATGGTCAAAGAAGCGGTCAACTCCAAAGTTTTGGGAGAAGTTTGAGGAAAAGTAACTGTTTTGACAAAGTCCAACTGAATGGTTGGTTAGTTAGTTAGAACTTTTTTCCACTTACTGGGTAGTGGGCATGGGATGTAAATCGACCAGTTGAGCCTATATATTTGTAAGGGTTTGGGATTTTTGGGGTTAGCTTGTATTAGCGAAGTTTATGAGAAAAAGCTAAGTGGTTGTATATGTTGAGGATTGCGTATCATTTTTGTCAAAGATTTTCATGTATGAAGTCGATATGCAACCTAAGTGTGCAAATATGATGTAATGGGGTTTTGGGGAATATCTGCAGGTTGTGTGCGTCGACTAAAAGCGTTCGAGAACCAACTCTTTTAATAAACAAGTGCTTTTGGGGTTTCTCCGTATTGGGTTTCCACGTTAAAATCCTTGTGTCAACTATGCATGATGTATTCGTGTGATGTGGTATTGTATCTTGCAATGCATGAATGAATATTTATAGATAAATGTATGAATTGACACAATACTAGTTAAATTAATGATATGAATATGGATAATGTTGTAAATGGGTTCTAGTCGATTATCGCATTTTTTATTTGTCATAGTTCGTTGTGTCGGTGTTCGGTATATTGATAATCCCCTTCACCAATGCGGAAACTTGGTTCCTACAACTCCTATAGGTATCTCGGGTGAGACCTCATCTACTTAGCAGGTGTTGCCGATAAGGCTAAAATCCTATTGGGACGGTACCTTAGGTATTTGTTGCTATGATGCGATATGAACTTGGGTTAGTTTGAGTTTGTGCCAACAAACATTAAGACTTTCAAAAGTTATGTGAAGAACACTAACATGCTAGAAGGGTGCACATCTAAAAAATACATTATGGAGGAAGCTATCAAATTTTGTGTTGGATATGTTGAATGTATGGAATATATTTGAAGCATGCCTAGTATAAATGACACTTGGGATGATGAAGGTATTAAGAACCTGTGTCAACCCTGCTCTTTATTTTGTTAGTATATTTTTTTGAACACATATGCTTTGTAATTCGTCCTGTTAGTATGTTGTATTATCCCACATTCATGGGGAGTAATAGTTGTTAAGTCGTCTAGTTAGTATATTGTATTATCCCACATTCATGGGGAGTAATAGTTGTTTAGATTAGACTTAGTATATAAGTACGTGTTGAGGCCAATGAAGGCATCCACGAGTTATTTTGTATTGAGATTTCTCAAAGGAGGTTGCCCGCTCGAGGTGGCCTGCGATCAATAAAATCTCTTATGTGCTCTGTTATTTCAGTTATATCGTGCATTTTCATTGTTTATTACAAGAGGTTCCGCACATCTGGTATCAGAGCACTTTCTTGGGCTTACTGGGTGGAATTTCTGCCATTTTGTTTTCTTTTGTAGTGCTTCCTAGCGTTGTGATTATTGTAGTAGTGCTTCTTCTTTTCATCGGTATTACTCATTCGGATCAGGGTCTAAACCCTATCCGCTTAAATGTGGGAAGTACTTGGGAATAACCCTAAAACTCATTGTGAGGGATACCATAGGAACCCCAAATTAGCTGGCCATTGAGAGGACCTGCCAAGCGAAAAGGGAAACGACCCCTACCTGATTAACTAGTTTCCACCCGTGAGGTAAACCGAGAGCTATCATTTGTGGCAAAGTGGTTATCAGTTTTACCTGAGCCGTGGAGTGAGGGGTACTGCCCCAATACACAAGTCGTTAGACAACATTGGTGGCCGAGTGAATCCCCTGAACCTTTAGGAACCCGAACATACCTGGGGTCCATATCTATTTCTAGTTGATAAAGCGTAGATTTCCAGAGCTGCCACAGATCATTTTCACCGAAAAAAAAAACAAGTATAAATTCTGATTTTTGGTCATATATTCTTTGTTTTAGCTCCATTTCCCTTGAAAATTCCCCGTAACCCCCGTAATTCCATTCTACATATTTCCTTCCTTGAGGAACCTATCCCAAATTCCACTTCCTGAAGCCCGAAATTCCATAATTGTCTATTTTTAGGGTTTTCCATAACTTTTTCAATTCTCACCCAATCGCCTTCAAATTTTTCCATCATGTTCATTTCCCAATTCTGCTTCCTTGTCCCTCTTTGAAAAATGTTCACATTCTTTCACCATGCTTCTAAAATTTGCATTTTCTGCTTCCTTGTCCCTCAGAAAGTGTCCAAAACCTAGTCAAACCCCAATCACCTACCCGAGTTTTTCCCAACTCAAAATTTTCCTTTTCTAAAACCCTTTATGTCTTTGTTTTTTCTAACCATTTCCACACAAAAAAAACGCATTCTTATGGTTGTCACCCGCACAGGAGCAAATAAACAAATGGAAGAAAAACTTGCCATCCTCAAGACCAAACTCGAAGATCTAGATAAAAAATTTCTCGGCCTCCATCTTCAGCATTCAACCATGAGCAACCGACAACAGCTTGATTCTTTTGCAGAAACTGGGTTCTCTTCTTCTAGCAATGTTTGTGGGTCGAAGCTTGATTTTCCTCGTTTCAATGGTGATGATCCGACAAGATGGATTTACAAGGAAGAACAATATTTCAGTCTGCATAACACTTTTGATGTCAATAAAGTCCCACTTGCATCCTTTCATTTAGAGCATGAAGCCCTTCAATGGTTATGTTGGTACATAAAGGCTCACACAGAGCCAAATTAGACAATTTTTTGCCAACTCCTTTTGCAATGATTTGTCTCTAGCGCTTTTGATGACTTCACATGAGCACCAGGGATGATTTTAAGAATCCCCCCTATATTTATATGTATAAAAATGGACGAATATCTCCGATATATAGGAAAATTTGAAGGCGATTTTATCAATAATATAATATGTATATATAAAAAAATTGGTGAATCTTTCTTTTTATTATATAATGTTGTAAAATATTGGCAAATCTTTCATTTTATTATATAATGTTGTAAAATATTGGTGATTCTTTAACTAAGTTAGAAGATATTGTAAAATCTTGGCGAATATTTCACTTCACTATTAAAAAAATTGTAAAAATTGGTGAAATATATTTCATTGATTTATAAAACATTGTAAAAATAGAGGAACAACAAGATTAGTCAAATAACATGAATCACATCATCAACAATAGAACATGTAGACTCACAAGTCACAACTAGAAGTTGTCAGTGAAACACAACTGCACTGACTAGATTCAGGACAAGTGGGGACTCCACTTGTTATCTCGACCCTTAATGGTCTAACAAACATGTGGGGACCTAAATCTTGACAAATCGATAAACTAATAGAATCAGACATTATGCTTGATCTTGGACTCCACTAGCCAATTGAGGTCGTGCAAGCTAATACAATTATGCTTTGTAATTATGCCAATTGATTATTGCATTATATGAATGTTGGTCTCGTGCCAATAGGTATCCTACGATCAACGTATAGAAACCTAGTGCATAGACCATTTCTCTCTTCGCTTAGCTATGTAGAGCTCATTTTTTTTTTAATAATGATAAGTATTTACAAAGAAAATATACAGTCAGCATAAAATAATCGAAAAAAGCGAAGACAATTAATTCGTGCAACTAAAAGGTAATAAAAACATATTTTCTCAAACAGTGAATCAATGGAAATTAAATAAAACCAATCCTAATTCAAGCTACAAAAAAGGGTTAAATCAAGAATCAAATGAGAACTAGAAGCATTCAAGGGACTAATACAAAGGTTTGGACTGCAAATTCTATGCAAGATAACGTCTTGGAAATTCCAAGAACTTGTTAAAATGTTGGAGATGCAATCATGCTGGACATATTGCGAGATTTTGTTACACTGTAAAATGCTACATATGTGATGTATTTGGTCAAAAAGCTCAAGACTGCAGGAAGTCAAGAATTCCCTCAATTAAAGGAAGTGTCCCATATATGGCTAAGAAGGAGTCCAACAAAATATAGAAGAGAAAAGAAAATGAAGAAATGCATCAGTCAAGTAAGAAATAAAAAAACATATTTCCTCAAACCGTTGAATCAAAGGAAATCAAATGAAACCAATGAAGCTACTACAAAGGTTTCAGTAAAGCACCAAATAAGAACTAGAATCATAATGCATTTAAGGGTCTAACACAATCTTTAACCAAAATCAACCCAAACTTCCACAATCGACAAAATACTACAAACATTAACAATAAGCAAACCATAGAAATTTTACAAGGTACAAAGTTAGACATTAACACGGTTTCATGTACTAGAATGAGCCCACTCTTGCATAGCGGAAGTCTTGTTAAATAATTTATTTATCCTTTAATACTAGGACACTACATATGTGAAAAGATAGGCCCCAGCTTCGTCAAATTCCAACTTCATTTCCTGTCACAAACAAGAAAGACATTGTAATAGTTAAATATTAAAACATCAATCTTAAATAACTAACGTCAAGGAAATGCAGTTCCAATCCTCAATGTTACACAAAATATAGAATCTATTTTTACCTTAAATGCAGCCTCAAATAGACATATAGCGATCTTGCTACCATAAATACTTTTCAACCTACTTCAAAAATAGAGGAACAAAAATATTAGTCAAATAACGTGAATCACATCATCAACAACAAAACCCGTAGACTCACGAGTCGCAACTAGAAGGTGTCAGTCAAACACAATTGCACTCCACTTGTTATCTCATCCCTTAATGGTCCAACGAAAATGTGAGGACCTGAATCTTGAAAAACCGATAAACTGATAGAATCAGACATTATGCCCGATCTTGGCCTCCACTAGCTAATTGTGGTCATGGAGGCTAATGCAACAAATATATGTCTTGCTACAGAAATAGTTGCGACCACCTAAGCATCAAACCACAAAGCTACATTGTTGTTGTTATAATGTAATGGCTATGCCACACTTTCACCAACAACCTTCAATCCAACAAAATGTATCACAACATCATATATACACCATAACAAAGCAATTTAAACTCCAAATAAGGTTATAGAATTTACTACTTGTAAGAGTTCAGTTGAAAGAAATGGAAAGATAATACACAAAATCAAGAACAGAGAACCAATCATCAACAAGTCAACATTATAGTAAGTAGCATAAATCTAGAAAAATTCAATGATCTGTATTTAACTCTAATTTATATATGTTACCGATCAACATACTAAATTAAAGGTGGAGAAACACAAATTATGACCTAAGAAATATTTAAACAAAGCTCAATTTTTGTTTAAGGAGTATATCAGATATTCATGTGAGAAATGATTACCTAGATCCATAATGCTAAGACAGGACACCCGATAATACTTGCCAAAGGTTGTTCACATATCAACATTATTTGCAAATAACATCATTCAGTTATTCCATTATGTATAAAATATATAAATAGGAGAATCAATGTTCCTTACAAAAAATTTACCAAACCCAGTGCTCCAAGAGAAATCAAAACCATCACACACAACATTCAGATGTATTATGTAATCCAAATGTTACATATGCTCCCAACGATGTTTAGTTTTCTAGTCTTGGACAAACTCACCTTGTATTTTTTATCATTGTACCTTTGTTACGGCTTTACACATTTTTTGTTGTTGTTTATAGTCATCGTGTCTTACTTATTTAGATATCGATCAAGGATATACTCTACTTGTTTCTATCTTTACCTTGTTTTGAGCATTATCTAGGAGTTTCTTTCACACTCCCACATTGTATTCACACTGGATGTATTGTTTAGTCCCATTGTCCTATTTTTGGTCGTTCGTTGGACATTGATACAATTATCTTACATTATCTTATGTTATAGACCTTGTTGCAATAGAAAATATATTTTGCATGTAGTTTGCAGGCTTATCATAATGTGAGATATTGATAGTAATTATTTAAGAGTAGCTTCTCAAATACTCACTTCATGAGACAAACTTATTTCCTTGTATTCTAAAAATATAATCCCAAAATTTCATTTTCAGGAGTTGTCTAAGAATAATACAGAGCATTGCACCATGTTCAACAAAACAACAACCCTAGCATCATTATAAGGCTCAAGTTAAATGAATCCCTACCATTATGCCTACCAAGGATATAAGTAATTTGGGTGTTAGTCATTTTTATCCTTCAATGATTGGGGGGGGTGGAAAATAAAAGTGGCTATGTTGTCACAAGCATCAAATAACCAACTACCATAAACCAACGAAGAGAAATAAACCAATAAATGGGAGTCATAAAATGAAGCAACTTGTAAGAAAATGAGGGGAGGTTGAGTATACACT
This sequence comes from Pseudotsuga menziesii, assembly GCA_001517045.1. Classification (NCBI taxonomy): domain Eukaryota; kingdom Viridiplantae; phylum Streptophyta; class Pinopsida; order Pinales; family Pinaceae; genus Pseudotsuga; species Pseudotsuga menziesii. The sequence continues at coordinate 587,163 of LPNX010638652.1, forward strand.
TACTTAGACAAACATTATGCATCTCTCAACCAATAGAGGAGGAAACAAGATAATTTGCATATCCATATTTTTTATTTAATACATTATGGATTTTTCTACCCGTAGAGGGTTTTTTCTAGTTCAAAAAACCTTTGTTTTTTGTTATCAAATAATTTGATATTCCTTATGATTTCACTGATTGTGAGTTAAATAGTCATTGGTTTGAACTTTGGCTTAATGGAGTTTTAGCATTACACTTGAGTAAGTTGCATAGGAAGAATCGTTGAGACATATGTTCATAACACTGTTATGGGATTATTTCTTGTCTTCCAGTCATTCTCTCTTGTCATAACCAGAACTAAAATCAATATGCCACAAAGGCATTGTTGCCAGCTTGAACAAGTTCAGTTATACAGGGTTATATTGATTGAAATATGCTCCAAGGTATTTATTTAATAGGTATTTATTATATATGATTTTAAATAGAAAAGACATATTTTAGCATGTGATTGATATTGGATAGCTCAGAGTGATACCATGCCAGTACTCCAATTTTTTAATTGAATTCGGAAAAAATTATGGATCACATTCTGAAGTTGTTATCGAAAAAATATTTCTATTGCTTTTATAAAGGGTGGTTGTCATGATGATATCAAGATAGTGCATGTATCCACCAGTAAAATCGTGGTGTTTCGTTGCTTTTATTATAAGTAGGTCATTCCTAAGAGCAATAAAGTTGAATATGAGTAAGATAATGGATCATTTTTTCAGTAACAATAAAAGAATCCATACATGTGCTAACTTTTTTCATTTCCTAATAGTGAGCTCACAAGTCTTGAAATCATTGTCTCTTCAAACATATCCTCCCTACATCTGCATTTTCCATTCAGTTATAATTACATTATGCATGCCATATTGCATTGACTTTGTTACACCATCATAGCCCTTTACAACATTGTAAAATACATCTATTTCTTCTATTAATAAATTTTTGAACTAGTGGTGTCAAATATGAATGTATATTAATATAAGATAATATAATTTTATAAATGCCCAATAAGTGACCATAAATAGTTCAATGGGATTAAGGAAGTCTAACTTCTCAACTCAAATTCTTTGATTTTCCAAACTAAATGTTGAATGCAAGGTAGGGAGTTCAAAACCCATAAGGTGCTCATAAGCTCAATCCCTTCAAGGAATGCTTCATATCATAGACCCATTGATTATTAAGGGAACTCGCCAAGTTAATTCAGTTTTCTAGCCTGCCATGAATTCCTCCCATAGTTGGAATGACTCAGCCAAACTAAGTCAAAATTGATTAAACTTCCAAGTAAAAATAGTCAAATCAATTAAACTTGCAAATCAAAATCCATCAAATATGGTGCAAATTGGTCAAATCAATCAAATTTTCTGATTTAAATCCATCAAAACTGGTGAAAGTTTATCAAAATTAATCAAACTCATCTATGATTTTTCCTTATTTTTTCATGTTCTGTAATATGAAATTTGTACTCCATGTTTGTAGGGGAATATTGAATAATTTAACATAAATTTAAGATCTATATATATATGTAATATGAAAATAGCAGCAAAGTAAAGAAAAATTAGGGCATTAGCAGAAAGAAAAATACTCAAGGAAAGGCATCTAACATGGAATTGTTAACAAAGTACTCTGTTAAAATATAGCTAAAAGAAAATTATTCAAGGAATAAAAATTTTGGTTTGCAATTGGAAACTATATGTTCTATGATCCTGGAGGAGGTATAGTAGATACCACCTCTACAATCAACCTCCAAGGAAGCCTTATTCTTCTAGTACTTTTTCATTCTTGATTAGGGTGTTGGGAAAGCTTTTTTTACTCTTATATGACTATGATGTAGGACATCTAAAATGATTTTTCATGATATTGGCTTATAAAGCATATATTAAATCAGGTTATCTTTATGGGAAGATGTAAGGACTGTAACTTAAAGTCTAAATTTGGGGCTAGTTATGTTTTGAAGAAAGGGACAAATTTAGAGTCCTTATTGTTTTGGAAGTGCAAAATGCATATGAAAAATGTAATTTCAATAGAATCGCACTTTTTTCTTTGGAAAAAATATGTAAACTATATGCTATGGACTATAAGATATGGCCTTGTTGGTTGTGGCTTGTAAATTAAATTATCATGGAGGTACCATGTTTTACAATTTCATCTGTTACACATAACATGTGCTTATTTAGATGTCTAAATAATATATTTGTTATGGAATGGAATTTCCACCAGTATTTTGGTCAAATTCTAAATGTTTTTATGTTTTTTAGAATTACGATATTTTATCATCAATTGCTTTCCAACAATAGGTAGATAGTGGTGACTGTAAATAATACCTGGTACCAGTGACTTTTTCTAGACTACAAGTTTGCAACCATGCCACTACTAAATCTGAATTGTCAATACTGGGAGGCCTCTTTAGCAAAATAGGCATAGTAGACAAATGATCATATGGCTCCCTTAACAAAAGTTCTAGGAAGATAAAGGAGGTGGCATCTAGGACCATCCTTGCAGCTGTGATTACTGCTACAGTAAGGCATGATTGTCTGAACAAATTTGTGCAACTTGGTGGGTTTCCTTTATTGAATAAGTGGTTATAAGAAGCCCATAAAGGAAAACTCGAAGACAGTGGAATTTCAAATGAATTCAACGGAGCCATAGATGACCTAATTTTGACCTTGTTCTAGGCTCTATAGAACATTCATGTAGAATTTGATGCTTTGATATCTAACATGCCCCAAGGTCATTGAAAGTTTTGATATCTCATACAAACTAAAAAATTCATAGAAACGCAAAGAAGTTGATAGAAACTTCCAATATTAGTGAACTTTCCATAGATTACACAGGCTCACAAAAAGACAGTCCAAGCTCACCACAAGATTCACTGGAAATTCAAGAAATCCACCACAAGATTCTTTGCAAAGTCAAGATGTATGGTAATGCACAATAAACAAGAAAAAAACTTGAAATGAAGATGCCCATCTCCAACACATTTAATATGTTCTAAAATATAAAAATGGACTTGCAAATTGCATGTATAAAGTTCCAGTGTCTTTGCAGATAACAACGGTAATAAAGTTCACATGAAGCACTCAATAATTTTATTTCTGTTAGTACACCAGAAACTATCCATCAACATTTTGAATAGATAGCAGTGCCTACAATTGAAAAAATTCACATTTGGGGAAAAAGAAATGTTACAAAGCATGGTCAGTGAAAATAATCCAAGCAACGCGACCATGCAAAGAATGGGAATCAATGGATATCTAACTCTTATAATAGTTGACTGATTGTGTTTGTCAAGTGAATACTAGCCACCTTCTAAGAGTACCAAGTTACACGGTACAAAAATAATTTTAACAAAAACTTCTTAAAAAAACAAAACAAAACTATTTATTTTCCACCCACAAGAAATCAACCATAATGCTCTGAAATTAGTATCACTAAATGTTAGTTTGAGGGTGCAGCAGTTCCCTCTTACAAATAGTATAGGGCCATGGCTAGAACATAAATTATTAAATCAGACACACATAAACAACAAGATATTTGGAAGTGTATCAACCATAAATTTATTCTCTCACGGGTAGTCAAAGTCATCAATGACAGCCCTACATATGCCATAAACCCTTCAAGGAAGTGTTAAAATTTTGCAAGTTCTTGCATTTAAACAATCAACCCTACTCCTCGCTGCCCCATGTTGCAAGTTGCAACCACTATTAAATCCATGAACTACTTGGGACTTTTTCTTTGTTTCAACAATCAGTCCCTAGGATTGGGTTTAGAGAGTTTCAACCCTAAAAAATTCAGCAAATGTGGACATAAAATTTTAAAAGAAAGACCCACCAAAAATCAATTAGGTGAATAAAATGGAATCAGTAAGCTCAAACTCTCTCAAGATGCTAAAGGACCCGGTTTTCCATCACCATATACATCCAATCAACACACTAGGGCACATAACACATTTTGAATGTCACATTTTAAATTTTGTTTTAAAAAGATGGTTCTTATATCACTCAAAGGGATGCAATTTTCATCCCCAAAGCTGCCAGACTCTAGTACGAGAATGACTGAGGGAGGCCAAAAAGCAAGAGTTGACTTAAATTTGACAAAAGCTCAGGACTTGAGATGAGAAATTTTAGAAAATAAAAACATCAATATGCAAGTTGACAATGTCCATAAAATGCAAATTTTCATGAATAACTCAGATTAAAGAACATATATATACTTCATACAACAAAATAACAAGGATATTCAATAATTCAAGGTTTGTTGTTTGTTTGTTGTGAAATCAAGTTAGAAAAATCAATAGCATGAATATGTTTTTTGTTTTTATTATCTCTTTTACAGACAGATGACTGAATCTAACTTGTGAGACTTGCAATTTAGATTCATCAAGTCTATTTGACTTGCATTTGACTTGTAAGTCAAAATTGCAAGTATGGTCTGAGGTCGTTTCACACTCCGAGGGGATTGCTTGACTCTTTTTACACAAGAGTAGAGTCAACTTGGACTAGGAAGACTTTAGTAGTTCATGCACAACCAAGCTCTGTAGGCTACCAACATGGCTATAGAACTAGATCAGCATTGGCAGAGTGCATCAGCTACAAAACACACAAACTCTTAAAGATCCACCCAAATACAAATGCTACAGAACTAATTATGGATAGAATTAAAAACTTGAACATTTTGACAAAAGGAATGGGACAGAATCCAACTCTTTATTGAATAATATGGCAATATCAATTTGTGGCCTAGAATCTAGAGCTCTATGTCTCTCCACAATTCATAAAATTATAGATAGGAAAGATCATACTGCAATTACTCGGTATCAAAGTCCTAGAGCCTGAACTAGCACTCACACTCATCTTCTACTGTAGAATGCTGGAGTTGAACTCCTCTTTAAGTGTATACATTCAATTGATAAATCGTGTTCGACCATTCAGGTCGCGTGGGAGTCTAGCAGTCATGCAACGATCCAAATCCACCAGTGTTGTCTCTAAAACATCCCCATCATCAGCTTATGGTCAATTGCTCCTTAACTGCTTCCAAATTTCACCTCACATAATTATCTTTTACCTCCCGTAAGAATATATGGATCCATAGCCAAGGGAAATAAAACTCTAGTACTTACCTTTTGCAGCAGCACATGGGTCTAAAATAAAGGGAAATGGAGTTTGGGCTTCACGGGGGAAACAAAATGGGTCTAAAATCAAAGATAAATGGAGTTCGGGCTTCACTGGGGAAACAAAGATATCAATACGGGCATTTCAAATCCTTTGCTCAGATCAGTATTTCATTTTGCATTTAGCAAAAATTAGGAATTAAACATTTAATGTTCTAGAAGCGAGAAGCGTTACCACCAATATGAACCAACCAGATTCCGAAAAAAAGTGTTTACACATCAAACTGACACATCTTACAAAATAAATAGGTGTTTCCACTGTACCAGAATCCCAATATAGGTGGTCCACCGGACACAGGACACATATACACAAATAAGCACATACAAAAAATAAGGTTGTAAAAGTTCATGTGGAAGAAGAAAATTTACCTATAACGTGTGTATGCCAACCCTTTAAATTTTACCCGAGCTTCAACTATTTCAAGAAAAACAACTTGTAACTACGATTCAAGCCCAAAAACATTGAAGTTGAACTATGATTTGCGAAAAAATATTAACATTAAACGATTCCTTGAGAAAGAAAGCCATTTTATAGGGACAAATTGGGTCAAAATCTGTTGGAAATGGATGGCCAACCATATATCCCACTTCCCAGTCAAATTTAGTTATAAAGCGAGAGGGACTGAAGGAATTTAGGGAATTTTTCCTGAAAAATATGGGCAAGCTGAGGATCCCAATCAAAATTTGGTAGAAATCGGGGAGTGAGCAGAGGATCCCACTAGTTTTTTGGTAGAAATACGGGGCGAGTAGATGATCCCACAAAATTTTGGGTAGAAATCGGAGGCGAACAACAAATTTTGATGGAAATTTGGAGGACGAATTCTGATTTTGAGAATTTCTACCACATATATAATATGGTTATTTAGGATAAAATGAATTATTTTATAAATAATTAGTGGGAAAATTAAATATTTTATAGAAAAAACTTATAATATACCTAGTTCACCCATGAAAAAAACTAAACACTTTTAAATTCTCCCATGGGTTATATTTCACCCCTAAAATCGTCCCTCGACAACCTGCCCAATGCTTAGAGGTTGTACCTACAGTCCACACCAGTTAGGAGAGACCCATTAATTGGATTGATCATAGTAACTGTAAAACTATCAGGGAATTGGACTATGAATTCTTTCCTATATTGTATTGTGCCCGAACTTCTTGATTCTACCATGCCTAGCAACATATTATACAAGGTACCAAAAACGCTCCTTAAGAAAATTATCATTGAGTGGCAATATACTTTTGCCAATATTTCAATAAAAGTACACTTAAGCACCATTGAAAGATCCTATAGTTTCCTGTCTCCCCCTTGAGAAGTAATTGTCTATTTACAAAATTGTCCTTTGGTTGAGAAATCAGTGTACCAAATGACTGCTAGCATATTTACAGGCTTCATGTTCTATGGTAAATCACCCACAGAAAGTACTTGTTGCATGTTTAATTTCATTTATAGTTGTCTACAGAAGTTAATTTACACCTTGATATCAACATCACTTGCATAAAACCAAATCTCAGTCTATGCCAGCAAGATAACTTCTTGAATCTAGAGTTTCTAACAATCTATCTCACATGCAATGTGTGCTGCTACATTACCAATCTAATTAATCATTGTGCTTCCAGTTATATTGAATTTCTTAAGGTTACACAGGATTTTCTCTGCATTTAAAAATATGTATACTCCAAACAAAAATCATGAACCAATTCTGATTCAAATATCTACTCACCTATGTTGCACAAGTACCCGTACAGTGTACCCCTTGAAAAAAAGCCCCGTAACCGTAATACACTTAAGCAACATTAAAAGATCCTATAGTTTCTTGTCTCCCCCTTGAGAAGTAATTGTCTATTTACAAATTTGTCCTTTGGTTGAGAAGTCAGTGTACCAAATGACCGCTAGCAGAAAGTACTTGTTGCATGTTTAATTTCATTTATAGTTGTATGCAAAAGTTAATTTACACCTTGATATCAACATCACTTCCACAAAACCAAATCCCAGTCTATCTCAGCTAGCTAACTTCCTGAATCTAGAGTTTCTAACAACCTATCTCACATGCAATGTGTGTTGCTACATTACCAGTCTAATTAATCACTGTGCTTCTAGTCATATTGAATTTCTTAACGTTACACAGGATTTTCTCTGCATTCAAAAATATGTATGCTCCAAAGAAAATCATGAACCAATTCTGAGGCAAATATGTACTCACCTATGTTGCGCGGGTACCCGTACGGTGTACCCCCTAAAAAAAATCCTCGTACCCAGAGTCCTTGCATTTCGGGGACTTGGGGACTTGTTGGTCATAGCCAAAAATGTCGCCAACAGATTTCTAGGACTTCAAATCATATTTTGGAGACATTACAATTTCCAAGTAGATTTCAAAGATGTCCTGGGCATATTTTTAAGATGTTCTAGACATGTAAATTCAGTTTTGACAATGGAGATTGATGATTCAACAATATGATCATTTATCCCATCCACATTTTTCGTATTATTCTGAATCTTAATTTGAATCTATACAAGTTGCAACTCAAAATATGGGTTGTGTATGATGTATTTTGGTCTATGTTTCTAGTGATTTAAATATTGTCTTTTTACCAAACATTATTACAAGTAGCAAAGCCTCCATGTCAACAAACTAAGAAATGCAACAACTCAAGGGTCTAATCCCTCTAGGTATTGCTCTTGTTCTTCTTATTTTCTGGGTTATTTTAGCTTTTACATATTGTACATAGATGTCTAGTAGTTATTCAAGTCCAACTCTTCCTCGATCCCAACATCAAGCATTCTGAAAATGATTGGACAATGAATAGTAAACACTTAGATTAGGTACTAAACATTTGAATAAATTCTTATTTAATGTTCTTCTTAATCTAAAATATGAATCTAATCTTTTCACAGAATGCAAGCATGAAGCATTTATATCCCAAATCCCAACCTCAAGCATTGTGAAAATGATTGGACAATGGATAGTAAAGACTTATATTGGGTACTAAACATTTGAATAAATTCTTATTCAATGTCCTTCTTAATCTAAAATATGAATCTAATCTTTTTACAGAATGCAAGCATGAAGAATGTATATCCCAAAGTGTTTTGTAGTGGTTTTCAACACAGCTGTAAAAATCTACAAAACATGTTGAGAAGGGAATTTTTTTTAAACCTATCATCATTAACAACAAACATGGAAGAAAATTTGTTCTAGAGATAAGAATTATTCTCATAAACCCTTCATGGACCTTAATGCAAATTGAAAATAGTTGAACATAAATTTCTTGAAGGTAAACCGCATTTTTCCCATGTTCAAGTGCCAATAATGGAATGTCACTCAACCCTTTTCTTATTTTCCTGAGCTTTTTCAAGATTAGCAAGTGTAGGAGATGTACATAATACCATATAGAATAGACTATTGTGCTTACAAGCAACTACAGTCGTTTATGGTGAATTCTAACGTTTTAGAGTTTTCTAAGATTAGCCTGCAGGATGAGGAGGGTAATTCTCATGTATCTTTTGAACAAAAGGCCAGATGTGGGGTGAATCATTTTCAGCATTTGTTCAAAGCCCCACTTCAGGCCTCAATTGAAGAGGTTATTAGATTGGCACAGATGTTTCCTCGTTTTGTGGATGAGGCGGGCAATAGGGATCTTATGAAGGAAGTTTCGGAAGAAGAACTTAAGGAGGTTATGGGCAGTTTTCAGAAAGATAAAAGCCCGGGGCCAGATGGATGGACGATTGATTTTTTTCTGGCTCTCTTCGATATTCTGGGGATGGATCTGCTGCAGGTGATAGAAGACTCTCGGTCGTCTGGTTGGATACCAGCCAGTTTCAACTCTACTTTTATAGCTCTCATCCCAAAGTCAGACAATGCGAGATCCCTCACTGACTTCAGGCCTATCTCCTTGTACAACTGTGTCTATAAGATTATCTTAAAAGTAATTGCCTTGAGACTGAAAGCTATTCTTTCAGAGCACATCTCTGCCAAACAGTTTGGCTTTCTGGAAGGGCGACAGATCCATGAGGCAATCGAGGTAGCTCAGGAAGGACTGCACAATTTAAAGACCAGAAGGCTGAAGGGGGCTATCCTCAAAATTGATCTTTCTAAGGCATATGACAGAGTCAGTTGGCTTTATTTAAGGTTTCTCCTAACCCATCTTGGTTTTGGCATCAATTTTATACGATGGATTATGTCATGTATAACTATTGTTTCTTTCTCTGTCTTGATTAATGGAGCGGCCTCCCCCTTTTTTCATGCCGAGAGAGGTCTTAGACAAGGTTGCCCTTTATCTCCGCTCCTCTTTCTTTTGGTTGCTGAAGGTTTAAGCAGGGCCTTAAGAGTAGCCTGAGCTGAAGGTCGTTTCATTGGGATCGAGATAGCGCCGAATTTAAATATTACACATCTACTCTTTGTGGATGATGTACTGATTTTCTGCTCTGGCACTAGAGGAGAATCTAGGGTCCTTTAGGAGATCTTGGAACTCTTCTCAAAGGCCACAAGTATGGAGATTAACTTTGGCAAATCCTCTTTGACTACTCATATGTTAAGACCGGAAGAAGAGGCCCGAAATCTTGAGGTTTTTCCCCTTTACTACAGCAGGCCTGGATGAAGGACTAAAATATCTTGGCTTCTCACTAAAAGCAAACCTGTATCGGAAATAGGATTGGTTTTGGCTGGTTAGGAAGGTTGAGAAGCGTCTAATGGTTTGGAGTCACAAGTGGCTCTCTCGAGTAGGAAGATTAGTATTAGTTAAAGTTGTTTTGGAGGCAATTCCGGTGTATTGGATGTCATTCCTGGATCTCGAAAGGGATCCTTGAAAGGATTAGGAGGATTTGTTCCAGATTTCTTTGGAGTGGTCATAAGGAAGATCAGACCACCCCGTGGGTAAATTGGAAAAGGATTGTTGTTCCAAAAGGCATGGGAGGATGGGGCCTAAAGGACATATTCTTATTTTCAACAGCCTTGGCTGCAAAGGGAGGGTGGAGGTTGGTAAATTCCAGCAGTCTATGGACCCGGGTGATAAAACAAAAATATCTCTATGGAGAGAGTCTCTTGGATTGGATTAGAAATCCCAAGAAGTCACATATAGGAGGCTCGGTGATTTGAAAAGCAACTTTTAATTCTTTCTCTTTGATCGAAAACAACCTGGCTTGGGATGTGGGCAATGGGGAAAGTGTTTTGATTGGCAGGGATCCATGGATGGGCAGCACCCAACAGCACCTTCTTCCTCTTGATGTCATTGAGGCGTTAGGCCATCAAGGGTTCTCCACGCTTAACCAACTAGCTGATCCAAGGCCCGATGAACCGTGGTCTCAACGATGACGAAGGGCCAACTCCTTGGGACTGGGGGAGCGGGAGACTGGAATCATGGATCATTACCTAAGGGAGCTGGTTCGGGCTAACATTCTGTTTTTCGAACAAGAAGACTCTCTGGTGTGGGAGGCCGATCCAGGGGGCGTTTACACTCCTAAGGCTGGGTACTTAGCCCTCAGTGCAGGGGTGGAACAAAGGGAAGAAGTCTAGTGGTGGAGGCCTCTGTGGAGGCTTAAATGTCCAGCAAAAACGAAGCTGTTTTTGTGGTGTGTTCTAAATAATAAGGTTCCCATGTGGGATGTCCTCCAGAAGCGTTCTTTTCAGGGACCAGGATGGTGTGTGTTATGTAAAAGGGAACTGGAATCAACTCTTCACTTGTTTCTTTCATGTTCCTTCTCAATTGAAGTCTGGCGGGGAGTTTCCTCTTTGGTTGGATTCAACTGTCAGTGGGAAGGGGAAAATGTTCGGGATGCCTGGGAATCTTGGTGGAGGAGAACACCCCAGAAACAGCATAAAATTTTACCTCTTTTGGTCATCTGGGGGATTTGGCTGGCTCGTAACAAGGCCATTTTTAAGGACGCTCCAAGCATTCCAGCTATCACTGGTGCTCTGTCAGTGGGTTTCTTCAAATCTTATCCGGAACATATAAGGGCTATAAGAGAATGAAGACTTTTAGATTTGGAATTAGATAGATCCTCCCCGTGGGCATTTTTTGATGGGGCAGCCCAAACAATTTGTGTGGAGGTGGCGCAGTACTTTATTTAACAGAATCCCATTCCTTTGTTATGTCTTTGGGGCTAGGGGGAGGCACAAACAATTTTGCCGAATTAATGAGCCTCAAAATGCTGCTGATGTTTGCTTTGGAGAAAGGGTGCACTGAACTAAATTTTCTTGGTGACTCTTTGAATGTTATAAACTGGATCAATCAGACACAAGAGTGTAGACATTTGAGATTAGCACATATTATCTATTCCATACGGCAGCTCCACCTTCGATTTGACTCCTTTTCGTGACGGCATGTATACAGGGAAAACAACAAGGAAGCGGACAAAGCTTCCAAGGAAGGGCTCCGGCTGGCAGTCGGTACTTGGCTGGTGAAAGAATCAACTGATGGTAGAGTGCAGGCCTTTCATCACAGGCCGTTCATTGAATTTTTTTTTATTTTTGACAGGACTTTTTGATGTTTAAATATCTTTTCGCTGATTTAATATCTTGTTTTAAATTTTCTTCAAGAAAACTGCTGAATAGGTAAAGCACCATGGTTGTGAACATATCTTCTGAGAATATGCGTATGCTCTCCTAGCATTTATATGATAGCAAAATCTAGTCTTTGAAGGAACCGGTTTTTTTTCTCGTTTAAATGAAGTGGCAGAATGTGAATCTTCAATGGGTTCAGGAACTCTTGATGGCAGAATGCTGGCTGTGAAACAGGCCGATCTATATGAATTCTACCTTATGGAAAGACTCTATGGTATTGATCATACCTTCTTCTTTTGTAAAAGCATCAGCATATGCTTTCCTCGAACTTTTATTATAGAAGACTTAGCAGTCTATCTATTGGATCCAGTTTTTTGGACTTTGGAATTCACGTGTTTTGTGAATATTCAGAATGTAATTTTGATCTCGAAAGATGAATGAAATTACGCTTTTTTTTCTTGGAAAAAAAAAAAAATATATATATATA
>LPNX010638652.1:599474-797030 GCA_001517045.1 Pseudotsuga menziesii
CCATCCCCATAATCAGTGCAACATAGGTACTCATTGTGCTTCCAGTCACAGTGAAGTTATTTGAGTTATTCAGGTTCTCTCTTCATTTGAAGGAAATGTTTACTCCAGACAAAAACCGTGCACCAATTCTAAGTCAAATATGTAAAGCTATATGATGAGTAATAACAAGAAAAAATAGGTACTGCAATGCAGTGAAAAGAACTTAACAAGAAATTGGATAATAGCAACTAAGGACCATCATATCTTGCAAAGCTTATTACATCCTAGGCTGTAATAGTTTCCATCCTTAAAATATCATATTAATTATTAATTTATTATAAACAATTTGATTTATCCACAAAATAATGATTACAAGGCACATTCATTATGTATAACCATAAACGCATCTTCCTCCCACTCTTCTCTTGAAGAGTAGACTAATTGCTCACAAAGTTTAACCACTTTCTGTCAATGGATAGAATGGGTTATCCTATTTTCAATGTCCCATCTACTTTGAGATCATGGGGGGTAACACTGCCTTTTTTCATTTTGTGATTTAGGGAGGATTCATATCCACCTTCACCCAATATCATGATCAGTAATGCATAGCTCTTTACATGTGTGAGGCAATGACTCTCAAACAACTGAACATGCAGGCTGCTTCCAGGTCTCACCCCATCAGATTGATTAGCAATTTATCACATTTTTCAATCGTATTTCAGCACTTGGTGGTGCTAAGAGACAGGAAGTTCTTCTGATGGTTAGAAAATCCAACATCAGGTCTGTGAGACCACGCAGAGCATCTCATCCCAGAGTTGATTGGGTCTTTCCCACAGAAACTAGGTACAAATGTTCTCTTCATAGATTCAATCAACAACCCAACCAGGGCTAGAGTTGTATCATGAGACTCCTTTTTGTGGCATCAAGTATTGGTAGAGGGTCTACTCGTGTTTCCTGGATGCCTCCCAGAATCATCCAACTATGTCCTCTAGCCCTCAGTAGTCCCCAGACATCATCATTAGAAAGAGAATTTGATCCTTCTTTGTGTTTGAGTCTCTAGAGGACAATTCCTCCTTGCCTTCTTCCTCTTCATCCTGTCTCACAAACTTCTAAAATACTCTTTTGTACTCTCTACTCTTTCCTCCTCTTGGATTTAATAATATTTTATACATGTATTCTTTGATCATGTTATATTTTGCTTTCAGCTTAGGGCACACCTACAAATTGGTATGATTGGTTGTACCTTCTAGTCCCATTGGCCTTTCTTTTAGTCAGTTGTTTGACATTAATAAACTTATTGTATCTTATCTCATCTTATCTGCCATATTTTACAGTAGATAATAAACCATCAATTACTTCTCTACTTTTTATATCAACCCATTGTGCTTTCATTTGAATTACTCTCAGTGAAATCATGGCAATGGATCTGGAATCATTTTACAACACCAGATGCCATATATGTATCCTACATATTTGCTAAATTCTCTGCAAAGATTATTTTCCATGCAGTGTTATTTATGTTCTCCATTGAATCATTACTAATACTCAAATCTAGTAGATTTCTTAAACACATTGACAAGACTTCTCTGACCTTGTTTTTGTAACTTGTAAAACATACTGACTTGGACAATAAGAAAGCTCCATTCTAACTATAAATTTGTATGTCAAAAACATTAATTTTCTGAGCAACATTGTAACCACCACCCAAAAAATCATGTAGGGAATGAGATATGGAAGCCTATATAGAGGACAAGAAGTGCAAGATATGTTTATGAAAAATAAGTGGTGTGCTTCTTGAAAAAGGGTGTTTCTCTTTACATTTTGTATTCTGATGCAATAATATATAGCTGGAAACCATATGTCTGCATTCTCTAATGATTGTCGGGTATGGAGCAATTGCATATCATGAGCCAAATGCATAACTGCATGAAAATCACTAGAGAAGATAATACTCCTCCTATTGCTGGAATAATTTAATTTTTTCAAAAATAACCATTGTCGATCATGAGCTTATTAGAGGCCCCTATTGAAATGCACACATATATAGACTTGGAAATCTATGTTACCAGATCTCCCAATAGAGAATCCAAGATCCACACTTCCATAGATATGGCATGATCCATCCCAGATACACTCATGACCTGAAAACCCTATATTTTTTCTATAAAATAGTTGTTGCACCCATTCTAAAACACATAAATATGAGTTTTCTACAACAATCTGCATTTATGAGTTTGTGAGAGTGATTATGAGTAAAATTTATTTGGTGATTTAGTTTTCTATGTTTCTGGTTCATAGTTATCTTGATCCTAATGTTCCAAAATATATGATGGATATGTATCAATTTCCATGCAACTTTGGCAAAGATTATTATGATGCAGCATATGTTTATATGCGATGAAACACAAGACATTGGAAATAGAGAAATTAGTAAATTACTAATAATGGATCCAAATGATAAGTGTATAAGAAATTATGGAAGAAAATCCCAAAATCCTAATGATATAATTAAATTGTATTATGGAAATCCTCCCCAGTAAATTGTAATTCTTCAAGGAAAGCCTTTTCAATTGTCGAGGCATCAAAAGCCAAAGACTGGTATTTGACATTTGTGTGTCAAAATTGCATTGTTTCTGTTTTTCTAAAACAGATTCTCAAGCAGATACCCAAATGCAAAGGAAGAGAAACCAAAAGCAGAAAAATAGCTTTGAAGAACGTTATGCATAGAATTTGGATCTTTCAATTATAATCTGAAAAATATGTTTGCGAACCTAGTGTTGGTTGATGCATCCAATATTCAGTACTTAGCACTTAGAACTAAGTTCAAAGGGTTAGAAGTGCCCATCCCTAGATCCAACTTTGCATTTAATACTCTAATTTCTCATTAAATTTATAACTCAAAGTTCCCCCCTTCTCATGTGAGATTCTCAAGATATTTTTATGCCATCTCACGTATCCCCATGCAAGCCACCTAAGCACCCTTTCTAGCCTAGCACCCTGACATTTGACCCTTCTAATTGGTGTGTTAGACCCTTCTAGAGGTCTTCTAGCCTCAATACCCCAAGCACTCATTTCCTAATCCAAAACCTCCCCTTCTAACCTCACACATGTGAACCATACCCCCTATTTCCTCACACATGTGGCTTGTTTCTTCCTTCCTTCAATTCAATTTTACCTTTATTTTTCATGTTTGACCCTTCCACAGTTCTTCACTTCCAGGTATGGTTGATTTTACTTCCACTAACCATTTTGCACTATTCCATTATTTCCTAATTTTGGTCCAGGGTTTCGGTTTCCACTTCCAGCTTTTGTTTTCAATTCAACTTCTAGTTTCCAGTTTATTCAAGCTAGTTCAAAATTTAATTTAGTTATGAATTTGTGCATCAAGCTACTTCCATTTTAATTTAATTTGGTTCCAATTTCAGTTTATTGGATAAGGCCCTCTGACAATTTGGGAAAGCGTTTTCCCTTGCCTCAAGATTGCCCAGAATTGGTAAATATGCCAAGAAACAGCTCAAATAGCTGATTAGAGCCCCTCCCTGTCTGATTTTACACATAAGCATGCCCAGAAAATTTGTTTTGCACATGAATTACATCAATTTTAGGTCTGAAATAAGGGATGTATGTATTGTCTTCTCATAAACAGGGATCTTCTTATACATAAAAACTTAAAAAGCTAAAAAAAATTCTGACAAATTAAATTTCAATATTTAAAAATAAAAGATAAGCTTACAAACTCAAAGCCATGATCATTAGCCTTTTAGGATTAAGGACAAGAAGATTGAAAAAGAAATTCATCTAAACCCTATTATGATCACCAATGGCCTTGGACATTTCTCCCTTATA
The DNA here is from genome assembly GCA_001517045.1 of Pseudotsuga menziesii. NCBI lineage: Eukaryota > Viridiplantae > Streptophyta > Pinopsida > Pinales > Pinaceae > Pseudotsuga > Pseudotsuga menziesii. Next base: position 603,300 of record LPNX010638652.1, read on the forward strand.
GGTATGTGGTTAGGAGGCTCAGGTATGAAAAGACTGGAAGTTTCAAGATGAATACGTTAGTGACCTGAAACACAATTATCCAGGTCATTGATACTGCACTTTGTGTTTCACTTTCACACAGTCGCACTCAAAGAGAGAATGAAGAATCTGGTCTTAGTTGTAACTTGTTTCCCTAGTCCACTAGGTTATTGTTTTAGGGTTGATTATTGTTGCTATGACAGTGACTCAATGGGTTTCCTCAATTTACAAGGAACATTGGTCCATTGTTTTTTAATCATTGGAGGAACGTATTGTGAGTCTTATAACTATTTTTTAAAGCCTGGAACCAGATCACAGTGTTGGTGTTGCTTCAAAACACGCCCAGACTATAAATGATGAAGCTGCAATGTTGGTTCCATCCACAAATTTGTTCACAATGCACCCTGAAATGTGGTTTTACAGTTGAAAGTCGCTGTCAATTCTTGTCAAGTATCCTGAAGGAAGGTCAGTCCCTTGAAGGTCTTTTCTTGCCTTACCCCTTGCACATTTTTAGGACTGACGTGCAATTGGTAATGTCTCTGGTCTGTCAAGTGTTAGGTCTAGAAGACGATTGTCATATAGGTGATGTCATCCTTGGTTTCTTATTAAGAATAAATTCTTTAAGCCCTGAGTCCCAGCCTAGTCCCTGTGCTTAATTTAGATGAATACCTTGCCGAAGCGATCCACCTTCAGTTGACTGAGTTTCCCAAGGTCCAGTTCTTTAGGTTTCAAACATACTTGCTTAACATGCTATTATGCTCTAATGTTACTGAATTGAAATTCTTAAGTACTCTATGCTCTTCTGATTTGCCCAAGCAAATCAACATGTTGGAATTTGCTAATTCGATCATGTCCGAAATGTACAAAATGTTATTTGATGAGGACCTGCCCCGTGTCCTGGACGAGATGAGATGCCTAATGCAGTCGTCACCCAAAGATCGGGTGGGGGACTGGTTCCTGTACAGAGGTTACACAGTGTTAAGAATATATGGCTTTACTGGTCAGCCTTATAGGCTACCCTCCTTCTTGACCCCAAGGATTTTCGCACTAGATTTCATGAGGCAGAGATTGATGTCTGAGGAAGAGCACTTTGGTGCTTTCAAAAAATCTTCGAACATTAAATTTCCACTTAAAGTTGGCCCTTTCATTTTTAAAGGTAAAGGTGCCCTGGCATTTATAGAAAAGTTGCTGGAGAATATGGATTTCATAAAAGATGTAAATGTGAATTACGACCCCCACCATGTGATCTCATTGAGAAAACAGGCAAACAAGAATAAACCATTTGAGCATCAGGCTATTGAGGGGCTAGCTGAAATGGCCAATTTGCTGCAGTGTACTGACAGGTCAAATTCTGATGAAGAGACACATACTATACCTGTCACAGCGACCCAAATAACAGAAGGTGCTGGTATTGTGGTCAAGAGGAGTTTGTCTGAAACTGAGAGTATGGATGTAGACGAAGAAGGGCCCCATAAAAAGGCAAAGCTGCTTGAAAGTGGTGAAATTCTAGATGAGGAGGTTTCTGATGGTTCCAAAAGAGGTGCCCTAGTTCCCCTGAAAGCGGTGCAAGTAAGTCAATTCTCTTTTAAAAATGCGGAGGGTGATGTAGACAATTCGGAATTATGCCACGTGTTTAAGTCGAAGGAAGACCTAAAAGCCAGCTACATGGAGAAGAGGAAACAGTCTATGGAGGAGACGAGAAATTTGCTCCCGAGGGTGAGAAATTTGTATAGTTCAAAAACCTCTCTAGTCTCTGCTAGAGATGCTGAGAGAAATACTTTTAAAATGGCTATAGTAAGCGACAAGAAGATGTCTGAAATGGAGATCCGGATAGACAAAATCCGGCTAGAGTATACCTTTTACAACCTGGGTACATTCTGAGTGCTAACAAACTGGCGCCGTTGCCAGGGACGAAAGTGCTTATCTGCCCCGGGAGAACAACAAAGATTAAGAAAGATTTCTGTGGGCAAACAGGAATTTCAAAAAGAAAAGAAGGTTGTATATTTGCCCTTGCGACTTCATTGTGAAATTGTTTCAGAATTCAAGAACGACATTCTGGCTTCAAGAAGACATACACGAGGTAACTCTGATACCGAAATTCTGAAAATTTTTGAAGATCCAGAAAAGTTGTTTAAGAGAAAAAATAAAGAGAAGTTAGATTTTCCTTTGTTCAGCCTATCATCATCACCAAATTCTCATATTAATCCAGCATGGGAAGTCAATGTTGCACAGACCCTGTTGAGAACTAGATATGAACCCGACCTCAAAAATAGTGATTTCAATCCTCCTCGTAGGTTGAGAGCTAGATCTGAACCCGACCTCAAAAATACTGATTCCAATCCTCATAGGTTAGAGTCCCACCTGTTAGATTCCCTCTGGAAGGACTTGCAACAAACCTCTAAAGCTGAAACAACTGCCTCCGAGAATTCTCAAAGTACTTCAGTTCCTGTGAACCCACCCAGACCAATGGTCGCTAGATTTGCTCCCTTGCGTTTGCCAGCAGTATTACATGATCTCCCCCAAAATTATTCTCAGAGAATTTCTTTATTTGATGGGGAAGGTGATATAACCGCAAAACAGCATGTTGCCAAGTTTGAAGATTTCATTGACTTGGAAGAAGTTGACTATCCTGATGTCAAACTGCGGTTATTTGCCCAAAGTTTGTATGGGGAGGCGAAGAAGTGGTTTAAGGACTTGCCTAATGGATCTATAGAAAATTTTCAGGCCTTTCAAAATGCCTTTCTAGACAGGTGGGACAATAAACAGAACCCTCTGCAGCTTTTATCTCAGTACAATAGTCTCAAAAAGGGGGGTTTTGAGTCTGTTCATGAATTTTCAAGCAGATTCATGAGGGCTTACAACTCTATTCCTGAAGATATAAAACCTTCTCCTGCAGCTGCTAAACTGCATTATGCTGGATCTTTTGATAATGATTTTGCATTTTCATTATGGGAAAGGAAATCGGCAACTCTTGCTGCCATGTTTACTGATGCCCTAGAAGTGGAAGCTAACATGATGGCTAGTGGAAAGATGAAACATAGAGACATGGACAGGAGAAGAAAAGAAGAAATTGTGCCTCCTACTTCATCTTCTTCCGCTGATGTTAAATTTGAGACGATGTTGAAGACTATGGAAAAGTTGATGGATAGGTTAACCATGGATACTAGGCCCTTCAACAGGGAGCAGGGGGATCCCCAAATCAGGAATCCAAATTTCAGAAGACCAAATCCCCCTGTTCCTCCCCAGAATAGGCAGAGAAATCCAAGAAACCAAGAAGAACAGCCTATCCGTCCGCCTTTCCCTGAAAATTATGTTGGGGATGAAGAAAACCCACCTGAAAATGAGATTCATCTGTTTGGGGAACAGGATTCAGAAATATATCTTACTGAAGAAGAACATAATATGTTTGCGCAGGAAGGTCCAAATGAGGAATTTGAAAATGAGCTATATCAGAGAGGTTATTTGCATGCAATGGATGATGTGCAAAGGAAAATGACACCGAGGAATAGGGATGTCCCCATAAATAACGGGAAGGCAAACCCAAATCAGCCTTCCTCTAGTTCTTTGAATGGAGAAAAGGGGAAAGGACTACAAAAGGAACCCTCTGTGAGTAAAGAGGTTGAAAATGAGGTACAAAGGGATAAAATAATAAAGAAGGCGACTCCGATTGATGTGGAAAAGATTGGTGCTGGTTTTAACCTACAAAATGAGCTTTCAAAACTAAAGATCTCTGTTCCATTTAATGAGCTATCGAGAAACACTGAATACAGAGATACTATCACCAAAATGATCAAAAACCAAGGATAATGGCAGTCAGACATTTTAGAATTGAATGATGATAATCCTGCTATTTCATTTGGACCAAAAGTTGAAAATTTAGAAGATGAAGAAGTTCCTCCTTTCTATTTAAGTCTAAATGTGCATGACAAAGTGGTCCATAATGCTATGTTGGATTCTGGGGCATCACACAATCTAATGCCTAAAGGAGTCGTGGAAAGTCTGGGATTAGAAGTGACTAGACCATATAAGGATTTATACTCATTTGATTCTAAGAGAGTAAAATGCCTTGGTTTAATTAAAGACATGGTGGTGACCCTGAATAAATTGCCATCTAAAACTATAGTCATGGATGTGGTGGTAGCAGATATCCCACCCAAATTTGGGGTATTGCTATCGAGATCTTGGACCTCCAAGCTGAAAGGTAGTTTACAGATGGACATGTCATATGCAACGATTCCTGTTCCAGATGGGAGTAGAAGGCTATATAGTGAAAAAAGAACTCCCTATGTGGTTAGCAGTCAAGATAAACCTGAAGTCCATCACATATATGCTGTTGATACTGATTTGGGGTCTTCCATTTTCTTTAATGAGACTGTCCCACATGAGGTAGAAAGGACATTTTAGGAGAAGTCTCTGGAAAATGATGAAAAAGAAGTTTTGGAACAGGAAGCTTTGGAAACAAAACAGAAAAAAGAAGGCCAATGGATAATGTACTTTGATGGATCTGTTGCAAAGGTTGGTGCTGGGGCTGGTGTCTACATCATTTCTCCTATTCATGATTTCAAAGCTTTGTCATACAAATTGCTGTTTGAATGCACAAATAATGTAGCAGAGTATGAGGCCCTGTTATTGGGGTTACATGCTTTGAAAGATCTGCGGGCTCAGAGGGTCAGGATCTTGGGAGATTATGAGTTGGTGATAAACCAGGTAAATGAGAGTTATCAAACCAAGCATCCTCGGATGAGGGCTTATAGAAATGAAGTATGGGATATGCTTGGCAATTTCTTCACAGAGCATACAATTCAGGTTGTTCCTAGGGTTGAAAATTTGGTGACTGATTCCTTAGCAGTATCTGCTGGAAAAATTGAGACCCCAATGACTAGTCAAAAGGAATACCAGGTGGAGACTTTGAACAGACCTTCTATCCCTGACAATTCCAAATACTGGCAGGTGTTTGAAGATGATATGCAGATAAGAAGATTTCTAGAGTTGTCAGGGGAGTTTGTGAATACTCATTTTGACAATGAAAATGATCATGATAGGACCCCTGGAGATGACGAAGAAATTGAATCAGAAGAAGATACTGAGAGGTTAAGGAAAACCTTGGGAGGTAAGGATATCATCCAGCTGAAAATAATTTCATACCAAGAGGCATGATCCCTTTAGAAAGGCTCTTTGATCAAAATGATGTTGCTAAGAACCCCAAAGTGAAACCTGTTGGTGATGCCGTTGAAGATAAAAATATTGGCACTAAGGAAAATCATAAAATCATAAAATTATCCAAGAAGCTGTCAGAAAGAGAGAAAGAGGAGTATGTAAAGTTGATGAAAAAGTATACAGATGTGTTTGCTTGGAGTTATGAAGACCTCAAAGAATATGATACATCTATCATACATCACACTATTCCTATAAAGCCTGGGGAGAAGCCTTTTAAACAAAAACTCAGGAGGATCAACCCTAAATTGCTCCCTGTCATCAAGAAGGAAATAAGGAAGTTATTTGATGCCAAGATCATTGTAACACTCAGATTTTCTAAATGGGTTGCGAATTTGGGCCCTGTCAGAAAGAAGAATGGAGAGATAAGACTATGCATAGATTTCCGCAATTTAAATAAGGTCTCCATGAAAGACAACTATCCTCTACCCAAGATGGATCATATACTGCAGCAAGTGGTGGGAGCTGAAAGGATTTCGATGCTGGATGGTTTTTCCGGGTATAATCAGATCAAAGTGCTGCTAGAAGATCTGGAGAATATGGATTTCATAAAAGATGTAAATGTGAATTACGACCCCCACCATGTGATCTCATTGAGAAAACAAGCAAACAAGAATAAACCATTTGAGCATCAGGCTATTGAGGGGCTAGCTGAAATGGCCAATTTGCTGCAGTGTACTGACAGGTCAAATTCTGATGAAGAGACACATACTATACCTATCACAGCGACCCAAATAACAGAAGGTGTTGGTATTGTGGTCAAGAGGAGTTTGTCTGAAACTGAGAGTATGGATGTAGACGAAGAAGGGCCCCATAAAAAGGCAAAGCTGCTTGAAAGTGGTGAAATTGTAGATGAGGAGGTTTCTGACGGTTCCAAAAGAGGTGCCCTAGTTCCCCTGAAAGCGGTGCAAGTAAGTCAATTCTCTTTTAAAAATGCGGAGGGTGATGTAGACAGTTCGGAATTATGCCACATGTTTAAGTCGAAGGAAGACCTAAAAGCCAGCTACATGGAGAAGAGGAAACAGTCTATGGAGGAGACGAGAAATTTGCTCCCGAAGGTGGGAAATTTGTACAGTTCAAAAACCTCTCTAGTCTCTGCTAGAGATGCTGAGAGAAATACTTTTAAAATGGCTATAGTAAGCGACAAGAAGATGTCTGAAATGGAGATCTGGCTAGGCAAAATCAGCACTCTGGATAAAATTCAACTTCATAAACAGACCAGTGATATCATCTACTTAGACTTACTACAAGCCATGGTGAGAATTAATAAATTGCAAGTTTTGATAGACAAATTAGAAATCCAATTACAACATGAGAGAGTGGAAAATAAAGCAAATGTTGTTCAGATTAGGAAGCTGCAAACAGACATTGCTAATTCAAACAGTACCCAGGAAGTCAAGAGGTTGTTAGAGGAAAAAGACAATGCACTCCAGGTCCTGAGGAAGGAACTGAAGATCCCAGGTGCTGAACATGTTCAGTCATCTGAGTTACTATCTCTCCAAGAAGAGAAGGATAAAGTCCATCAAGAGATGATGGAATACAAAGGAAGAGCCGGAGAGCTACAGGAAGAAAAAGAGAAGTGGGAAGCCGAAAGGGAGGAACTGTTATCCCAAATATCCTTGATGAAAAAAGATCAGAATGAAGAGAAGGAGATTATGGAAGAATTGATGAGCCAGACTCCCACCGGCGAGGACTTGTCTATTGTAAATATCCAGAAGCCATTAGATGATTTCTCTACTGATGATTTGTTGGTGCCAATGTCCTAGGTGAGTTTGAAAGGGGAAGCAATCAAAGATTTGAAAGCAGAGAATGAAAAGATGAAAGCTGAATTGGCGAAAGTAAGTGAAAGCAAAAAACAAATACTGCAGGACAAGAATCAATTACATAAGAAATTTAATGAGCTAAAAGAAAAATGCATTGGGAAAGGCCCTCTTCAGGGGGCAAAACATATCATTTGGGATACCTTGTGTATAGAGATTACCAAGTTCCGGCACTATCTAAATTTTATTGATGATTTGAATATAATGATAAATTTAGCTCACCAGAGGCTGAAACTGGTAAACGAACATATGGAGAAAAGACCTCTTGTTACAGCTCAGAATGCACTAAATTTTCTAAATTCACTGTCATATCAGAAGTTGCAAGAATTGGGCATAAAGGACAGAGTATCAATAGTGATGTGGGAAAAGAAAATCATCCATAAGCATCACTTAATCAAAACGGTCCAAGATAAATCAGAAGGGTTGCTTCTGCAGGTTAATAATTTTAAACAGGAGTTTAAAGAACTGTTCGAGGACGGATTGCCTTCTTTCTGGGATGGAGAAGGGTGGATGTTCACACAGGAACATTATCATAACCTGCTTGTTCAGTGCCGCATGGACCACTCCAAATTCAATGATTTGATGAAAATCCTGACAGGGAAGACCATTGTGGATATGCTCACAGAAGATTTCGAGATTCTGCAGAAGTTCGCCATCATTAGAAGCAGATTGTCCAGAAAGTCCTATGAAGCATATATGGAGCTCGAAGTAGCAATTCGAGAAATGATGGAGTGTGACACCCCAAGTTCAGAGCAGTGGGAATCTGTGGAGCGGTTTGGAAAGACAAAGTATATTCTCCATCCCTAGGAACAGGTGTCATGCACTGAAGAGCTGATGGGGCAAAGACGTGGAGCTGATGGGGAAAAGACGTGGAGCTGATGGGCGAAAGTTTGTTATCAAGTTGATTTGTACTTTATGATCTGTTAGGATTGGAGTTGTAACAAACTTCCTAGGGGTTAGGAATTCAGTTACAAACTCTAAATTAAGCCGATCGTTCTGTTATTGATCTTCTTGTTGGAGCACCGATCATTTTATGTATAAATATGCATATTTTTTAAGAGATGGGGGTTGGAACCCATCGGGTGGTGAATAATTTTGGAGAACATATCTGTTTTTGGAATAACAAAGTGAATGCATGAGAGTTTTGTTAGAGATTCATGTGTCGTTTATATTACAGTCTGTGCTTCCTTCTTTATGTGATTGTATTTCCCTTGTGTAACACTCCATTTTGTTTCTTCCTCGTATCTGGAAAATAGCGTTAGATGATTGGAATTCATGTGTTTATGCTCTGGTCATCATTTCAGATATTATATGATTTTTTTCTGCTAAAGTTGGTATAGAACTCATCCTGGTTGATGCTCTGTATTAATGGGTTGTTTCTTCATCTCTTCTGTTCCACCTGAATCAATTTGAATGACTGTGATGATATGATTACCTTGCCTTTAATGAATATCATGTATATGTCTGTGTGGTATCTTTATATTGTATATGACTCCATGCCCAATGGTTATGTGATTGTTTCAGCCAAATACATAAATCTTTAAATGTTATTTTAAATCTGGTCTTGTTAAATCTTTATTGAGAGATCCCTCTCTGGAAGAAAATACCAGTTTCTTCCTAAAGTGGTTTTGTTGTTACCTTGGAGTATACCTTTTACAACCTGGGTACATTCTGAATTGAGTAAAATAGGCTTCTCATTTTGAGAAAATAGAATTGAGTAAAATGTGATAGTGGGAGGGGCATGAATTTTATCTTGAAATGAGAGGTTTGGGGTGAATCTGGAAGAATGGGCCCTTTGTCAGATTTCCTGCTTCAGAAGACTGATGACGTGGGGATTTGTGATAAAGAGCCTTTATTAGTGAGACAGAATTGGAGGAATAATAAAGTAAGGAATGGAGCCATCTCCAATAGATTAGTTAGAGTTATAGTTGTAGAGAAAATAATTGACATCAAATCTTGGATAGGTAAAGGAGGGACATTTAACATGTCGATATCTTTTTTCAAGTGGGGGAGACTATCCCAAAACCCCCTGATCCTTCCAAATTCAACTCTCATTGGTAAAAGGACTCTGAGTTCAAGGATTTGGTTCAAAATTAATGGAGACACTTTGATAGGAAGCTATAGGATCCTGCAATGTTTCAATTTAGTGATTATCTAAAGAGAATCAAAAGAAAAACCATTAAACATGCAAAGGCAAAGTTTAAGGATTATCAAGAACTGATCTGGGAGGTCGAAGAGGATATCGTAAATATCTTTAAATAAATATGAATGGAATTTTCAATGAATAAAAGTTGATAAATTTAAAATAGAGGGAAGCCGCCAAAAAGGAGCTCTTAGATTGGGAAGAAGCAAAATGGAAACAAAAAAATAGGACATGGATAGCACAAGGTGATGAAAAACTTTATTTTTTTCATACTTACGACAAAATGAGAAAAAAATATAACCATTGTATGAGTATAAACGATGAGATAGGGGAACATGTCCACAGTTTCAAGGATATGGTGGAGGTGGAAGTCAACCATTTCAAAAATATTTTCAAGGAACACCCTTCAACTAATATTGCAAAGATAGTTAAGATGGCAGAACTTTTTCCTAATTTTGTGATCCAAGGCTCCTGTGAAGGAGGTCACAATGGATGAAGTACAAAAGGTTATTGAATCCTTCCAAAAGACAAGACCACAGGCCCTGATGGTTGGCCCAAAAAGTTATTTGAAGGATTTCTAGATTTGGTGGGTAAGTATTTGTTGTTGGTTGTATAGGAATACAGAAGCTCAGGTAAGGTTCTAAGGGAAATTAATTATATTTTCTTAACTTCAATCCCAAAGAAAGATGTCCCTGAGTCTTATGGATATTTTAGGCCTATCTCTCTATGTAATGTTGTGTATAAGATAATTTCTAAGACCGTTGCAAGAATACTCAAGCCTGTACCGTCTCATCTCAAGTGAGCAATTTGGATTCCTAGATGGTAGACAAATACATGAGACTATAGGGATTGTTCAAGCAGGTTTTCACACTATTAAGGTAAAAAGGAGGTCCTCCTTTATCACAAAATTAGATTTATCTAAGGCATATCATAGGATCATCTAGTCTTACCAAAGTAGTTAGCAGTGCTTTGAATTTGTATTAAACTTAGAAACTTTGACATGTGTATGGCACAAAAAGGATATCAACACTCCTTACCATTATAGAGGCTTCACTTATGCAGTCATTTGATTTATCTCTAAGAGACTATGGGCTCAAACCTGAACTTGTGCCACTCAAACTTGATCCATTATTATTGTCTCAACATGGAAAAACTTGGCGCCCTTCAACAACCTGTCTAACTAGCATTCTTGTTGAACTTCCTTCCATGTTACCATAAGTAGAGGTAGTCGTACCATTATTTTTACCAGTAGGATCAAGGCACTCAATCATAGGGGCAACACTAATACTAACCTCTCATTGAACTTCTCTACCAAGTTCAGTTACGACATTGTTACGTGCAAACAACTTCTCCTTAAAACATCTTGCACTCCTTGATATTGAATCCTTGTACCTGTAGAAGTGTTCAAAAAAACATCACCCTTGGTACTATTGGGAAAAATTAAAAATACAAAAATTTAAAATTAAGCACTGAGCTTTCCACAAGAGATTCAAATAACAACCACAAACCTTGTAGAAACAACATTAAATCGAGATTTGAATGACTCAGAAAAGGACTAAAAATCAGAATTCCTTGATCTCTGTTGATTTTCAGAGGATTGTTTCCCTGCATTGTTCCTGAATGAAGATTGGTGCAGAATACAACATGGTAAGAAAACGAAACATAATCTTTTGTAGAACATACTTTATGCTATATGATTGAACCAAGGCCCATGTGGAAATCTTAAATGCAAAGTACGGATATGAATAGATTTGTTCTACATAAGACACTAGAAAAGTTATAATCCAAAGAAACCAAAACATTACAGGAGCAAAGAGATTGATCACTAGAATTAAAAGGCTTGCAGTTTGAAATTTAATCCCAATATCATCACGAAACTTAAACACCTTGGTGTAAAGGGTTCACTCCTGTTGTCAAAACCTGGTGTTGAAATACCAGTGTTAATATTTTCTCTTGAATTCATTTGTCCCAGTGGGGATGGAAAAAGGCCCCTGATGTAGATGTTCTTCCCTTGTAACATTCATAGGAGGTGTCGTGGAATCAAGTGAAGTAAATGTTAGAATATTTCCATCTTGAGCTTCGATATTGTTGGGTGAAATGGGAGCTGCATTGGGATGAGTATAAAACACCAGATATTGTAGATGACCTTGACCAAGAGATCTATTCCTTAAATTTTCTCTTCTATTGAAATGATGTGCTATGCCCATTGCAGTAGCTACCAAATGCTGCATAATTCGTTCCTCAAAATCAGAGTCATCAATATAGGCCGGAACCTACAAATTCCCATTGCAATAGTTATCCCTTAAAGAAAATTCCAAGGTTATAAGAACAACATGGAATAATCTTTATTTGAAATCCGTTATATCCCTCCCAGTCTGAGATAGAGGAAAGGAATACAAACATGGTGTAATTCAATTTCATCAACAAAATTTCAAGAAAAAATTGGAGAGTTCGGAGACCGGCTTAATCTAAATCTCCTCTCTTGCTCCACTGTTGCAAGCAGCTCTTGGCTACAAGTGAACCCAAAATATGGGCGAGTTGAGGATCCCAATCAAAATTTAGTATAAATCAAGGGGTGAGCAGACGGTCTCACTAGTTTTTTGGTAGAAATCTAAGGTGATCAGATGATCCCACAAAATGTTGGGTAGAAATTGGGGGTGAACAGATGATCCCAAAAAAATTTGGGTAGAAATCGGGGGCAAACAACAAATTTTGGCAAAAATTTGGAGGATGAATTTCGATTTTAGGAATTTCTACCACAAATATAATAAGGCTATTTAGGATAAAATGAATTATTTTATAAATAATTAGTGGACGAATTAAATATTTTTTAGAAAAACCTTTTAATATACCTAATTTTCCCATGAAAAAAACCAAACTCTTTTAAATTCGCCAATGGACTATATTTCACCCCTAACATCATCTCTGATGAGCACTCACCAAACTTCGCCAAACTAGAACTGTGAGAGAGTATCAGATAGAATTTGAGAAACTGGCCAATCACAGAGAAGGATTTCCTGATGCATTCTACAGGAGTTGTTTTATCAGTGGTCTGAAGGATGCAATCCGATCTAAGGTTAAAATGTTCATTCCCAACACAATTATGGAAGCCCTAGGGTTGGCTAAGTTGGAGGAGGACAATATCATGGCTCAACACCACTCCAAATCCACTTTTGTTCCATTCAAACATATGGTTCCCAAAATACCTCCAATCCCGCCAGCTCGTAGAACCACTTCTATCAAGCATTTGTCTGAATCCAAGATGCGGGAATGTAGGGAAAAAAGGGCTTTGTTATAATTGTGACGAGAAATTCACCCGAGGACATCTATGTGCTGAGAAAAAACTCTATCTCTTGGATGTGGATTCTGTACATGCACCTAAAATATGTGATGATACTCATGATCCAGTATATGATGAGGGTGACATCCAACAACTACTTGTTGACCTTCCTCCTCAGGACGACCATCCAGAGATATTTCTCCATGCATTAATCGGAGTCATTAGAAACCATCTGGGTCAGGGGTTTCTTAAAAAATATCCCTCTTACAATATTCATTGATTCTGGTAGCACTCATAACTTCATTGACCCTAGGATCTCCAAATAGTTTGATTGTTTTGTCCATCCTTGCTCCAGCTTTGAAGTCATTATTGACAATGGGGGAACCTTAACTTGCAAAGGGAAGTGTCTTAATGTGTGAATCTCTATTGGATATTATAACTTGCGCTATGACATGTTTGCCTTGCCCTTAGGTGGATTTTGGATACTTTTCCCCACTCTCACGACCCAGGTTCAACAAACCCACAAGACCAACAAAACACCCAAAGATATCGGCCCGACAAAGTAAGCTCAGTCGGAAACACCTGGGAGGCAGGCACAGTCTCACCCGAGATATCTTAATGTGTAACTGCCAGAACCATATTTCCATAGTCGGCGATGGATTACAATCCCCTAGCCCACATCCAAGATGCTTGATAGAGTCAGACGGATGGAGTCTTTTACTAACTTGACAGTGGCGCAATAGTGCGACATAGCCTCATCCTTAACAACTAGTGCAACTGTGAAATGCAGATGATCCATTAATAGTAAATAACAATGGCACAACTATATTACAACTTAACAATATTCAAACATGAATTAATACATAATACTTCGACAATGCTTTAGTCATTCATTCATTCAACTACTTTTTTCAATATGGCGATATTTACTAAAACAATAACCATAAACAATGCAAGATAATCAAACATTCAACATTCATGTGACACAAGAGATAAGGTGGAAACCCATTGGGTAAAAACCACAAAGGTTCTCTTCATCTAGCATGAGAAATATATGGCACCTTTCAATCTGTGACTTTACTGCAGATTGCTTTGAGATATGTATTTTTAGCTCATACTCTTCCTTGTTCTCATGCTCTATGTTCTTATTATGCTTTCTTCTACTCCTACTGATCCGCACACAGCATGGATCGAGTCCTCTTCTCTACTATCCTCTCACTCAGTTGCATACTGACTCTTAGAAAATGGTTTGCACACATAGCTGCAGATTCGCGGCTCAACAACCTTCTACTACTTATCAGACCCCACGGGAGGTACCTAACTTCTATAAAATTATGGATAAAAATGCTCATTTATCAGAAGGGAATTTTGTAGTTGAGCAGTTGAGTCGCATATCCAAGAGGAAGGATATGTCACAGACAACCTATAAAGAAAATAGGAAATGGTGAGCTGAGATCTTCCTAGGAAGAACAGAACCCGAACTAGAAGCTGGATTTTTAAGGAGTGGAAGAAGATTTCGGTCAAGAAAGAGAAGAAAAACAATAGGAGGAAGATGGACTCCTAGTCTATTTGAAGGAAGTGAGTACGAAGTTGAGTCGCGACTAGATGAATGATCTTGCAATGAAGAGGAAGACTATAGACCAATATCTGAAGGAGAAGAAGAGTCATAAGAATCTGTAGAGACACCAAGATCAAAACGTAACTACACCACACCAGGACCATCGCCAGAGGTGAGGTCTAGAACCTCATCGCTTTAAAGAACTATCAATACTAATAGTACTAGTGCAACGACTAGTGCGCAAGGAATTCCACCTTCATTAAATTGTTCATTGAATATCCTCAATGCCAACTCAATGGTCGGGAATGATATTAGATTACCTATATTCAATGGGAATGGAGTAGAAGTTCTAGATCAGCATTGGTTCCTCTATGAAGCTGTTTGGATGGTTCGCCAGGTTCACAATGCGAGCATAAGGAAAGTGTAGATGATTACAACTCTATGGGGCCGTGCGTTGGACTGGTTTATGATGTTTTGCATAGTACGAGTAGGAAACCCACAGAAGAACCTTGATGAGATCCAACTCGCGATGATTTCTGAGTTCAAAAAACCTAAATCTGAGTCGGAGTGTATCACTGAGATCAAGGAGATAAAGCAGTTACCAACGGAATCCATCTGGGATTTCGATCAGCGGTTTAAAACTTTGATGGCCAAAGTTAGTTTCCAAATGTTAGATGTACAACATAAAGGGTGGTTTATTGCTGCGCTATTGCCACATATCTGAGCCCCTTTGATGCAACAGAATATTGTGTCACATATGGAAGCGCTATAAATAGCGATGAAGCTAGAATCCTCCTCGGTCAAAGATGGTGGCACAGGAATGATGCAGATTCAGTCGCAGTTGGCTAATCTGATAGTACAGCTTCAGGATATTAAGAAGGGAAAAGAAGTCCAGGAGGACTTATGGTGTACAATATGTAGGACAGATGGACAACACAAGGATAATTTTCCATCGTACATGAACTATATCTCATTGGGTGCACCTAATCCATTGAGTACTCAAGGACTACCCTGGTGCCAATTATGTCAAGCTAGAGGGCATCACGATAATGACTGTCTATACTTATAGAATATTGTAAGTACTCCGACCAGCCTTTTCTGTAAATTTTGCAAGTCACTAGGACACGATGAGAAGGATTGCAGAGCATACCATCTCTTGAAGGACAAGACAGTAGACACCTACTTAATGAAGAATGATGGGCAAATTCAGGCTGAACAGACGTAAGCACACTACCCACCTGTGCATTTCCCACAAAATCAATATCAGAATCAGCATCATCCTCAATACCTGTAGAATCGATATCCGCCACAACAACAACACCCTCAGGGTAGGGGGTGGAAACTTCAGAGGCAGAGGAGGAGGATTTGGCAGAGGAAGAGGTCAAGTTGTATGCTATAATTGTGGGCAGCCGAAACATTATGCTAGAGATTTCCAGGATCCTGCAAAGATATGTTCATATTGCAAAGCGCAGGACCATAACATGGAGCAATGTCCCCACTTGATTTCCAAGTGGCAACCTAGGACTGTCGGTGTTCCTAACCCCGCGCAGAATCCAAATCCAAATCCTAACTTGAATGTTCAAATGATTGTTACTAAGCCGAGAGAACCAAGTGTTGCTATTGTAACACAAGGAGGTGTTGTGACCGGAGCCAATCAGAATATACCGCAGGAACAGCCATAGGTGTGAATCGTGGTGCAAACGAAAGGACCATTCGACGTCAAAAACAAAAGCAAGTATTTTTGGACGTGTGACTAGAGTTTGTAGATGTCGAACAACCATCAACCTCGGCTGAAGTCAGAGAGATGCCTGAGATATTTTAGCAGCTATTCCAGAAGCGGATTCCAAACAAGGATAGTAAGCTCAAGTCATTTTTGTCAAGTTGCTTAGAGTTGATCCATGATAAAGATGTTGTCGCGGAATTGCAAGCGCTTATAGAAGAAACCCTAACAGAGTAGGAACCTGAAAGAAGGGTTGACCATGTTAAAAAGAAATTCAAAACTGGGCGCTAGTTAAGAATGACTACACATATAGGATATTACAACATCGATTACATTATCCTAAATCTAGGGTCGGATGTCAATATTTTGATGAGAAAAACTTGGGAGAGCATGGGCATGTCGCGCTTCGACTGCTCCCTTATCTAGTTGAGGCTTGCAAATCAGGCGAAAGTCCTACCAATTGGTAGGTTAAGTCAAGTTCCTTTTGACATTGAGGGGTTGCGCACATTTGCATATTTTGAAGTTATCAACATTGTCGATGACACAAACCCATATCTCGCACTTCTGGGTATAGATTGGGCAATAGACAATCAAACGATCATAAACTTTAAGAAAATAATCCTCTCATTTGAGGATGACAAGACGAGGGTAGTGTCGCCCATTGATCCACTAGAGGGACAAAGATATGTCGAACCAGTATACATTGAGGGATAGGGTGATTATCTGGACCATATTTACAATGTCGTTGCCTTAAAAGATGATTACATCAATCCTACAGCGGATGGGAACCTGAGCTAGCGGAATACTAGCTCATGCACATCAAATTCAGGAGAGGCATTGGAGAATTGGAAAAACAGGCTGCATGAAGTCTCTATGAGGAGATGCGCTAGGATTACCAAGTATGTGCGATAGATGGAGAATCAGTCGAGGGAGTTACCCAGATATGAGGGCTTGCCTAACCTTGTGACTTTTCTAAGTGAGTTTGAAGGACTGGTGACATAACCGCAACGTCTATTTGC
Source organism: Pseudotsuga menziesii (assembly GCA_001517045.1). Taxonomy (NCBI): domain Eukaryota; kingdom Viridiplantae; phylum Streptophyta; class Pinopsida; order Pinales; family Pinaceae; genus Pseudotsuga; species Pseudotsuga menziesii. The sequence goes on from LPNX010638652.1 coordinate 620,072, forward strand.
ATTATACTATGTGTTGAAAGCTACGCATGTTAGATCGTGGGGTATGGATAAGCAATCCATATCAGAATGGCCACAATGCAGAAGATTGCTAGAAGTCAGATTCGGCGAAGAAGACACAGTTGTGAGATAAAAGTACATAGGGTTATCAAGCCCTGTCGAACACCTTAATCAATCTTGCACGACATTTGTAGAATACCCACGACATGAATGGGTCCATCATTTCATACACACATTGGAAATGACACCCAGGAGCTAGTATACATCCATGGATTTGCAACAAGGAACTCAGGATTGGGAAGAGGTTGTTAAACAATTCACACACACCTTTTCATTTGCTGATGAGCAACCAACAGTTGATGTTGCGGTTCAAACGATAAAGGAGAAGATATTTGTTGAAATCCCTCTCGAAGTGGCGAATTCCCACCACTACAGTGCGACTATCTAGCAATGGATGGCTTGTTACAATCTCGCTAGAGAACCAGATGATGATCCTACCAACATTAACATACCAGAATTGGAGGGTACGTGCAAGGTCAAAGGAAGTGGTATTTTGAGCAAATAGTTCCTCAAGCCACTAAAAGTAAAGAAAGTTAACATTGGTTCTCCAGAAAACCCAAAGTTCATGAATATAGGAGATTATTGGGATGATGAAATAGTAGCAAAGATCACAGACTTGCTACATGAATTTCAGGATTTGTTCCCTACCAACTTCTTGAAGATGAAGGGAATAGTACGAGATCTGGGGGAGATGAAAATACCCCTGAAACCATACACAAAACCAGTTAAGCAGTGACCTTATCGGTTGAATCCAAGGTATAAAGAGAAGGTGAAAGTTGAGTTGGACCAAATGCTCAACGCAAGAATCATTGAGCCTATTGAATAATCAGAATGGATCAACCCTATAGTCATTCAGGATAAAAAGACAACAGGTGAAGTCTGGATCTATGTCAACCTGAGGAAGCTAAATGATGGCATGCCTGCACAATCCATTCCCAACACCATTCACGGATGAAGTACTTGAAAGCGTCGAAGGATAGGAGATGTATTCATTCACCAATGGATTTTTTGGCTATCATAAAGTCAGAATAGTGAAGGAGGATCGACACAAAATGACCTTCGTCACATAATGGGGATGCTATCAATATACAATAATGCCCTTTGGACTAAAGAATGCTCCTGCTATTTTTTCAAGAACAATAGTTTATGCTTTCAAAGATTTTATACATAAATTTCTTGAAGTCTACTTTGATTATTGGACTGTGTTTGGTCTAGCAAGTGACCATATTGAGAGTCTGCGCATGATGCTGGAGCATTGTCGCCAGTATCAGATCGCGTTAAATTCAAAGAAATGTATTCTATGTGCACCATTTGGTGTATTGTTAGGAAAAGTTGTGTGTTGCGGTGCAATTTTGGTCAACCCAGTGAAAGTTGTGATTATCCTTAACTTTCCACCACTTACATCAGTCACGCAACTCAGATCAGTGCTAGGACACACAGCCTATTACAGAAAATTTATCAGAGGATATGTAAAGATAACTGCACTTATGGAGAAACTTTTGAAAAAAGATGTAAAGTTCCAGTGGACAGAAGCTTGTTAAGAAATTTTAGTCAAGTTAAAGAGAAAGATGGCCACCGCACCAATATTGGTACTTCCCGACAGGAAGAAGCAGTTCCATGTTCATGTCGATGTGTCGTCAAAGCCGTTGATTTTACGTTGATCGCAGGACAACTATACAATATGGGCCCTAATGAAATATTACGTCGATGTGTTTTTAACCACAAGCGACATTGAGTAATGAGTGAAGAACGTGCCAGTGTCACAGGAGGACACTACGTTGGAAAGGAAACTGTGCGCAAGATATTGCAAGCTGGATTATGGTGGCAAACTATAGATAAGGATACTAAGAGCTTTTGCCGAAGGTGCGATGTTTTCCAGAGAACAAAAAAACCATTGAGACCCAACGAGATGCCATTAGCATTGCAGATAACCCTACAAGCATTTGATAAGTGGGTCATTGATTTTGTTGGACCGATCAGTCCACCAGGGAAAAGGATTGGCGCACACTATATTATCATAGTGATGGACTACTTAACCAGATGGGTTGAAGCTGCACCTGTTAAAGATTGCACTATTGCGACTGCGGCAAAGTTCTTATTTGAAAATGCGGTGACCAGATTTGGCTGCCCGAAAATTATTCTAAGTGATCAAGGTACGCATTTTGTTAACAAAATGATTGATGAGCTTACTGCATAGTTCCAGATTCAGCATAGGAAAATGACACCCTATCATCCTCAGGAAAATAGAACGGTTGAAGCCTTCAACAAGATTCTAGAAAATGCATTAACCAAAGTATGCAATGCACGCAGAGATGATTGGGATCCAAAATTTTCAGCTGTGCTATGGGCATACCACACAACTTGCAATACATTAACATGACACACTCCATTTCGACTGGTGTATGGAGAAGAATTTGTTGTGTCGATGGAATATATTGTGCCTAACCTAATAATTCTTGCGCTGACGAAAATGATTGAGGTAGATGCTATCGAGCAGAGACTGTCACAGCTCGTTCAAATGGAGGAAGAGCGCTTCATTGCAGGATTTCATCAAAACATGGAAAAGCAGAGACAAAAATCATGGCATGATCGCCATATCAAAACTAATCACTTCAAAGTCGGAGGACTTGTTTTGTTGTACGACAGCAAATTTTTGAAGCATCCAAGACAATTGAAGATGCATTATCTAGGGCCATACGTGATCGTGCACATAATCGAGGCCAGTGCAATGAAATTGCATAAGCTGGATGGAACACCGGTCGCAGGAATGATAAACGACAGCTGCCTGAAACCTTACCATGATGGTTGCGACACGACTAGGTAAGAAAAGGAAACTATTTCATCGTACGCCTTTGAAAGGAGTATGCAAATCGCAATAACACAGGGAATGCCATATGGACTCCATTAAAGCGTGAATACCCAAAAATATTTAGGCAGTTATGACAGCGAACCGTCATTAATTTGACAAGTCCAAGGAAAATGGCGACGTGCTTTTGGTCCCATCGGTCGTTCTCGCCATAACTGTCCTGACAGGTACAGGCCAAAGCTCAAGCGTGTGAGTTAATTTTGGACTACGTCGAACGGGAAGCCCATGTGATCGATAATATGTTGCTCTTCCATCGAATGATCACATGCAGGACAAGCGCATGCCTATAAATATAAGCCTTCATTGTCAAGAATCCTTTTACTTGCATAGAGAAAAGAAGAGTGAACCAAAGTCTACCACTGTGAAGAGCAGAAGCCGATGGTAATTTCAATTTCTAGCACCAGCAAACAGTACGACCTTACCGTCGCATCACCTTGCCCGGTAATTGAGGAGGTTATATCGTCGAAAGCACAACACACGCCAAAGGAACCAGAAAAAATGGTGCGGTCGGCTACATAGACTATTCCTGGTGCTGCTTCAGCCCCAACTTATAATCCTACCAATTAATGTACTAGCTACAGGTCCGCGACCGTTTGTGTCAAGCGCGGACCTTCCAGACATGTCAAGGCCTCAGTTCAGGGTGCCAAAATTTACAAAGAAACGTAAGTCCACCGAGGATACACTAGCTCCGCCACCGCGAAGAGAAGCAAATGCCACTGTAGAGGAGTGGAACCTACTTTCGTCGTATGTTCAACCAAGGAGAGAAAAAGCACTAGAGGTGAAGATGCTGATGCAAGCATGCTCTTCCTTGGTTGCACCTCAGATCCCTCCGACCGTGCCACTGTTAATGAACATCATCCAGAAGCTGGTGTGATGCAAATTTGAAGATAATGATACCCGCAAGCAGGCGAACCAGGAAAGAAATAGGTACATGGTCACACTTCTAGCTGTATCGCCGCCTACACCACAACTTGTAGTTCTAATGGAGGGGGCCCGAGGAATCGAGCGGGTGGGCCTAGTTAACTTGCTACTCATGCCGCATTTCGGCCAAAGTAAATAAGTGAGCACATATGTGTGACATCTACTAGTATACTTCCACGGATCCTTTTTGTGGCTCAACGGACCATATTCTATTGATGTCGAGCTGATTTCTTCAATAACGGGTCTCCCATGTAGTGGAATCGACCCTGCACCATATCTGCACGTGAAAAGGGATGCGATGAATATGAAGGAAAAGTACGACCTCCAACGCGCAAACAGAGGATTCTTCATTTCCTCTATAACAGACAATACCATGAGGTTCTCTGCGAAGATCTTATCTTGCGAACTACTGCGCAAGATGCACCCCACTGACTGCACTGCTAGGATAGTGGAACTAGAAGAACAGTTTGCAAAAGGAGTGATGATCGATTGGTCGTAGTTTATACTGAACGAGCTGCTATATGATGCAGCATAAGTGTAGGAAGAAAGTACGACAAAATTTCACTACTCCTGGTTGCTGATTTTGATTTCTTTTGTAGTTTTGTCCAACCCACCGGACTACTAGCCATTAGATGTCCCAGTGCTCTGCCAAGGCAGGAAATATCAGAACCTATGGGAAAAAAAGGAAGACAAGATCTGATAGAATGATAATAAGAGAAACAGAAATAGTGCGACACCAACATAGATTGCTCGCTCTGACAGTCCAAAGGTATGCGCCTTTCATAACTTTCTAGGTTGTTGTCCACAATATCATCCTAGAGCCACGGTGGGACCCAAAGAAACAAGAGCAGCTGATGCATTTCATGATTACCGACCAGGATGTGGAAGTGGCCATCCAGGACAGGCCTAAAGACTAGCGCATTCCCGTCGACGAGGAGATGGACCAAGGCAATGACCAGGGTAATGGCCAAGGGAACGGCCAAGGTAATGATGGGGGCGACGCGCAATATAACTCACCACATAAGACAACAGACATCGATGACTCTGATGATGGGAATTCGACACAGGATGATTCAGAAGACACGCCCACTGAGGAGGATGTGCAGACCCAAAATACAGAATAGGAAAAGAAGCAGCACGATCCACAGCACAAGAAGCACAAAGCTGATAAAATGGATTATATAGTCAACTTAGATGAAGAATACATGAGCCTGCTTGTAGACTATCGTAATCACCTAGATCACATAAGGTTACTAATAATACACCTATAGATTCATATATTCATACAGTTACAAGAGACAAAAACAGGTGATAGAATAACAGATTATCATTTAGTTAATAACATGAGGGTCCTTACATACACAAAACTGAACCAAGTTCTTATCTGGCTCAACAACCTAATATATATGATTTACAAAACAATTAGGAATAAATACTTGTCAGTTCTGTCAACTGACATGACCTTTGGAGGCCAACCTAATCTCTGATTAGTTGGTTAACTAGTTTAGTCGGCTCACCGACTAGCTCCTCCAACATCTCCCCCAGGAACAAAATCTTTCTTCATCCCGAAGAAATAGGGGAGGTAACAAAATTTGTCTATAGTAGCTTTCTTCTCTTTGTTCTGTCTTCATGGGTGGTGCAGTCTAATAGATGGTCTTTTCTGTACACATACTTCAACTATGGCTTCTGCTGTAATGGCCAGTTGGTGTTGAAATTCTTCCCAACTACGGAGAGCTCTCTACATATCTATAATCAAGGGTGTAATGGTGGATAGGGTTGACATTTTCTCCTGAATTGAAAGATCTAAGATATTATTCATGTCGGGCCCTAGAAATTGGGATTTTTCATCTGCTATGCTCATCATCCTTTGCATTTGTGGATAGACTGTGTCCAGTTCGTCGATGCTGGAAAGAGCTTGGTTCACCCATTAATGAGCTTGCTTCTCTAGCTTCTCTAGCTTCGTTGTTTCCAATACAATCTGATCTTGTATTGTTCTCCTCATTGCTTCATCAAGACCCTGTTGATTTTCTAGTGTCTTGATATGTTCGCGGGTTTCTCGAGCTTGCTAAAATACCTGGCCATAGTGGGTATACCAGTTGTGCAGTACTTCTTCTGTAGTAGTTGACTCCTCCAGATGCTCTTGCAGTACCTTGTGTGCTTCTAAGAATGCTATGTACTGTTGTCTTAATAATATAGATGTTTCTTCCTTTCGCTCCTCTTTCTTGGCCTGTAGCTCCACCTGAAGGTTCGACTCGACACTTTCCAACAGTTGGTAAGCTCTCTCTAGTGGTTTATCCATGTCAGCCTCATTTAATCCTGGTACAATTGTATGAGTCAAATTCCTGCATTTGGTCAAGAACTCGACTTGTTCTTCTTTCAGTTTGTCTATTTATTATTTTTCGGCTTTGAATTCTCTTTGTAGTTTCCTGAGTGAGTGCTCCTAATAGCAGACCCAATTCTCCATCTCTTAGTTTTGGTGTGTCGACTATAGTAGTCAAGCCTAGTTGATGAAGGTGAATAATCATTGGTATCTGTTGTGTCTATTGTTGCTCTTTTTTCTTCTTTTATTTTCTTTTGCTCTTATGTTTGGAATGATGGACCACTACCGATCCTTATGGCACTGATGTTGGCTGTTGCTGCTGCATTTGATGCTCTTCAGTCGGCAGGTTCTCCGTCGACTGGAATTCTGTTGTAGCAAGGTTAGCTTGCTGACTTACATGGGTGGGACTTGTGTTTGTTTGTGCTTCCAATGGTGTTGAATATGGTGGTTCTAGATTTGGTGGAGGTTCTGAAGTTGATGGTGTTGATGTATTTGTAACTTCAAAATGTATTCATCCGTATATCTTATGTATTGTACCTCGATGTTTATTATGGGATGTGTCTGTAATGTAATTGATTCATGTCATGCCTAGATGTTCCGATCGGGAGTTTTTATAATGTAACAATTCATGTCAAGTCATTGTGGGTAACCCTCCTATTGTTCAAGGGTTAAATTCCCCGCAGTTATGGGGCCCTAGGGTTATTAGACTATCCTAGAGAAGTCGACCCTAGGTGAGTCATTGTAAGTCGGGGCAATAGTCCCCACCATTATGTTAAGGATAAACCTCCTTGTTGGTCGGAGGAGGCAAAGTCCCGACAAGTTGTGGGGCACTAGGGTTATTAGACACTCCTAGAGATGTCATCTCTAGTAACTAATTTTTAAGTGAGGCCGACATGTTGGAGTGGGTTTCAAGTGAACGAAAGAATATAAATAGAGAGTGAGCCTCTCTATTTATTACACACACACTCACTCATTGGGGCGCATGAGTGAGAGGAGAAGTTGCTGGGACAAGAGAGAGACTACTGCTGTCGGGATATCATCTTTATGTTTTAAGGTTTTACTTTTGGTGTTAATTCTATCTCTGAGGAATTTGCGGGTTTTTCTCCTTTATGGTTTCCTCGAGGAAAATTCTTTGTGTCTCTTGTCTCTTGTATTTTATTGTTGTGCATGTTATTCTCTCAGTTAAAGATCCTAAGATCATAATGCTAGCTTGAATGATAAAAATCTAACATGGTATCAGAGTTAACCTGAGAAGAAGACATTGTGCAGTTGCAAAATCTAGGGCTTCTTACTTTTTGGCTCTCTCTCCATAATCCATCAGCAAAAGTATGCTAGGTTGACTCTCCATTGAAGGGCGCATCTTTTTGTCGAAGCGGAATTCAATTCCGAGCATTTTTAGTTTTTGGTGCGGGAAATTAGGGCTTTCTATAGAAGAGGAATTTTTGAGTGAGCCCATCATAGGATTTCTCTCCTCATCAAAATCGAAGTTTAGAGACCTGGGTCAAGATTTTTGGTTGGGTGAAACTCCGGGAAAGTCAAACCCTAGTTTTACCCTGAGCTGGAAAAACCCTAAAATACTTAAACTGGTAAGTTTTGGTTCATTCGCTATATCTCGATATTGGTGAAGGCTCAGAAGCTAAAATTGTAGAGTCCGAAGATAAAATCCCGATTTACACTGTGTCCAAAAGTCAGCCTCAGATTCGCCGTATTCTAAGAGATATGATCCCTCTAAGTTAGGGTTTCAGCCTCTTCCAGGATTCATCCCTAAACAGGTCACCTGGGGAGAATTACTATGTGTTGGGATACACAGGTCCCAATGAGATTTCTGAAGATGTTCCAAAAAGGGCATAGAATTTAATTTCTGTGGTCCGCGTTTTAGACTCAGAAGATGAACCAGTGACATGTGGAAGTCCGTACAACTTCACTATTCTGAACAGTCCTGTAACAAGTCACCTTGGGAAAATGATCATAAGCCCCAATTGGTGAAACCAATTCCGATGAAACCTGTGTTGTTGGAACAAGGACATGTGAGGCTACCTCAGTGAGAATTTAAAGACACATAGGAGTAGTAATTTTGGAGATAGCACATAAACAATATCAGGCATTTCTGCAAAAGAAATTGGTAAACTAGGGCTTCTTGTTTCGAGAGCTTCCCTCCACTGTTTTCAGAAAAAGAGTACATTGGAAAGCTCAAATTGAATAGATCTATCTTTCTATCCAATCAAATATGAAAGATTCCAAGTTTTGAAAATTAGGGTTTCTCTAACAAACCCTAGATCAGCTAGCTCCATAACCAGGACGGACACCTCAAATCGGTAAGATCTAATATTTTGCTATTTTCATTTGAGGTTCTCATTTCAAAGTGATCTATCACATCAGTGTGATGGTAATCTTGGTGAAGTTGACAAGTTCCAAGCATGGAAGTATATGATCTATCTGAAGAAAATAAATTGGACACCTACATGAGTAGAGAGGTTCCATTTCCAGAGGGAGATGAGGCTAAAAGCCTTACACAAGAAGAACTTGGTCAAGACCAAGAAGATCATTGTTGATCCAATCACAAATCAACTTGTACCACAAGTATCTTCCCTAAAGACAACAAAGATGTTTGATTTCTTGACCAAGCTATTTGAAAGGAATAACATAAATCAGAATATGACTTTGAGAAAACAGTTGAAGAATGTGAAGATCTAGAATGCAGAGACCATACAGTCATAGTTTACAAGGGTTTCTCAAATCAAAGAACAAATTAAGAAGAAGTGGTGATAGCCACCTTGAATTGTCTCCCAAGATCATGTGAGGAATGTGTGCCAGAAGAAAGTGAAGGAGAAGCTTGACTCATAATAAGAGAAGAGAAGATGGGAGCAACTGAAGATCAAGCTCTCACCATCCAAAGAAGATCCCTCAAGCGATGAGGAATATGAAGAACTGAACTCTTGAAGAACCTTAGCATTTGGATAAGAAATGATGCTATTATGAATGAAGAAGATGATGAAGCCAAAGACTCAAGAAGGAGTCTACCCACGAAACAAATAAAGATAAGTATTCAATTGTCATTTCATGATATTGTTTTGTTATGCATTTGTTTATATTCAGTTAATGTATTATGCATGATAGAATGTTTGCATTAATGACAGTATACTTCTAATATGCATGTGATGGGTAAGTAGCTCATGGTGCTATACAACTCTCCATTGCTACTTATCTAGAATGAAACCTCTTTGCTGACATATTGAATTAGTGCACAATCTCAATGTTGTCCTGGTAGAGATGGAAGGCGTCTAGAAAGTTTCCGTGAGATATGGATGAATGTTGTATTGGCTAAAGTAGTTGCATGATCATATATTTATGCATAAGAATTTGCCAGTATGAATATTACTTATGAAATGTTTCTAACCATAAAATGCATTTGACTTGTAGGAAATATCGCATACATAATCGCCTACAAGCAAAGAAGGATGAGACTTGTTCTAAAGAACAAGTGACGACAGTTCAAGATGAAGAATAATATGACGAATGCAGCGACATCATTGATGCAGAACCTTCGAGCTATGAAGAAGTAACCAAGAAGAAAGGGAAGACCAGTTCAAGAAGAATGATGTCTAGGATGCAGTATCAATACATGAAGGGAAGTTTGTAGTTCCATCATGCAGTAGATGGAAACATCGTGGGATACAAGGCAAGATTCGTAGCACGAGGCTTCTCACGAAAAGAAGGCATAGATTACGAAGAGACATTTGTAGCCAATGGGAGTTGAAACACATACATGATGATCTTGATGAAGATCTTAACCTTTGCTACAAGGTTGAAGATGAAATTCTATACACTAGATGGATACATAGAATATTAGTAGCATAGGAAACTACTTGTCACTCCGGTACAGAATGTTTCAGTACATAGAGTACGGAAGAAAGAGGGAGTATGATGCTTCCTTTCAGAGGGAGTAACTACATAATATCTTGAAGTTCGACATGGTACGACAAGATGGACAAATTACTGATGAATCTATGCTTTACTGGGAGTAAAGTGGATTCCAACCTTTGCTTCAAGGTTGAAGGAGGAAGACCAGTGATGCTCCTGTCATGTGTCGATGCACTATTTTCTAGACATGGAGGTGTGGTATAATGCAGATGGAATCTTCCTCGGACAAGGGAAGTATGTAGTAGAGATCCTGAAGAGGTTCAGGATGATGGACTGTAAGGCCATGACCACACCTATGGCATCGAACCTGAAGCTATTGAGTGTTGCTTCACCAGATACAGTTGATGCTACGATGTATCGTCAGATGATTGGTTCCTTGATGTACCTGACGAATACAAGACTAGATATTTGCTTTGTTGTGAACACATTGAGACATGTTCACCTGATGGTTGCAAAGCATGCTGTGCGGTACCTGAAGGGAACATTACTTGATTATGGGCTCAAGTATGAGGTGAATCAGAAGACTAACCTGGAGGGTTATGAGGATTCGTATTGGGCAAGCAGTGCCATTGATAGGAATAGCACTTCAAGGTGCTACTTCAGTATGGGATCAAGTGTGATCTCTTGGTTTGGCAGGATGTAGTCCTACATGGAGCTGAGTACAGCTGAGGCAAAAGATGTTGCACTTGCTATTTGGGAGAGAGGAGCAGTGAAGCTCCAGTATGTGGTCCAGATCAAGATCTCCCAAAAGAATGATTTCTAGCATAGCTGATGAGACAGGTTGTCTGAGCATAAATCCTGACAAAGCTCGTAGGTTGCTCAGACGTAAATGGTCCTGTAGGTTGTCCTCGAATGTAATCGGTCCTGGCAAAGCTCGCAGGTCATCCTTGGACGTAATCAGCCCTGATGTGATTCTATGCTAGAAATGGCCAAAGTGAAGTTTGAGTACTTCAGGGAGAAGCTTGGTGTTCTCCATATTGAGGTTCCCTCTAAGGGGAAATGATGAGACCTAGAGCCATTCTGACATGGTGAGACGATTAGGTTCCTTCGATGGTCAAATGTAAGGGCTGAGCCATTCCGTCATGGTGAGAGGATTGGTTCCTTCCATGTCAGATATGAGTGCCGATCCATTCTGATATGACTATAGGATTGGTTCCTACATGATCAGATATAAGGGTTGTTTCCATTCTTGGAATGGAGGTGCCTGGTCAGTTACCAGGAATACTTGGTCTAGGACCGAGGGCCTTTCTGAAACAACTGTAAGATGTAGTCTTACATGATCAGATGTGAGCGCATGGCCATTCTGATGTGATTGAGGGATTGGTTCCCACTTGATCAGATATAAGGGCTGATGCCATTCTCTGGGAGAATGGAGGCACCTAGTTAGTTACCAGGTAGCTCCGTCTGGGACTGGGGGCCATTCTGATGTGACTGTAGGATTGGTTCCTACAAGATCAGATGTGAGTGCACGCCATTCTGATGAGTAGGTCACATATAAGTGTTCGGCCATTCTAACGAGTAGGTTAGATATAAGTGTTGGGTCATTCTAACAAGTAGGTTAGATATAAGTGCTGGGCCATTCTGACGAGTAGGTCAGATGTAAGGGCTGGGCCATTCTGACATGGGAGAGGATGAGGTTCCTTCCATGGTCAGATGTAAGGGCTGGGCCATTCTGACATGGTGAGGGGATTAAGTTCCTCTCATGGTCATATGTGAGTTATGGGCATGCCTTTCTGATGAGTCAAGGTCAGATGTAAGTGTTGGACGAGCCATTCTGACTTAGGGTCAGATATAAGCGCTGAGAAAGACCTATATGGAGGCTAGGCCTACACCCAGCATGAAAAAGGGTTGGCTCTATAGAACTTCCTGTGACAAGAAGAATCATGAGATAGCACCCATGGTGATGATCCGATCCAGTGATGATCTAGATCCAGTGACGATGATCCAACAGTGATGATCCAGATCGAGTGATGATCTAGATCCAGCAGTGATGAATCAACAGTGATGATGATCCAGATCGAGTGATGATCCAGATCTAGTGATGATCTAGATCCAGTAATGATGATCCAGATCGAGTGATGATCCAAATGGGGTGATGATGATCAAGATCGAGTGATGATCTACATCCAGTGATGATGGTCCAAATCGAGTGATGATCCAAATCCAAATGAAGATGACTTGAAGATGATGAGAACTTGAGGATGATCTAGATGATACATAGAAGAAGACTTGTGTTGATAAATTGTGTCAAGAGAATACCTTCCTAGTTAAGAGGGAGTGTTGATGTATTTGTAACTTCAGAATGTATTCATCCGTATATCTTATGTATTATACCCTGATGTTGATTCCGGGATGTGTCTGTAGTGTAATTGAGTCATGTCATGCCTCGATGTTCCAATCGGGAGTTTCTATAATGTAACAAGTCATGTCAAGTCATTGTGGGTAACCCTCCTATTGGTCAAGGGTTAAAGTCCCCGCAGTTGTGGGCCCTAGGGTTATTAGACTATCCAAGAGAAGTCGACCCTAGGTGAGTCATTGTAAGTCAGGGCAATAGTCCCCACCATTGTGTTAAGGATAAACCTCCTTGTTGGTCAGAGGAGGCAAAGTCACCACAAGTTGTGGGGCACTAGGGTTATTAGACACTCCTAGAGATGTCGGCTCTAGTAAGTAATTGTTAAGTGAGGATGACATGTTGGAGTGGGTTTCAAGTGAACAAAAGAATATAAATAAAGAGTGAGCCTCTCTATTTATTACACACTCACTCACTCATTGGGGCGCATGAGTGAGAGGAGAAGTTGTTGGGACAAGAGAGAGACTACTACTGTCGGGAGATCATCTTTATGTTTTCGGGTTTTACTTTTAGTGTTGATTCTATCTCTGAGGAAGTTGCAGGGTTTTCTCCTTTATGGTTTCCCCGAGGAAAATTCTTTGTGTCTCTTGTCTCTTATGTTTTATTGTTGTGCATGTTATTCTCTCAGTTAAAGATCCTAGGATCATAATGCTAGCTTGAATGATAAAAATCTAACAGATGATGGTGATGGGGGTGATGAGTGATCTGGGTTCATTGGGGTAGTTGGGATGCCTTCTGTCGATAAAGGATTTTCAACTTTCGGTTGTGGGTATATAGGGTCATCAGATTCGATAGAGTCAAAGAGGTTGTCGTTGGTTTGGTAGATCTCTAGTGCATCACCCTGATCATCGTCCTCTAGGTCTCCGACCGGGTCATTGGCTGGTGTCAAAGATGAAGTCCATGTTGCAACAAATTGGGATGTATTGTTGGGATTTCTAAGGAATGTCGATTGAATGACTCCCACAACTTTTGGTGGCAATGAGGCTTAGGTGGTTTGTGAGGCGAGGTTCTATCGGGAAGAGCTTAACTCTACGAATTTATGAGTGGTGTATATCTACTGGGCTTTGAGAAATAAGTTTGGAAGCTTATTGATAAATTCTTGGAAATCGACATCTTTGTCCACTATCTCCTTAAGTTTTTCCGACATTGCACTTTTGCACAAGTCGGCAGGACCGATGTTGGTCGACACTGGCATGTCTTCCTGTATTATTTGGGTTTGAGATGGGGGTGGTGGATTTGAAGCTAAATCAATGGTTTCTACTACATAAGCGTTTGTAATTTTTACCTTTTTAGCTTTGGCCTGCTTTGTCTCTTCTTTGACAAATCGTTTTAATTGTTCCTCGACAGAGACTTTGTTTTTGGCAGTGTCTATCAAGATGTCGGTTTATTATGTCTGTCAAAATTTCCTGTCATTTTGGTTTTGATTCTTTTGGGTTCTAGTTTTTTGTTTTTCTGGTTTTTATAGTTTTTTGTTAACAGTTATGATAACTGTTTTTTTTTTTCTTTTTTCCAAATTTTTCAATTTTGGTACCATTTTAGTCGGGCACCGTTTACCAGTTTCTGAAAATACTGTGCCCTGTAATGTTCTCAGTTAGACTAAACCATTGGCGTTGATTTCTTCAATAATATAGGGTCCCATCCACTCTGTGTGGAGTTTGTTTGGTGTCCCTTTCACCTGACTATTATACAGTAGTGCGAGATTCCCGTCCGACAAGTTTTTGTTTTTAATGTTTTGGTCGTGCCAAGCCTTTTGTTGTTGTTTCTGAATTTCCTAGTGTTGTATAACAATTAGTTGGTGCTCTTCTAGTTTGGCTAATTGCATTAGTCGTTCCTTCCTTGCCTCCTCGACATTGATGTGTAAGATGTCGGCTATTACTAGTGCCTATTATCGAAAGTGTAAAGGGACAACTGCTTCTTGGCCATAGACTAATAGAAAAGGTGTTTGGTCTGTCGATCATTTATATGTTATTCTATACACCCATAATACTGTAGGAATTTTCTCATCCCTTTCATCTTTGTCGGCGTTGTAGATTTTTGTTAGACCTCTTGTTAGTGTTTTGTTGAATGCCTCTATCGCTCCATTCAACTGAGGGTGATAAGTTGCGCTTTGACGGTGCTTGATTTTGAACTGTTATGTTAGTGCTCCAATGGTTTTATTAATAAAGTGTGGCCCTTGATCACTAATTAGAGTTATTGGGCAACCAAACCTAGTAATGGTATTTTCATAAATGAATTAATTAGCTACCTCACTAGAGCAGGTTTCGACAGGTTCTGCTTCTGCCCATTTAGTTACATATTCTACTGTTGTTATGATGTACCTTGCACCTGTTATTTTTGTTGGGATTGAAAATGGACCTATAAAGTCGATAGCCTAGATTTCAAATGTTAAGATTGGGTTTATAGATATCACAGGCAACTTTGTTCTAGATAAAGGTCGACCTAGACGTTGGCAACGATCACATTTGCTAGCAAACTTATTACAGTATTTATAAAGTGTCGGCCACCATAGTCCTAATTGTTGGATTATCCTAGCAGTTGTATCCATCTGAAAGTGTCCTCATGCTGGTCCATGATGTGCTTCATACATAATGTTTCCTCCTTCATGCTCTAAAACACATCGACGAAGTACTTCGTCCAAACCCATTTTGTACAAAAATCCATTGATGAGGCTATATGGTGCGACTTTCATGGCTATAATTTGTTTCTTCTTAGTGTTCATGCCTTTAGGTGCTTGTCTGTTCTCTAGAAATTGTGTTATTTCCTCTAATTTTGCAGGAACAGCTTCTATTTGGAATAGGTGTGTATTCGGCAAGTCATCTTCGACTCATGTCGGTTCCTCCCCCGTATCGATCCTCGATAAGTGTTCGGGCCCGACAGATAGTCTTCCTGGTCGAACAACAACTTTGAATTCGAATTCTTGGAATAGTAACAACCATCGGCAGATTCTTCCATGGTGTAGAGGTTTGTTTACCAAATATTTAAGTGCTTGATGGTCAGTGTAGAATATGAAAGGGTTAGCCAATAGGTAGTGTCGATACTTTTGGAGTGCAAAGACCATCCCTAATGCCTCCCTTTCTGTTGTTGATTAGTTGCATTCTGCCTTATTTAATTTTTTTCCTGTTGTATATGATTGGGTAGTCAATTCCATCTTCACCAGGTTGTGTCAAAATCGCACCTATTGCTAGGCCTGAAGCATCAATATGTACGTGGAATGTGATCGACCAATTTGGGAATCTGAGGATGGGTGCTTCGACTAATTTTCTTTTCAATGTGTCGAATGATGTATCACATTCTTCTATCCAATCGAACTCCTGATCTTCTTTTAACAGTTCTTCCAGTGGGTATGTCATATATGAGTAGTGTCGAATGAATTTTCTATAATATCCTGTATGACCTAACAATACTCTAACCTGTTTTGGATTCACCGGCAGTTTTAAGTCGAGAATTATTTTTATTTTTGCAAAATCAACTTTGATGCCTTCCTTGCAGACAATGTGCCGTAGTAAGATTCCTATAGGGGTTAAGAAGATACATTTTTATATATATTAAGAGATAGCTTGATTTGTTGACATCGCTCCAACATAATCCTTAACCATTTGCAATGGTCTTTCAGCATGGAATAGATCGTCCAGTCGTCATAGTATACTGCCATCGTTTTATAAATGTATTCTTGGAATGTTTTGACAACTATTCTTGAAAACACTGCAGGTGCATTCTTGAGACTGAATGGCATCACTCTTTAAGTAAATGATCCAAAGTCACAGATGAATGTGGTATTTTTTTGGTCTTCTTTGGCTATTAGTACTTGGTTGTACCCTGAAAACCCATCTGTAAATGAGTAACATTCGTAACCTGCGACTTCATTTAGGATTTCGTCGGCATCAGGGGTCGAAAATGCATCTATTAAAGTGACTTTATTAATTCCCGGAAGTCGACATAGATTCTTAACTTTGTTGGGTCATGCTTTTTCGGTTGGATGACCATTGGGCTTTCCCATTCTGACTAGTCGATGGGGCAAATAATTCCAGCTGTAAGCATATTGTTGATCTCCTTTTTAACTATTTCTTTGTATTTATGAGCCAACTTGCAGGGTCCTTTCTTGATAGGCCTCGCTTCAGGTTTAATGTCGATCTTCATCTCGCCCATTTCTTTTACTAACCCTTTTAGGTATTTGTAGTCTCGAGCAAAGACATCCTAAAATTCTTTCAACAAGTCGACGATTTTTGTTGTTTGCTATTCGCTCCAATAATCACCGGTTCTTGCCATTTTTGGTCTGCTATCATTAGATATGTCGATTTCTATGGTATTGAATTTTGCGTCCATCAATTCTCGCACCCTGCTTTTGTTAATCTGTCGACTACCTTCTTTGAACTGTGAAAATTTCACTGGAAATTCTGCTACTGTTATCCGGTCGGTATCGTCTTTGTTGGTCGATTCAATTTTGAGTATCGTTCTGACTGGTTTGACTGTCTCTGGGTCATCAGATTTCCACCAAAAGTTTTTTCCATGTGTATGTTCATTTCTAATTGGAGTCTCATCAAATGTGGTATTTTGTTTGATCGAATGTTATGACATGTTGCATTTGGTCAGCTATTATGTGTTGATTTGTTGGTAGTCGGCTATACAAATATTTTTATTTGTTTCGTAGCCTCGACTATTTTTTCGTCTTTTGGTATAAAGTTAAAGTCCTTGATAAAATTTTCTCTAAGTTCATTCCATAGGAATGTTTCACTTCATGCTTCTTCCATTTTATACCATCTGTTTGGTAGATCATCCAATGTCGAGGGAAAAAGGTGTGGCTATATACATTCGTCTTTGTAACCAAGTCTTCTCCATTATTTTTCACATGTTCTTATGTGGTTTTCTGGGTCTTATCCTTGTGTGAAGACAGGTATTTGTGCATGTTTAGTTAGTTTCCTACCTCCAAACCTTTCTATGAAGAAAGTTGAAGTTGTTGTCCATGTTTGTAACCTCGATTGATGGGTGTCCCGCCATCAAGCAGCTTGTCCTGTAAACATTTCTACCAGGATTTGAAGTCGCCCATGTTCACCTAGGTTCTTCGAGACTTGTTCTACATGGAGAACTGGTGATTCTCTCTCTTTATACCGAAAATTTTGTATATTATCTATGTTTATTGGTGTCAAAGAGGGGTATTCTCTTATTTTCTTTTCGAATATTTTAGGAATAGTTGAAACAAAGAAGCATTGTCGAGTTGGTTTCTTCTGGATAGCCTGAATAGTCTAACAACCCCTTGCTTGTGTTTCGTAGTTTTCGATTTCCCAATCATATAATTCAGCATCTGAATTATATCCCACTGAGTCCTGGTTTCCTAGATGAAGTTCACCATAACTGTTAGGTTCAGTATAATGTTCATTATTTTGAATCTGATAGAGTTGTCGAACATCGACTTCCTCATCGATAGGCTCAGTCTAGGGTTCTCCATGTGACGAAAAAATGGGGACAATCATTAGAGGAAATTTCAACTCAAAATGGGCCTCCTAAAATGAACTAATAAAATAATAGTTAAAATAATAAAATAATATTTATTAATTTTGGAGGAAGAAAATAAAAAACTACTTTTTTGTTTGTATTTTTGACATATCTCCCTGTGTTTTTACTCAAATTTTGATCGGGAGAGCTCGTTGGATGCGGAATTAAATTCCACATCCAACGAGTACCCACTCATCATACTTTTGATGGACCCCTCTACTTCAAAAACAAGAAATACCTGAAAAAATGGAATGATGACATCATCATTCCGTTTTTTCAGGTATTTTTTTTTTTTGGGGTAGAGGGGTCCATCAAAAGTATGACGAGTGGGTACTCGTTGGATGTGGAATTTAATTCCGCATCCAATGAGCTCTCCTGATCGAAATTTGAGTAAAAACACAGGGAGATATGTCAAAAATACAAACCAAAAAAGTAGTTTATTTTATGATACCTATCCCCAAATTTATATTAAAAAAGTGTTTAAGAGCTATACGGTATTTCAAATTTAAAGCAATTTCATTAGCTAACACATGATGACATGGAATTTGAATAAAAGTTAAAAGGCCCATTTTGAGTTGAAATTTCCTCTAATGAACTTTCTGTCTGTTGCCTTTTAATTTTATTCTTTACTTGTCCAATGAGATAGATGCCTTCATTTTTTTGCCCCATGGACGTCCTACCAAACCTAGAAAGGAACTGGATCCTTCCTTAGGGTCGATGATTTCAAAATTGACTTTTGTCGAAATGCCTTTTATTGGTGTGTTGACATTTCTCCAAACCCCAATGGGTTCGATCAATCCTTGGTCAACTAATTTTAAATATATGCATGATTCGTTGAGTCGAGGCCTACCCAACGGTTCCCATGTATCCCTTGTCATGATGTTTACTTGGGATCCAAAGTCGAGAATGACTTGTCAAACATGGTATCCTTTGATTTCAAGATCGACAAGTGGATCAGCATCATTCTTATCTTTTTTATTTAGACTGCATATACTCTTAGTTTCTTTATCTGTATCATTTTTGTTCTTGATATTATACAATAGATCAATGAATTGTGCTACCGACTTATCTTTATGTATTAAGTTCAATAGTTCGTAAAGTGTGTTCTGTTGATTATCGTCGACATCCTCTTGTCTTGCAAATTCTTGAAACATGTTTGATGCATCATTATACAGTTGTTTTTTCTTTGTAGGGTTAGGATATTTATTTATGTTTTTAACTTTGCTTATTCTTGGATTGTCACCTCCAGTTTTCGTTCCTTGTCTAGTTACTATGTGTAGATACTTTGTGTGAACTATATCACTCTTTTGAACACAAGACAAGACATTAAAGTTTTTGTCTTTTTATTAATTTTGTCAAGTATGGTGGGACAATCTTCCAATGAGTGATCACCCACACCACAACTAGTACAAAATTTTAGGTTGATTTTGTCTTTATATGGGTAGTCCGCATACCGGTGTCCTTCTTTATAGCATGTAAAACATTGAATTGGTCGTCGTGATCGATTGTCACGATTTCCAAAGAATCGTCGTCGACCTCCAAATCCTCCATGACGGTTGTCGAACCGGCGGTCGTATCAACGGCCTTCATATTGTCGATTGCTTGGTTCGTTTTGGTCATTGTTCCTTGGTAAATTGTCATTATTTTGAGCCACCGCGTTTGTTTGGTAGACTGCCTGATAGTTTTGTCGATTTTTGAGGTTCAAGTGGTAGTCGGCTGTTGCATGACTCTTAACTTCATAGATTGCACACCAAGAAGCTTTGTCATTCTTCATGTTATATGGGCAATCCTTCGTCGTATGGTCCCCATGCTCCTCACAAATATCGCAAAAAAATTTTGTTTGAACAAAACAAATGTCTTGTCGGCTTATGTCCTATCAACAATTATCTTTGGTATGGTCGACTGTAGAGCATTACGTGTACCAAATCTCCTGACCTTTGAGGTTCAGTTCTCTTAAGGATTTCTGCATGATTTCCAGTTGTTCTTCAATTCGTGCATCAACAGCCGGGTATGTCGGTAGTCCTCATCCATCTCGAACTGCAGAGCTTTTATCAGTGCTTCTTCATACGTTTTAAATGTCTCCAGACTTATATGTCGTCAGATCTTTTGCAAGAGCCCTGCAAGAAATCGTTGAATTAATAATTATTCATCAATAACAAAGTCTATTTGGCTCAAGAGGTCTTTCCATCTTTTGTCATAGTCCCAGATGGTTTCTGCTGGTTTCTGAACTTTAGACTTAAGTTTTTTCACTGCGAGATGCTTTGCATCTAGTGTTTTGAATAAGGATAGAAATTGCTGCTTGATTTTGCTTTAGATGCATTAGGTGTCCTTTTAGTATAGGTCATATACCAAGTTAATGCTCTCTTTCTTAAGGCACCTACGAACTGTGCCATTTGTCTATCTTCATTTCTAACTTTATTGGCCTCCCATGTCGACTCGCAGACAAACCAATGTCACCTGGGGTCTTCATCGCCCTCATAGAGGGGGATGTGTGTTGAACCATGCCCCATGTCGGCATCGACTTCTCCTTCGGGAGGTGGTGGTGGCGGGGGTAGTGGGATATTCTGTGTATCTTTTTATCCACAACTAGTCTCGACGAAACTTTCAGTTTTGTCAGATATTTTGGTTGTATGTTTTGTTACGACAACTTGTCGGTTAGTTTCAACTTCTTTTGTCGATGTCCAACTACACTATTGTGCTCGTGATTCTGATTGGTCTGTGTTTTGTAAAGCTGTGTTTGGCAGGTGGGCGCTCCTTCATGTCCAGGGTAGAGTAAATGGATACTTCGGTTGGATAGGAACGCCTGAAGTGTTACCTAATTTCATTCCTTTGGTGGAAGGATTACTAAATGATTGTCATCATTTACTTCGTCATATAGTTGGCTCCATATACCAAACTCACCAGCTCTTAATCTCAGGTCCTCCTCAATAATGGCCTGCATTCGGGTACTCGGATTTATCAGAGATAGAGGTCTTACCTCTTGGAGTATTTCCACTTGGAGAGCTTCTCGCTGCTCTATCCACAAGTCTTCCTCCATTGGTGACACCTCTTCATCTACGCCTTCCTCCTGTCGGTCATGACCCGACTGCGGTGGATTTTCCTCATGCTTTGTCACCCTGGAAACCATTCTTATTTGGAGCACTATAGCTTGCTCTCGTATCTCTTCCATTCTTTTCTGCCTCTTTTCTCTTTCTATCTTTTGTAGGTCCAACGTATCTTTGTGAGTCATTGTCCGCTCAATTTCCTTCTTAGGTTGACTTTTCATTCTTGGTGGTGGTATTTTCATAGGTTGACTAGAATCCTTCTACTCTGCCCCGACACATGGCCAGCTACCCCCCCATAGCCTACCTGGCTCTTTAGTAAGCTCGGATAGTTCTGTCTATTGGTTCAGGAAGTACTCCCACTCCCTTTTGACAATAAATTTTTCCCATGCTTTTTGCTTTTTCACTCGGTTAGTGTTTGTTGGTGGTTCAATGAGTGATGGAAGAGGTTCGACTATATGACCTACCTCTCCGTTGATTAAAATTTTGAATAGCAGGGTAGGTAGTGACCAAAGAAATTGCTCAGTGAAGTTGGTATATAATCTTTTTTCAATACTTTCAACTGAAACTTTCTCCTCTACTGCTTGTTCTTGACAGAATTTGTCTACAATTTTCTCAAACCACTCTGACATGTTTGTTCGTCCTCCTTGGATCAGTTTTTGAAGCAATTTTTAATCTTTAGTTTCTTTCGGCTTCATCTAATAGTTTTTTCAGCAGCTGGGGTACCGATTCTACAAATTGTTCATGTGTTTCGGTGAAGAATTTCACCTTTGCCTGAGCAATGGTCAGTTTGTTTCTTCTTGCGTAATTATGCAGATAGTTTGCGATCTTACGCTCCCACCAATTCTTAATCTATTGCTTTGACATCATATACATATGGTCATATCATTAGTATATGTACTACCGGCAACATAACCAATGTTGTAATCACACAAATCACATAAGGTTACCAATAATACACATATAGATTCATATATTCATACAGATACAAGAGACAAGAATAGGTGATAGAATAACGTATTATATTAGTTAATCACATGAGGGTCCATACATACACAGAACTGAACCAAGTTCTTATCTGGCTCAATAACCTAATATATATGTTTTACAAAATAGTTAGGAGTAACTACTTTTCGGTTCGGTCAACTGACATGACCTTTGGAGGCCGACCTAATCTTCAATTAGTCGGTTAACTAGTCTAGTTGGCTCACTGACTATTTCCTCCAACATAGACGCAATCACAGAACTAGCAAAGACCAGCTTTAAGGGCATAGGTAAACAACGGATGCGCTTAACCAACAAACTCATTAATGAGGTAAAGAGCACGGTCGAAGCTGAGATGTACGACATTGATCCCCGTGCTACATTAGAAGCACCGATGTTGTTGTCGCCGCTCAAGATAGGATTCAGTGCGCAAGCATTGGAAATAGGCGAGCAAGAATTTGATGATGTTGCCCATGACTTGGGGACACTGACTATTGATTTTTCCAAACTAGCGTTGGTCAAAGTATATGTTGTTCATCATGCGGTCACAACAGAAATCAGAATCCGAGAAAATCCTCTTGCATATTAGGCACAAAATGCAATAAGGAAGGTGAAAGAGTGCAAGGCCCTCCTTCAAAAAAAGGAGCAAGAGATTAAGGCGCAAGAAGAAAGCAGGCTTTCACTGGCTGAAGCAATAAGTAGCATAGTCACAGAGTTCCCCGCAGAAGAAGAATAAGAGGAAGTGTATGCAGCTGCTAAGGTAGCTCGGTTATCCAGGATTGTCGCGAACTTAAAGAAGCAAGTGGAAGAGCTTAAAGCACAACAAATACCAAGTACACCCCTTGAGGTCCTAGAAGAGCGAAGGAAAACAACATCTGAGGTTGTTGACAGAATTAAGGAAGGAGAGAAGCTCTGTACTGAAGCAGTCGACACAATCTCGGCAACCTGGGAACTGCTCCTAGAAGATGAAACAATGATGAAGTTCGTAGAGGATGCGCGCCAAACCGAGTTGAAAATCACAATGGTTAAGGCAGACATGAAGAAACTGCCCATCAAGGAAAAGCTCGCAAAGGTAGTCGAGCTGAAACAGTTGCAGCAACAGGTAAAAAGTATGCGCGACAAGGAGCAGAGAACAAATGACGAAGTTACAACGCACCAGTCAGAAGCAGAACGGGTTACAGGGCTCATTCAGCATGTACAGCAGAAGCTCTGGCATATAACTCAGTCGCTGGAAGATGTACCATTGAAACATATCAGTTCCGACCATGTCAAGCAATTGGAGAATCAAGCGGAGGAGGTACGAGAAGAAGTTGTCCAGGTACAAGGAATTCTCAAAGAATTTCAGGACAAGGTCGGTACCGTGGCACAGTCAATGTAAGAACCATAAGTTTGCTTAGTGGCTCAAGACAAGCCACATGTGAGTGTTTGGGGCCTGTTGGCCCAAGAAATAGCACAAGGAAGAAATAGAAGCACATGCGCAGAAAGGAAAAACACGCACGCGACACAGTAAAAAAAAGGTAAAGGAAGGAAAGAAAATGTAGAAGAGATAAAGTTGGGACTAGGAGCAGTGCGACAAAGGAAAAGAGAATCTGCGGGCAGGTTGAAGAGTAAAGGCTGGAAAGCGACAGGTCAGGAAGACCGTAGGTGCTTGTGTCGATGGAAGACTGAAGGATGGTTTTTGTGGCTAGTTATGACATCTACAAATGTATTGGAAGACGTTTTTGCGGCCAGTTATGGCCTCTACAAATGTAATAAAAGACATTTTTGTGGCTATTTATGATTTTAATAAATTTGTTGTACCCAGTCGACCCTACACGGTCTCATAGAATCTATAAATAGGAGGAACCTATTTTGTATAAGGGCTCGAAAAAAAATTTAGAAATACTGAAAGGAATTAGAGAAGTTTGATAAGTAGTAGAAGGTTGTTGAGCTGCGGATCTATAGTTGTGTGCGCAGACCATTTTGTAAGAGTCAGCCTGCAGCTGAGTGTGCATATAGTAGAGTAGAGGAGTTGATCCAGGTTATGTGCAAATCAGTAGGAGTAGAAGAAAGCATAATAAGAACAGAGAGCATGAGAGCAAGGAAGAGTCTGAGCTAAAAAGACATATCTCAAAGCAGTCTAGAGTCAAGTTGCAGACTGAAAGGTGCCATATATTTCTCATGCCAGATGAAGAGCACCTTTGTGGTTTTTACCCGAATGGGTTTCCACATTATCTCTTGTGTCGCATGAATGTTGAATGTTTGATTATCTTACAT
Source organism: Pseudotsuga menziesii (assembly GCA_001517045.1). Classification (NCBI taxonomy): domain Eukaryota; kingdom Viridiplantae; phylum Streptophyta; class Pinopsida; order Pinales; family Pinaceae; genus Pseudotsuga; species Pseudotsuga menziesii. Next base: position 644,278 of record LPNX010638652.1, read on the forward strand.
TGTTTATGGTTATTGTTTAAGTAAATATCGCCATATTGAAAAAAAGCAATTGAATGAATGAATGACTAAAGCATTGTCAAATTATTACATATTAATTCATGTTCAAATACTGTTAAGTTGTAATACAGTCATGCCACTATTATTTACTATTAAGGGATCATCTGCGTTGCACAATTGCGCCAGTTGTTAAGTTGTCAAGGATGAGGTTGTGTCGCACGTTGGTTGTGTCGCACTATTCCACCACTGTCAAGTTAGTAAAAGACTCCATCCTTCCAACTTTGTTAAGCACCTTGCTTGCACACAAGGGGACTATAATCCCTCGCTGACTACGGAAACATGGTTCTAGCTGTTACACATTAAGATATCTCGGGTGAGACTGCACCTGCCTCGCAGGTTTTGCCGATTGAGCTTGCTCCGTCGGGTCGATATCTTTGGGTGTTTTTTTGGTCTTGTGGATTTTTTAAACCTGGGTCACGATAGTGGGGAAAATTATCCAACAGAGGATGTGATGTGGTTTTGGGCACTCAATGGTTACACACACTTGGACCCATTTTATGGGATTTTGTTGAACTTTGGATGCAGTTTTTAGTCAACGGGAAAAAACACACATTGAAGGGCTTACATCTAGGGTCTCTCAGCGTCATCAGTTAACATCGCATGGAAAAGATCCTTAAGAAGAGTTCAGATGGTGTCATCGCTCAGCTCCATTTCATTCAGATGCAACCTTTAGTGGTCTCAACTACTCCCTTGGATTTACAACAAATTTTGGATCGATATGCATGTGTTTTTGTTGAGCCAGTGGGATTGCCTCCTTCAAGACTAGAGGACCATCATATTTCACTCCTTCCTGGAAGCATCCCTCCCAACATCAAGCCCTGTCGCTACTCGTTTCGCCACAAGACAAAGATTGAGATGCTTGTTCGGGACTTACTGAAGCAAGGTATTATTCACCCTAGTACCAGTTCCTTGTCTTCACCAGTTCTTCTTGTATGAAAAAAAGATAGGCCGTGGCGCCTTTGAATTGACTTTCGAGCACTTATTCACATCAAAATCAAGGATAAGTTTCTAATTCCAGTTGTTGAGGAGCTTCTGGATGAGCTTCATGGTGCTCATTTTTTCTCCAAGTTGGATCTTCGTTCTGGGCATCACCAAATTCAGGTTCATGAGGATGATATCCCTAAAATAGCTTTCCGCACACATGATGGCCACTATGAATTTTTGGTCATGCCATTTGGCCTCACGAATGCTCCTTCCACATTCCAGGCATTGACGAATAAAATATTTTGGCCTTACTTGCGAAACTTCATTATGGTCTTCTTTGATGATACTTCATATATAATAAAACATGGGTTGAGCATGTCCAACATCTGGATCTTGTAATGCAACTTTTCTGTGATCATCATTTCCATGCCAAATAGTCTAAATGTGTTTTTTGGCAGAAGGAAGTAGAGTATCTCGAGCATATTGTTTCAGCACAAGGGGTTCGCGTAGATCCTGCCAAAATAGATGCCATGAAAAATTGGCCGCATCCTCAGACCTTGAAAAGCCTTCGTGGGTTTTTTGGAATGACTAGCTACTACCGCAAGTTTTTCAAGGATTATGGGAAGATTGCATCTCCATTAACAAATATATTGAAAATGGTGCTTTTACATGGACACATGCGGCTAAGTGTGCATTTGACAAACTGAAACAAGCTATGTGTACCACACCTGTTCTAGCTATGCCTGATTTTCCCAAGCCCTTCACTATTGATAGTGATGCTTGCGACAATGGACTTGGTGTTGTCCTCCTTCAAGATGAACATCCCATTGCGTTCACCAGCAAATCCCTTTCTGGTAATAATTTAGCCGCCTCTACATATGAGAAGGAAATGATGGCTATTTTGCATGCAGTACATAAGTGGTGTCCATACCTCTTAGGGAATCATATTTGCATCAATACTGATCACCAGAGTCTGAAATATTTCGTGGAACAACGGGGCTCATCCCCAACACAACAAAAATGGGTTAGCAGACTCATGGGTTACGATTATGATATCACTTATAAGAAGGGTAAGGAAAATCTTGTGCCAGATGCTATTTCCCGCACATTTGATGACCATGTTTCTCTTTTAGCTATTTCTATGACTATTCCAAATTGGTTACAATCTGTTTAGCAAGGCTATGTCAATGAATCTTCATTAATTGAAATCATCTAGTAGTTGGCCAGTAACCCTTCTGTTGTACTGCATTACTCTTGGAATGGTTCTTCTCTAAGATACAAGGGTCGTCTGGTGCTTCCCCAAAGCATAGATCTTCACCAGGATGTCTTCTATGAACTCCATGCTTCTTCATCGGTAGGGCACTCTGGCTTCCTCAAAACGTATGAGCGGGCACGACGTAACTTCTTTTGGAAGGGAATGAAACATGAAATTCAACATATGGTTGTCGAATGTGATACCTGTCAGTGCCACAAGGGTGAAACTACACTCCTTCTCGACTTGCTCGAACCTTTTCCCATCCCTACAAGGATTTGGACAGATATTTCGATGGATTTCATTGAAGGGATCCCTACATTTGGAGGGAATACCGTAATATTGGTTGTGGTTGATTGAATCTCCAAATATAGTCATTTTTGTGCTCTCAACCATCCATATATCGCCTCCTCACTCGCACAAATTCTCATGGACCAGATATTCCGTCTTCATGGAATCCCTTCTTCCATTGTCTCAGACCACGATGCAAATTTCACAAGTCATTTTTGGACCGAACTATTTCTCCTCACTAGCACCAAACTGGATATGAGTTCAAGATATCACCCACAAACATATGGTTAGACTGAATTCATCAACAACTGTTTGGAAACTTAACTTTGTTGCTTCACCTTTGAACAACAACATCAGTGGGAAAAGTGTCTCCCTCTCACTGAATGGTGGTACAATACTTCCTACCACACTACATCTAAAATGACTCCATATGAAGTAGTTTATGGTCAGGCACTGCCAGTGATCCTTCCATACACCCCCCAACAATTCATTAGTTCAGGAAGTTGACATGGTTCTTCGAAACCGAGATCAGATTCTTCACATTCTGCAAGATAATCTTCACATGGAAAGAAACAGCATGAAACCACAGGCCGATCAACACCGTTCTGAGCGCACTTTTCAAGTCAGTGATATGGTTTTTCTTCGTTTGCAGCCTTACAAGCAATCCTCCTTAAAACTCAAAGGGAATCATAAGTTGGCTCCAAAGTTCTGTGGGACATTAAGGTTCTTCAAAATATTGGGTCTATTTCTTATAAATTGGAACTTCCTCCTTCTTCTCGCATTCACCCAGTATTTCATGTCTCTTGTCTTAAGAAAGTGATTGGCACCAACATCAGAGCACCAACTGTTTTACTAGAACTAGATGAAGGATCCATCATTTTGGAACCGAAGGCCATCCTCAATAAGCGCACTTGTCATCTTCGCTCTCAGTCCATCACAGAGGTCATAATTCAGTGGCACGGCATGCAACCAAAGGATGCTACATGGGAACCACTCCTTTAGATTCAACAATAGTTTCCACATCTAAATATTTGAGGACAAATCTTTTCTAGGAGGGAGGGTATGTTAAGAACCCGTGTCAACCCTCGTATTTATTTCATTAATATATTTTGTTGGACGCATATACTTTGTAAGTCGTCCTGTTAGAATGTTGTATTATCCCACATTCATGGGGAGTAATAGTTGTTTAGATTAGACTTAGTATATAAGTACATGTTGAGGCTAATGAAGGCATCCATGAGTTATTTTATATTGATCTTTCTCAGAGGAGGTTTCCCCCTCGAAGTGGCCTGGGATCAATAAAATATCTTTTGTGCTCTGATATTTCAGTTATATCATGCATTTTCATTGTTTATTGTAGGAGGTTCTGCACAGAAGGAGAGGTTGGTCATTACGGGAAGGCCTTATCTAGTGGAACTTCTATTGAATTAGATAATACTAGTTTGTTACAAGCCCATAAATGGGTCTTGCACAATATAGATGAAGTTTAACCTTGAATGGAGTAAGTAACAAGCACATCCTTATAAAATCATTTTGTATTATAATTTATCAAAATATATTGAAAACAATGTTCATTGGCATTACTAGAAATTGGGATGCACTTGAGTGAAATCGATAATAGAAACATCCGAGCAAAAAAAATGAATACTTGTTACAAAAACTCCACAACCAACAATTTAGTAATTGGTTCAGAAAGGAAATAATGCTATGTTCTTGATATTAAAATTATTTAAAATTCATTGAACAAGACTATTATGATGTGCGAAACTAAGATTGTTTTTATATAGTTTCAAATTGCATGGTTTTCTAACGACATTTAATATTTATGATGCCCTTAAATGTGTTAGGACTATTAATTAATCCTCCCTTGACCACCATAGTCTATTTGTCTTTTCCTAGCTTAGGAGGTCATTGACACTTCACTATTGCCATGGGGGACTCATCTCAACTAACACTCAATACGCTTATCTGCATGAGTTTAGGAGCTATAGGGACCAATCCCCATAATTTAGGAACCCACTCTGAGTGCCACAAGCAGTTTCTAGCAGTTGACCCTAATCGATGTTCAATTATGTTCAGTTATGCTCTGATTCCCACTAGTTAGTTCACTTCCATTCATCCTAGCGCTAGTTTGCATGATTTAAGGGAGATAGGGCACATTTCCTCACCTACTTAGATCAGTTAACTGATTGTGAACTGATTTAGTGATCCGAAGTTGCATTATTGAGATCCAGTGGTGATTTCCCACACTAAGTTAGCATGAGAGTCAGTTTGAGTTGGTGAATTCGAATCCTACCTAAGGCATTCAGATTTTTCCTATTGTAACGCCATTGTATCACATACAAGTTAATGATAATTCTTGTAATGCTATGCTGGAATTTTTTACCTTATGAGTGTGTAATTTGCCATGAACCTTGTAATCAATTTACACTGAATTGTCTCTCTTATGCAACCTTCTTTTCTCATTGAATTCAATAATGCCTGAGGACCTTATGCTTCACTAAATTAAACAAAATAGGTGGCACATGGCCCAAGAAAATATACAACTAAGTATGACAACTACCTAATCAATCGGTGTATATTTCTTATTAAAAGAATAGAGAATGTTAGGGCCACCCAAAATAGTGGTGTTACATAGATGCACAAACATTAATGAGATCAAGTGCAAAAGACAAAAAACCTATATGTTAGGCAACACCATATTTTGGAGTGATCCAAGAAATAATCATATTGAACTACTATTGTGTGCACTATCCCGTGTTCAAATTTGATTGGGTAGATGTACATAAGAAAAATGAAATGAAAGTTGATGAAACTGGTTTCATAATGGTGAATCTGAAGAGGATGCTTATGTAAGGATAGAGTGCAAGATGATCCATTTATTCTAGCATCACAAGTGAAACATGTATTTTATGTACAAGACCCTATAGAGAATGATTGGTATGTAGTTTTGACATGCCCTCCAAAGGGATTGAGAAACAATAATACATGTGAATTGGAGTATGCATATCTACCAAGTGTTGTAGACTTTGAAGGGAAAAAATGCAAAGATGATGAAGTTGTAGGTGATGGTGACATGGATTACGTTCGACAATTTTTGAAGGAACGTGGTTGGATGTTGATAAATAAGTACTATTCATGATTTATTTATCCGTTCTCATTTAATTTGTCTCAATGAAAATGATTTTTTTTTATTTCCATACGCTTAATTGTTATGAATGTACTTGTATCACTTAATTGACTGTATTGTTTACTTGAGTGTCATTGTTAACTTTTATGAAAATGCACATATTGAATTTTTTTTTACAATTTTTTTGAATATTGTCAAAGTCCACCACCATGTCTTAGAATTTCAAAGATGTTTTTTGTTTATTTTCTTAGATTTACCAACTGGGTTGGGTTGATTTTTGGTGAGCATGTTAATTTTATCATAATGTTCCAATACGCAAAATTTGAGCAAAACCCACTTCGCGGATTTTGAGAAAATTGCAAAATGACTATAGGTGATGGTGGCTTATTTCTCACAAAATATGAACTGGTTTGACTTAAAATTTTACGGGGTTTTTCATCTTGCCTCAATGCATCTCTCCTTGGAATTTCATGGCATTCTAATGCATGGTTTGCAAGATATGAGCAAATCAATTTCTGCACATAATGTAAAAAAAGAAGTACTAGAAATGACACATTAATGTAGTTTAACTTTTATTTGTTGTTGTAGCCGGCAAATACATTCACACCCATATTGTTGTTTATAAGTTATGTTTATAAGATCTTGGCTATGTAGCATATTTATGGATTTTGAGAATTTGTATAAGACTTTTTACTTCTTAGATTTCGTTTTGAATAACAAGAAGTTGCTTTTTTTGGATGAAAATGTTATTGTTACAAGAATGAACAAAACAAGGTTATGGTATGCCATAAAAACTCAACCATTGTATGCTATCAAATTGCTCTCTCATGCTCCAAGACTGTTGAAATTAAAAATATGTGTTACCATATTTTACCTGAAACTAATTCCATGAAATAATGTAATAGTCCAATAACTATGAGTCAAGTTTGGATGATGATGTTATTTGTCTTATGTAGTGTCAGATGTTGAAAGGGAAACATGGGACTTAGATTTACATATTTTGACACATGCAAATTGCTTTTTGACACATGCAAATCTCTTTTTGACACATACAAATTACACTTCTAGTGTCTTATGGTTTCTATAATGGGGGTTTCAAACTGTCCTTGTACATTGCTATGAGGGGGTTTTAAACTGCCCTTGTAGGGTACTATGACAGAGGTTCTAAATTGTCCTATAGGTGGCTATGGGGGGGTTCCTAACCAACCCCATATACTAGTAAGATGGGGGTTAGAAACAACCTCCATTGGTGGCTATGAGGGTGGTTCCTAAACACTCTTGTAAACTACTATGAGTGGGGTTCAAAAATTTCCTTGTAGCTATCTAGGAGGGGACTTCCAAACTTCCTTTGTCCATTGCTACAAGGGGGGTTTCAAATCGACCTCTTATGATGCTACAAGCATGGTTTCAAACCAACCTCTTATGGTGCTATAGGGGGGTCCAAAATCACCCTCTTTAAACTCTACAAGGGGTGTCCAACACCGTCCTCTTTGGTCTCTACAAGGGGGGTCCACAATCACTCTCTTTGGTGTCTATGAGGGGGGTTCTTAATCGACCCTACAACTCTTTATGAGGGAGTTTTTTGCAAAACTTCCCCCATAGATTTTTATAAGGGAGGGTCAATGGAGATTTTTTTTTAAACCGCCCTCGTATCTCTATATGAAGTGGGTCTAGGGAGGGTCACAACCACCCCTGCAAGTCTCTATTAGGGGGGTCACAAACCACCCCCAAAAGTAACTTTTGGGGTTGGTTCGAAACTCTTCAAAAATCGCTCTTAAAGGCCAAAATTTTTAACATCAGTGTCTTTGGGGGAGGTTTTGGAAAAATTGCCCTCATAGCTTTGAGGGGGGGGGGTTATAAACCTCCTGTGTAGGTCTCTATGAAGGGGGTCTAGGGGGGGGGGTGGTTCAGAACCGCATCTATAAGTATTTATTAAGGGGGTCACAAACTGCCCCTAAAAGTAACTTTTATGGGTGGTTCAAATCTCTTCAAAAACTGCCTTGAAAGGCCAAAAATTTTAACATCAGTGCCTTTGGGGGTGATTTTTTGCAAAACAACCCCGAAAGGTAAAACCGCCCCTGCATGTCACTTATGGGGGTGGAATACAACTTCCCCTAAAGGTAAAAAAATGTTGTAGTGAGGAGATCTCTTGGTTAGGTTTCACATGACTGATTGTGAACCAACAACCACACCTTTCTTATCTGGGGTTAAGCTCGAGGATGGTGGGGATGCACTATTGGTTGATTGCACCAAGTATTGTCGTCTAGTGGGGAGTCTCCTATATCTCACTCATTTCCATCTAGATATATCATATCTAGTGGGAGCAATTTCTAGATACATGTAGGAGCCACATGAGCTACATTGGAAAGTTGCCAAGTGCTTCCTCATATATGTCAAAGGCACCACAAGTAATGGGACTCATTATGCAATAAGTTGAACATTGGATCTCATTGACTACACCGATTCATATTGTATGGTGATAATAAATACCACATGCCCACTTCAGGATGTGTTCTTAGTTTAGGATCTGACCCCATTTACTGGTTCAGTAAAAAGTAACCATTGGTTGTTTTGTCATCGTCATTAGTCAAGTGCAAAGGTGCAGTCAATGTCACAACTTAGGCCATTTGGATACAACATATCCTTACAAATCTTGGTATCCTATTTCATCGTCAGATTATTTTTTGGTGTGACAATCATAATACACACTGAAGTTTTGCATAGATTGAGTGCAACAACATAGAACAAAACACATTGAGATCCACATGCATTACATCATAGGACTAGTACATGATGAGATCATCAACTTGTAGTACTGTCCTTCTTATAAACAAACTGCATACATCTTCACAAAGACTTTCACCAAGCATAAATTCTACTTTTTGTGAGACCTCCTTGGGGTCAAAGACACAGTTGCCTAATAACTCTCTTACTTTTTCACCATTGTATTTTGAGGGGGTGGGGGTTCCCATGAGTTTTTCCCTCTTTCCTGTTTTTCAATTGTCATATGTTACTTAGATGCATTGTAAAATGGGTACCTAAGATGGAGTTTTCTTCTTGGCCCCATTCATTGTGTACTCCCCATAGTGCTTTAGGGGAGGGGGGTATTGGAAATATTACACACTCACTTAGTATTTAATTTCCTATGTTTATTTAGAAAATGTTGAGGGGCCCTTGTCTGAGATATTCTTCCATATATGAGAATATTCTCCCTTAGGAAAATGTACCACATCCTCTTCAGTCATTTCTCAGTTACATCCAGTTAGAATAGTGGAGTCCAGTCTTGCATGGCAACTTCGACATTGCCACCTAGTGTTGCATACAATATTGTAATCATCACCATGAAGGTGCCTTTCCTCCTCCATGAGGCTAGAGAAGCACTACAATTGTGCATGGATGAGATTCTCTCAACTCCACTTGTGTGTTGAGCTAGTTAACTATCGACTGCATGACCAATTAACCAGGCCCTAGGTGGCAGTTCACTCCGATGAGTATTTGCATGTCTCTATATCTCTTTAGAAGCTCTATGAAGGCACATTAGTTCAACCTTGCAACCATGCATAGTACGTCATGTGTATTATTACCATTCGTTCAATGACTCAATGCAATTCTTTCATAGGTTTCTCCAATTCTTCTCTTAACTTAGCAAGTTTGTTTTTATTATTGCTAGCCAGATTCTCTATGCAGATTTTAATCCGATTTTTATAATAAATACCTATCTTTCCACGTCTCTAGGTCGACTCGTAACAGATTCCAAGTCTCTTTCTACGCAAAATCAATTTCTTTTCCCGTCAACCAATCTAGAGTCTCCCTTTTTGATAGTTTCCATGGCATACTTGTACAATCCTAGGAACATAACCAATTACTGGCAAAGATTATGACCCAGGGCTCTAAACTTCGACCAACAATAAAATCCACAAACATCACCATATTCAATATTCATTAATGAATAAGGTCTTACCAGAGATGCTCATGAGGATTACATAAACATAACTTAACAAAAGAACAATAAATGCCATTAAAAAAAGTAACACATGTTCATTCATTCACAACATTAACACACAAAATTTGAGGGGGAACCAATACAGAGTGTTTCATTATCATTGCATAATCATCTAGTCTATATAGATTCTCACTTACATTCACTTTTCCCTCCATCAATTAACTAAGAAAACTGCTCAACCAACCATCCCCTCATTTCTTTCCTTATCAAATCCCTTTTTATACTTAAATTCTCAGTTAAAAATCCGTTAATCAACTGATTGCATATGTAGTTGTAGGTTTTAGACGACTCAATTAAGTCAAATTACAAATATAACAATTAAAATTAACAAAACAAGTCACGCAGGCGACTCAGATTCCTATGCGTGACGTAGAACCTCGCTTGCCGAGTCACCTACTGTGTGCCCTCAAAATACTATGCATTGTGTCAAAACTACAAAATAAGATGTCGATAATTGTTGTATTATATTTTATTAGCAATATAAATAACATTTAGAGAAAAATATATAAATCATAACTAAGTGGCCATTTTATAACCTTTAAAAGTCATCAAAATTCATGAAATACAAATTGCACTAATATACAAACTTTAAAAATAAAATATTGAAAGCTATATTTATCAATTATGCATGACCTAAAAATCTAGAGCATTCAAATTAAATGATGTAAACAAAGCATTATATATCAATCTAGATCCATACTGTGAAGGGTTCACAAGGATTCAATAAAGATGCAAACCTCTACTCATGTTTTGCAAACCTTTTTTCAAGTTTCTATTTGCTTTTTTGTTTAATGATTTCATTATTTTCTTTTGTTTCACTTCATTTATTACTGGCTTAATTTGTTCTTCAAATTATTTGATTATTTTAATTTTGTTACATATAGTTCTTTATATTTATTAAACTAATTTTATAAAAATGCATTGACTTTTCATAATTTCTTTATTAAAACAAATGTATTGATTTTCATAATTCTTTTATTAAAATTATATATTGTTTATTTATCTTTTCATATTTTTTTTGATAAATATCATATCTCAATTTCATATTGAGGGTAATAAGCAATATCATATCATGCTTGAGGGTAATAAGCAACCTGCATTATACCATAAAAAATACCACCTAACAAGATAAAAATGAATTAAACATCTCATTCGTAATTGGATGTAAAGATCAACATGAATTATACAATAAAACCTAAATATATAAATTCTTAGAAGGCATTTTGTTTTCAAATCTGTAACTTGAAATCAAAACCATGAGGAGAAAATCAATGTTCATACGGCATGCATATGTCCAATACATGGTAATCACGAGATAGTCAATTCATTTATAAATAAATTCAATATATATATTGAAAAAAATGATCATAAAGAGCCAATTCTTAGTTGTTGGCATTCTATCCTTCAATAAATAATTGAAATTGCTTACGTTAGTAAGCAATCTTTTTCATGAAAATGTTTATTCAATTTCAATTTGATTTACCCATCACAAACGGTGGGAAAAACCAAAAACAATAACCACCATTATGGTATGTGCCGTCAGAAGTCATTTTCTTTCATTATTCAATAACCATTATTCAAACTAGAAATGAAATGGAAAGAGATAACTATGATAACACTATTTCCCTCCTTCGAAAAATGCGAATCACATTACCATTATAAAAAAATTTGGTGTTTATATTATTATAAAAAAAATTGGTGTTTATATTATTGTGACTGTGGTTTGGAAGAAGGTTTAAAAAGTGTATTTTGGGTCTCTAAATTGGGGTTTTAAAAATAATTATTTTTAATATCTAATTTTAAAAATAAAATTTAATTAAGGTTAAATAATTTTTAGAATTATTTGAATTTTAGAAATATTTAAAGTTTATATTGTATAAAAAAATTTAGAATAATAATTTTATTAAATAAAATTATATATATTTTTGAGTGGGTCTAATAATTAAGAATATGTGTTTTTTTAAAAAAAATTATAGGTTTAATTTTGGAAGGGGTAGAGTATGTACACTTCTTTAAAAGGGCCTTTATCCCACAAACAAGAATCTTATACACCAAATTCATGTCAAATCGTTTAGTTGAAGAAAACCCTTTGCTGGAGGAGACTCCTGTCCCACAAATAAAGGAGCCTCATAAACCAAATTGATGTATGACTAGATTGTCATCTAAATTTTGAAGTAAATAAAATCATCTATTTTTTAAATATCAAATAAATTATAATAAATATTTATAAATTCAAATTTTTATTAGAATATTTGTTTATCAAAATATTGATAAAAAATTTGACTATAATTTTTATGAATATTTGACTCGATTTGACTCAGAGGTTCTAAATTCAAGACAAAATCAGTTTAATGAAATAAATTAGGTCACATCGAAAATTGAATTTGGTCCTTCAGTAACTCTCCGTCTCCTCCACATTGCAACGATGCATCTTTACTTCTTTAACACCAGATATGCCAACCCACCCACTTGCGTACACAGGGAGTTATTCCCATTACCACTGCCATGCCCACCAGGGTTAATGCCACGTCGTCCTTGCCACTACCACGCCCAGTCCGCGGCATGAGATGCCAATGAAACTGAGTAACGCTTTTCATGATGATTATCACAGTCAACCACAATCTGACAGTTGTCTGTGGGCTATTACTATACAATTTTTGTCGCTGTTATGGAGTTAGGTCATATAATAAACTACAAGGCGTTGTCACCCATGACTGGATACTTACATCAATGAAGTACATATTTTTAAACAGTGGAAACAGAACCCCCTCGGTCTTTCTTTTATATATACGGGGGACAGAACGGCGAAGGTATACTCAGTGTATAGGTTGAGAGACGAACGCACGGCTCAGCTTCCTGTTTGCTTCAGAGGAAGAAAAAAGAGACAGCGGTGGAGGAGGCGGCAAAGAAAATGAAATTTTTACTCATGATATACATTGTGTATATACCTACAACTTCCAACTAAATTTCATAAAACATTAAAACCGTTTTACCGGGAAGGTGGAGGATCTTTTCCCTATTATTTTTTCGCTTGAAGAGAGAGCAGCGGACAGGGAAGAATTTAGCCCTAGTCAACACGTTGCGTGGAATTTTTTGAAGAACAGCGGGCCTCTATTAACTATATTATTTATTTTGGATGTTGAAATATTTACTTGCAGTCGGCATTGAGGAAATGCTGAGGAATTTGCTGTCATGTTGACATGCGTAGCGTGGAATTTGACGAATTTCTTGTTATCATCTAGTTTATTGCTTGGAAACGCAAAATTTGGAGGGCTGTTTTTGCAGTGCACGAAGGAAGGGGTGATGATTCATTGTTGTATTAGCATGCATGAGGTGAGGGCTAGGGAAGGGCAAGAACAAGGGGAAGGAGAAGAGATTGCCACCTTGTGTTGATGAAACGAAACAGGGGACAGGGGATATGCAGAATCATTCCTCGCTGGATCGTACACAGCGGGACGTGTTTGTGACTGAAGATGACACTGATCTTGATCTTGGTTCCAATCCTACTACAGATGAGGTAGCTACCTAAATCTCTCTCTCTTTGATTTCTTACTTCTGTAAAGGAAATACTAAAATGACATGTAAGCTACGCCTCTCTATCTCTGATTTCTTACTTTTGTAAAGGAAATGCTAAAATTACATGTAAGCTACGCCTCTCTATCTCTGATTTCTTACTTTTGTAAAGGAAATGCTAAAATGACATGTAGGTTATTCCCTCCCCTAGGCCAGTTGAATTCTAATCTCTCCTACATGCTTAATCTACTCATGTCACATAGCACAAATTTTGAGCGATACATAAATTTAAAAATAGGAGTCTTTAGATTTTAGAATAATGCTAATTTAATTTAGTTTTCACATTACTCTTAGTTTATGGAGGTATAGATAGTAGATAGTCTATCTATATCTCTTTTCAGATTCTATATCTTTTCAGATTTTATATTTTATCTTTATCTCTCTGAATTTATAATTTTTAGAAAAGAATAACCATTAAGTTTATTTAATTTATATATTCAAGACAGATAAACAAAATTATATAACTTTTTAAAAATTGATTAAGGACATACAGATCTAAAAGAAGAACTACTATTTACTGAAATTTGAAGAAATGTAAAGGCGAGTAATTTATTGGCAATTTTTTTTATTTATATCCAAATATGCTATAACGCATGGTGGGCACTGCTTATACGTTTATTGGTTCAAACGCATGCAGTTGCTTCAACTCATAGTGCAAGGCTCGGTAAGATGTTGCTCGGAGCATGTATCATGTTGCCACTAGGATGGCCTGACCGTCGTTTGAGCACTTCACAGAACTAGCAAGTCGAATTAAATTGTTTTTGCTTTCAATAGAGAAAATAAATGGTTAGGGATTCCAGGAATTGTCTGTTGGGCCATATTTGTGCCAACTCAACTATCTGTGCAGCGAGGTCCAATAAATTTTGACAAGCAAGCTTGATTATGATCTTAACCATCACAATTACTACAAGACCATATTGACTATGACCATAATCATCACAATTAATACAAGGCCATATTTCTGTGATAAAATATGTCTGACATATTTATGATAAATCGAATTTAAGTGGTAGTGCCGGTATGAGTAAATTTCTGTTTATGATTGTCAGCAGCAAAAGTTTAGACTTAACTTCTAGGAAGATGTGCTTTTTCATATGTTAACCTTCTTCAAACCAGCAGAAATTGGTTGTTGTGCTTCTTCTGAAATGGAATATATAACTCATCCTCATGAGTCATAACAGAGTAAGAGGAAGGAGAGACACTTGTCTTCAAAATCTTATTGCTCTGATTGGCAGAACGATTAACATATTGCTTAGCAAATTGCCTACCTAAAAGCTACATTGAAATAACACTGTTTTTTGTTAGATGAACCTCGCAGAGAGTAACCAATTTGGCAAGCGAAGATTGTCAACCGAATGCGTTGTTTTCCTCAGCTTCTCTTTCTCGAGCTTCATTTGTGGTTTTCCAACTTCTTGTAATTGGTGGGGAGCTAAGTGTCTGTTTAATAGTGCCAGCATATGAGGGGGTTTGGGAGTTTGACTTTGGTGCCTCCTTCGAAAGGATGGCATGCTCCCCTTCCTTTGCCTTATTCACCATCGGCTTGTCTTCTTCCCTCTTAAAATTCTCCTTGTCCTTTTGTTCATCCACCTCAACATGATCTTCCTAGGGCTCTACTTCTGCATTCTCCGTTAGATTTTTGCCTTGTTTAGGTCTGGCAGTCTTCTCCACAATACTAGGGTTCACTCAGCCAGGACAAGTTCGTACAGCAGCAGTAAGGGCACATTTATTTCAAGTTTGTACAATAATAATATGGCAATAGTTTGTCTTGGTTCCTGTGTGCAACTGTGTGGGGGCACATTTATGTAGGAGAGTAAAGTGCATGCATGCCTTCCATGTGCATGTCCCAATCTTAGATTTCCAGTTTTCCCGCCTTCCGTTAATGTTGTTCCAAATTTAGCAATTTCCAGTTTCCTTCAGTTAAGCTTTGAGTACATTTTAGTTTTAGAATGCATGCATGATCTATTCTTAAGCAGGGCACATTTCCTAGGTTGCCTAAGGCGCTTGCATGGGTAAGATTCCAGCTTAGGTAGAGGATGTAGCTCTCAAGAAAGGGGATGCATGTTCTCGTTTGTCTTCTAGTTGAGGCATGCTTATCTATGCAACTAGGACACACTAGGTGATTAGGCTAGGGTTAGGGTTTGATTTAGTCATCTTGAGTGCTTCATGCATGCGACTTTATCTTCCTATTCTATGAAGGAGATGCAGGGCACATCAAAGTTTTGCTTAGCAAGTTTTTTGTTTTGAGCTATTGCAGTGTGTTACCCTTCATATACCATGAGGATTGTCCCAATTTGAAGACCTTGCCCAAGTAGGTTGTATTTGGAGGAATTTGGTGTTGGAGCCAATGGTTGGTTGTTTATGGATTATCACCTAGGTGGCATCATCATTCTATATGTTGGAGGTTTGCATGTTTGATCTTGATGGAGAACTAGCATTGATGAGGGTCTTGCATTTTTCCTTTCCTCATTAGTTGACTCCCAGCGCAAAGTGAAATATGAATCGTGCTTTAAATTGTTATTTTCTGAGTTTGAATCTGATTGACCTCCAAATGAGCCAATCTAAAGCTTGCGATTTTAGTAAAAATTGTGATTTCAAATTGCGAGTCAAGGACAGATTGTGGGCCGCAACTTTGTCTTCATCGTCATCAATGATGATGAGCTGTTGGTGGTTGTGGGTTTGTCTATTCACTTGCTGTTGGACTTGGGTCACATCCTCCTCAACAACTCTAGTAACTTTGAATCTGTAGCCCATAATATTGGCGAGCAGATTTTGCTTGGCATCAATCATTTCAGATAAAACGAGACTTTCTCTAGAGATTTCAGGCGCAAATTGATTTCCTCGAGCTGACTACGATGCCTCTCTGCATTATCACCTTTCTTCTCTATGGTTTTTTCAGAAGAGTTTTCACGGACCAATAGAGGTCCAGAGTTTTGTTGAAGAGGTTCATTCGGCTTCTGGAATGCTCTGGGTCAATTATGTAGTCTGCAAAGGCCTCATACTTCTAATTGTTTAGGATATCCTCCTTCGTCGCACGAATTTTAGCAACAATGTCCTCAATTTCTTTTTGTGCCTTCACAACAATCCTTTTGTGATAGAAATTGCCAGTATGGCAGGCTCGCTTGATGTCTCGGGACTTACCTAGGGTGTAGGAATCCTTGTCGGGCTTGCAAACCCTTTTGGTCTTAAGATTCTCTCTACTTTGGGAGGGGCCTTCGGTAGACTCTACATTTTTCGGTTCCTTCCTCTTCAGAGGACCAAAGCTCCTCCTTATTCGCCATGACGATTAATAGCCAAATGCTCTCTGTCGGAAGAGCAACCTTACTGATGTACTTAGAGGGATAGTAAAGATTGAGAAGAGGACTACCTTGGATGAGGATGAGCCGAGCAGCAGAGATGTTATACATATTTAAGAAGAGGGGGTTGGGATGAATTCTCAGCCTACGAATCCTTTGCTTGAGAACTGAGAGAGCTTGCAATCTAGTCAAATCACTCGAATAAATGATCATTAGGAGACATGATTGGAAGGTAAGAGAGGTGGAGTTAAGGATCTTATCAATACCAATATAGCAATTGAGAGCCAACCTCAAAAAATGATAGCTAAAAGCTAGGATGATGGAAAGATAGATTGTCTGTGCTTTGGATCAAGCTTTTCTCATGAATGTTTGACTGATAAATCTCATCATTCATATGGTTTCACATGTGGTGGATGACGCAATTAGCATGACTAGAGCTGTCATTCCTTTGGGTGGGCATGTTAGACATTTGGCCTGAAAATGGCCCACAATTATTTACCGGTCCTTGTCCTTCAAGCACCTGCCATCTACTGCAGCCTGGGATGATGTGATGAGGGATGGAGTTCTGATTCAGCGGGGCGATCTCAGTGGGGGAGCCAGATGGATCACTTTTGTCTTTGAAGGTGATGACGTGGCATAATTTTACCCACGTGAGATTATCAATTTTTGACTCAACGATCCTAACCTCGCTGTCTTTGTTGTCAATACCCACATTTGCCAGCATCTCTGCTAGCTGGTTTCCTTGATGTTTGATGTGGAAAGGAATAGCTTTTCGGAGTCTGGGAAGAAGTTGAGTCATCTCTTCCAGGCCGTAGGTCAACCTCCAACTCCTGGTGATTTTGTCAACTTTTGAACCCTACAAGAATTTGCTAATTGCTGTGATGAGGATTTGAGAATCCCCTTCGATGATGAGATTGTTAAGGTCCTAATCCAGTGCAAGATGGATTCCGGAGAGGAGAGCCTGTAACTCTGTGACATTGTTAGTTTCAATTCCAAGAGATCTTGCATAGATCCAAAGGATGTTCCCTTAATGATTGCACAAAACTCCACCGTAGCCTTCCGTGGCAGGATTCCCACGGGAGGCTCCATTAAAATTGAGTTTGCTAAAACCTTCTGGTGGTGTGGACCAAGAGGATTTACTTTGACTTTGAATAATTTTGCGGGTAGCCGAGGCCTAATGGATGGTAATAATTAGATGCCAGTTCTTCCATATGATCTGTTCGTGAGGCTCATAGGTCTTGTCTTCATGGTTCCAAGAGGATTGGTTTAAGGTCTCTTGGATATTGGATTGAAGGGTGCTCCAAATTTGATCAAACTTCAATTTGTCGTCCTTAAAGATTCGCCTATTGCGCTCTTTCCAAACTGTCCAAATGATGAAGCTAGGTAAGAGGTCCATATTTTGTTAAGAATGTTGTTCTGGAAGGGAGTTGATCTCCAATTTGAGGTGGTGTTTTTTATGGAGCCCGCGTCTTTGTCAGACTACCGGAATAGGGTGGTTGCTTTATCCTAGGAGCAGGCGGTAAAGGGGTAGCTGGTCAACAAATGATCCATATCTTCTTCCTGGTTCTGACAAAGGGTGCATCTGGATGGTGTTGCAAAACCTTTGCGTTGGAGCTTATCCCAGGTGAGAATTTTGTTATGAAGAATAAGCCAAAGAAATACTGAAATTTTAGGCCAAAATTTGGCTTTCCAATTTTTTTCCATATAGGTTCATCATGTAGGTTGATGTTCTTTGACGGTAGGTGATAAGCTTCTTTGATATTAAAGGTGTCTGCTAGTTTATAACCCATTGGATCTAATCTTTGCCTTTCTTATTTTTGATTTTTCTGGATTGGAGCTCTTTCCAGAGGGAATCTTTGTTAGGATCATCATCATGCTGGATCCATTGATATCTGTTTAACCTTTGTCTCCATTCAATTTGGTTGTCATCGGTCTTTTAAAAATTTGAAATGACCTTCTTATCTCTGTTGATGGGTTGGTTGATGAGAGCCATAGAAGCTTGGTGAGTTATTAAGGGGGGGAGTTGCTGCCAAGTATCCTCCCAAATCAGGCATTTTTGTCTTCCTTGATTTCCCAAAAACTATGTTTCTTGATCAAGTCTTTTTGAGCCCAGGCAGAGTTCCATATGATTGAGGCTCTTCTGACTCCTTTTATCCTGATCAAGTTCTCCAAGAGGCTTGGGAGTTCATATTTATCTCTCCAATAAGCAGCCAAAGGGGTGAGAGAGCGCGTGACCAAATTCCACCAAGTTTTAGCAGATAGGACATTGTTGAGGGTCTTCGAGTTTCGTAGGCCGAATCCTCCATTGAGCTTAGGCCTACAAACTTTATCCAGCTACCAGAGCCCATTTTTTTGAATTGGTAGAATCACTCCATAAGAATTTACGCTGAAGGTACATGATTGTTTTGAGGATGAGCTTAGGAGCAACCATTATCGAGAATAGGTAGAGAGGCATAGGTTGGAGGACAAAATTGAGTAGCACAACCCTCACAGGTAAATTGAGGGGTTAAAAGGTTCAACTAGATAGCTTACGACTAAGGGAAGTGAGTAGACCTTCCCATGAGACATTTCTAAGGGGATTTTCCACAAGGGGAGCTCCTAGGTAGATCAAGAGGAGGGATCCTTTTAGGAAACCGAGGATTTTGAGATTATGGGCTCGAAGGTCTGGAGAGGTATTGAAAAGAAGATGTGGGACTTCTCAAAATTGATGGTAGTACCCGAGGCTTGCATGAAGTCGTTAAGAATGATCTTTAGAGATTAAGAAACTGTTACAGAGAGAGAGCCTATGAGAAAGGTATCGTCAACAAACTGAAGATGGGTGTGCCTGCGAGTGGAGTGTAACTGGATGCCCCCAACAAGCTTGTCATTTTTGGCAGTAGAGAGACTTCTACCTAGGCCTTCATCGATTAGAACAAAGAGAAAGGGCGATAGGGGGTCTCCTTGTCTGATTTCGCGAAAGTTGGAGTAAGGAGAGCCATTGAGAAGATTTGAAAAGAAAGTAGAAGAGAGAAGCAAGAGGATTCAACCTACCCACACATGGATGAATCCAAAGGGGAGAAGCATTTCTTTGACATATTGTTGGCTTAGTTTATCGAAGGTTTTAGACATGTCTAGCTTTATGAGGAAGCTAGGAAGCTTTTGAGATTTTAGGATATGAATGGCTTCATGGGCAAGGAAGATACCATCCATAATCTGTCTGGCTTCCACATATCCCTTCTGTTCCTCGAAGATTAGAGTAGGAAGAAGAGGTTTCAATCTGTTTGCTATCACTTTGGTTATGATTTTGTAGACCACATTGCAAAGAGCGATAGGACAAAATTGGCTAGGATCTAGAGTGCCTTCTTTCTTTGGGGATTAAAGTGAGGAAGGTTGCATGGATAGCTTGGTGCACCCTAGATCTTTTGGGAGAGGCTTCAACCAATTGCCAAATGTTTTCCTTAATAGTTGACTAGAAATAGCTTTGAAGGAATCAATTATGAAACCATCAAGGCCAGGGGCTTTTCCAGCAGGCATCTCTTGAATGACGATTTCGAATTCTTGCATAGCGATGGGCTTGAGGAGGTTGGAGTTTTGATCAGGGGTATTTACTTCAGGGATATGCTTTGTGATTTTGCCAATAGCCTCTGATCTATCGTCCATCAGTTCTTTTAGGAGATTCTTAAAGAATTGGTTTAACTCTTTTTCAATGTCTTCTCTAGAATCTAGGATGTTGCCTTGAGCAGAAAGGAGATGGGAGATGCTATTGAGGTTTCTTCTCCGTTTCTTGGCGTTGTGGAAGAATTTGGAGGTTTTTTCTCCATCCTTGAGACATAGGGCTCTTGCTTGAGTTTAGTCTCCATCTGAATTTGCAAGTCATTCTCTTGCTGATCTAACTCCTCCATTTTTCCTCGTTCAATGATAACTTGATGGACTTTTTTCATTTTGGCATCTATAGCTTTTTTGGCTTTGAAGATGTTTCTGAAGATCTTTTTGTTCCATTTTTTGAGAATAAGTCTAAGAATTTTTAAGCGTACCTAGAGGTGATGCATCGAAGGTCCCTTGTCTTGGATCGACATCCTTCCACCATTTGTTAATGTTGTAATGAAATATTCATGATTTATCCAAAAACCTTCAAATACGAAAGGTTTATGAGTAGTCTTCTATTCCCACTTAAAAGCAGGTTGATAGGACAGTGGTCAGAGCCTGTTGTGGGAAGAATGAAAGTTTTGACTTCGACATTCTGGTTGATGAGGCATTATGAAATGGGGAAACAATCCAATCTAGAGGCAATTTGCCTCTCCCTCTGCTACTTGTTATTCCAAGTGAACAAACCTTTTTTTGTTTCCAGATCAATCAAATGGAGATCTTCGAAGAATTGCTCAAAATCTAAGGAGTCTTTGTCCAACCTACGAAGGCCTCCTTTCTTTTCATTGAGGTTGGTTTTCATATTGAAATCATCTCCAAGCATCCAATCTTCCCCTGAGCAGGTGTGTCTTAGAGAGCGAAATTGTTGGAGGATAATTAACTTTTGGGAAACAATGTTTTGTCCACATACAATGGTTAAGAGTCCTTTAGTGCTAGAAGCAATAATTGTGAAGCTGGAAGGTAAGTAGTTGTGGGTGAATTTGAAGTTGCTCAGGTGTATTTCCTTGGGATTCTAGATCAGTGCTAAACCTCCAGAGGCTCCTTGAGCATCTACTGCATAGGTCTGACTGCCTTTCCAGATTTGCGGTCCTATTGGTTCCAATTTTTCTATGGTGCATTTAGTTTCTTGAAGCATCAAGATGGAGGGATTGTCCATTTGAATTTTGTTTCTTGATAACCTTTGCTTGGAGTTAGAATTTATCCCTTTGATGTTCCAGGAAATTGTCTGCATTAGATAACTAAGCGTTGAGGTGGAACATTTCATTCAGGCGAGCATACTGGCCTAATTTGATTAAATTTTCCCCTATTTCTTTGATTTTTTGCTGGATTGAAGGTCTCCCTTTTTTTCTCCTCTTTAGGCTTTTTAGACTGTTTTTTGAGGGTGAGCGACTTCATGTCTAGGTGGGAGATTGGGCTCTCTTCCCCCCCCCCCCCCCCCCCCCCNGCATGCCGAAGCTAATTCTTCCAGGTCGAGTTCTAGTTTACATCTCTTCTCTTGAATCATCCTTGTCTTTCATTTCTATCTCGGCCCAAGTTTCTTCTTCTTTTGAGTCTCTTGTTGGGTCTAATTTGGTCTTTTTGATCTTTGGTTTTGCTTCTTTGATTTGTATATTTTGCTGAATTGGTGTTGCCTGGATTGTTCCTGTGTTGATGCTTTCTCTTTCCTTTTCCTAGGTGGATGGGTTTGGATTTGAGGAAGTATTTGGATCTAGAACTGCATAGGGATTTTGAGTTTCTATAGTGTTTTTTGAGGTTGATTCTTCTTGTTTTCTGCTTGTTCTTTTCTTTGGAATAACTTTGATAAATCCTTCTTTGCCTTTCTGATATTCTACTCTTGCTTTCTCTATTTCTCTGTTTCTACGACAATCTTTGAATAGGTGTTCATGTTCATGACATTTACGGCATCTGAACGGTATATGCTCATAATCAATCGGTTGATTTCATTCGACATCCTTATGGCTTGAGTAGATGGAGTTTAGAAGCTTTGTTGCTATGTTCATATAGACACAGATTCTTGCATAGGCTATGTATCTAGCTATTTTAGGGGGCTCAGAAGCTTTGACGTATTTACCCAGGGTGCTTCCTATCCCTCTAGGGTTTTGGATTCCCAATATTCCACAGGAAGGCAGTAAAGACAGATCCACCATATCAGAGCTTTCTCCGATAGCCAGATCCCCATTAATTTGCCAATCACAGTGTGATCACTTAAATATTGAATGTTTTCATCTATTTTGCTTGATGTCAATTCATAGGTGGGGGTTTGGAGCGATTTTGGTATGCATTTACCTTGGGGATGGGGGCTTCCTTCTTGGCTGCTTTCAGATTTGTCTTCTGGACTGAGTTGATCCCTGTTCCTTCTTTTCCTTGATTGCTAACTTAGGTATCGCTTCCTTTCCTTTGTTGATTGCTGGGGATTCAAATTGCATTGGAGAACCATGCTGGGTCGTAGTACTGTTTTCTATGCTTTTGATGTTAGTCACCACTGTGCTGAAGGAGTGGGTAAGTCCCCCTCCCTCCTCTTCATCCATGAATGAGCCCTTGCTCTGTCATAGGACTGAGGAAGCTTACAGGTTCAAAAGAATGTCGAGAATCAAGATCACAAAATAGGGCTAGAGCGTATCAGATGCAGAGCACGTTCTCCAATCTCGAATCCTCACGTTGTTATTTTATATGGACTGTGTTTTTAACTTTTCTAAAATTTAAATAATGCATGTTTTTATGAGATGTCTACCTTTGTATTTTATTCGTATTATAATTTTTCTTTATGTATTTTTTTCGTACCCAATTGAATTTGTTTGTATTTGTACTTGAATATTGCTACTATGCTTATATCTATGTAGTTCCACTTTATGTGGGATTGGTTAACATGATTTGAGGAGTGTCACACATCGTATTGGCACACATGTTGAGGTTGCCCTATGTTTGAGGAGTTGTTATAACAACTAATGGATCGTTGCTTGCATGCTTATCAATGAGATCCACTTTTGAAGGAGTTTGATACCTTTATTCGAGGGGCATCCTAGCTCATGAGCATATATCTTTTGACAGAGTGCTTAGATTGTTGCCAGATCAATGCTAATAGATTCATAATGATTATGGGATTTCATGATTGTGCTCATAATGTAAATTTTGCCTCGTATTGAGGGAATTATGGTGGTTACAAATTTGCTGTTGTAAAACCTTCTTTGCATTTTGACCAACTTTTTTGAGGAATGCCCCACCTTTATTGCTTGACCGTTTTGGTTATTTGGGAAGGGTAAGATTAATGAATGCCCATGGCGGAGAATGCCTTGCACATACTGCTAAGCTTTGTGTGTTTTAATGATATTTTAAGAGGGTGTTTGATTAAGGACAAATGGCACATCAAAACTTCACACTTATTCAAAGAGGCATCTTGCATGGAAGAGGGCATTTTACCTTAGAGAGCTTCTTATGGAATATTTTAGTATTTTTCTAGTATTTTAGTGGATCTAGAAACCAATATTAAGTATTTAATTGTAAGGGAGATTGAGCAAAAATCTATTTAAGGATTTGATCCTCCCATTGTTGGTCATGGTGGGATTAGGGGAGATCCCACCATGATACATGACCTCCAACACCACAGACTATATAGTGATAGGTCTGTTTCTTGACTCAGAATAATTGACAACATTTTTTTTTCTCTTAATGTACTTATGAACTTTTGAATGACCAAGTACTTGTGTTTGGTCAAGGATCCGGAGTTTCGAGAAACTCTAAAAAAATATTGTTGATGAGTAGGCCAATGGCCTGGTTTCAAAGAAACTTTGAAAAATTTGAGTGTGGCTAGATGCCTATGTAAAACGGGAACTACTCCCGGCTTTTAGGAAACTCGTTCTCGAAGTTCCAACGTTCCAAGGAATTTGGGAACTAGTTGGGAACTTTCCAAATCTAGTGGGAACCGTTGCAGATGGTTGGGAACTTTTACCCTCTAAAATTGGGAAGTTGGGGACTTTTCTTGCTTGTTTCCTTCATCAAGAGCTTCCACGCATTCATTATCACCACCACTCTGTTGAAATTTAGGGTTAGGTTAGGGTTTGATATAAGAAAATTGAGAATTTTATAATTTAATGCATAAAACAAAACAAAAAACATAGCTAGATCTAGAACGATACCGCTATAATAAATTAAAACATAATTTTCATCTCTTTCAACTTTAACACTAATGGTTACTGTGTTAAAGTTGGTCATTGAGATACGATTCGTCAAATGCAATGCACAAAACATAAACAATAACAATTTTACAGTACAAAAACAAACTAATGATCAACAACTAATAAATAACAATGCTGGTTTAGATCTGGTTTGTATCTGCCTTATACTCAGATACTTTTGAAGTTAGATCTTGTCACTGTAAGGACAAGATCAACAAAGGAACATATGACATACCTTGAGAGAGAGTAGGTTAGAGTGCTGTAGGTTAAGGTTAGATACATACAATAGCAAACAAGATATCTCAGTCACCAAGAGTGAAGACCTCTGTAGGATAACAACAGTGATATTCATCCCCAACCACAATTAGGCACTTAAAAAGTCACAACTCCCTTGAGCAGACTTAACACAAACATGGCATAGCTTATAGAGGTTACCATAATACACAACGACCAAGATTCAGTCATACCTCAGCCTTAGAGGCTACAAGCAAGACAAGGGTTTACACAGGCAGCCCCAAAGATGATCATGGTACATGTCTTGCTGCAGTAAGAAAGTACAGTCCAACTCTAGTGGTCACAAAACAATCATAGCCCAGCAGAATAAAGGTCAAGCAATCCACGACCCAGTTAGGAATAGCCAACATAGTCTACAACCCAACCCTAGAGGGCTTATACACAGTCACGACTTGCTAGGAAAAGACTATTACAGTCACGGCTAGCCCATAGGAGCTCCAACACAGTCACGACCTGCCCTAGAGGGCTCCAAAAACAGTCACGATCTACTGGGAGATGGAAACCACAGTCACAGCCAGCCAAAGGGGTCATAAACATTTCACGACTCAATCAAAGGAGCATCATATGGTCATAGATCAGTCTAGTACAGACACGACCTCCCTAAGGAATATCAAAACACTCACCACAAGAAGATAGAAGCAACAAGAACCCAAACTATCCATTCAAGGAAACAATAACCCTAGACGTTAAGCATAAACCAACAGACAAGGATCATATCTGAACTTCTCATATTAATATGCTCTCAAGAATGAAGTTATGAACTTAAAATCTTGACAAGCCTTCTAGAAGGGTCACTTAGATAATCCTTCGATTTAGGATAATTACCAAAATAAAACAAAAAAGAAAGTTAGGTTGACTTAGACTAGGGTACCAAGGGTCAAATGGTCACACAAGATAAAAGCAATAAAAGCAATAAAGTTTAAGTCATCATAGCAAAGGGCTCATGGTACCACAAACAATAAGGGCGCTAGTGCCAATAGGAAGACATAAGACCATAAGTCAACTAGAGGGGTTACAATAAGGTGGTAAGGAAACCTCCTCATGCACAAGACCAAGGTGTACAATCAAACTGGGGAAACAACCCTTTTACCCATAGGACCAACAAGACTAAGGAATTTAATCTTTTCTCTCTCAAGGTATATTGTCACGTGTGTTCCATATATTTTTATCATCATTGTATAAGGAAAAATCCAAACTGGATGATGTAATCCTCTGGTCCTCAATACTGCTCCTAAGGATAAAGTGCTAGTGACATTATCAATGGGTGGCCAGTCTCTTGAGAAACAACCTAACAATAACCGTTTAGGAGAAAAGACATGACACATCATCATTTTGGTCAACTGACCAAGATCCACCTGGTTAATTGGCTAGGAATGTACCTGCAGGAACTGCTTGGTCCCAGACCAAGAAGTCTTTGCCTCAAGGGGGGGAAATGACCAAATCCATACTAAAAGTAGGGCATGGCCAACGAGTATACAAAGGAATCTCTTGACCAAAAAAGTATCACCAACAGATTTCAAACAGACCAATAAAGTATCACAACATACAACCACTAATCATTAAGTCATACTGCTAAAATAAACAACAGAGCAACATCAACATCTATAAGCAGAAATCCATGATATCACTTGGGTCATATACTTGCACCGGATCTAGAAACAATCTAAGGATAACTGAAACAACTACTGTTGCTATATCATGGGCGCTATAATACTCTGCTTTGGGTCATGAAAAACAATGGCTAACTCAATCATCAAATCTAGGGTCATGAGGCTCAGTCATGGCATAGAACTGGTCAATCTGGATACTCTGGATCTGCTAGAAGTGGGAGATCATCAACTGTGGCTCATCATCCGCTAATCTCATAGAAAAGGGCTGGCTCAAAGAACTACTTAGTACTGCTTAGGAACAAAAGTAGCCCAACTACTATATATGTGACAACAAAACCTTAAGAAAAAAATAGGAATTATTTGGATTGCTGTAAAATTTTATTCATATGATCAAAAATCTTAGAAATAAGTGTTCCTAGGTCACTATAGTTTTGACAAGTTAGAAGATCATGGAGGTTAGAATTGTAGCAAAGATAGGAAACTGCGATTGAATCTAGGTATACGCAGGGCACTCTAAAAGAAAATGACATTAGTCCTCAACATTCATAGACTCACAGAGCTGGCATATCCTTTCCACCCATGGTGTTTTAGGAATTGCCCAACGCTCCGTTTCGCTGTGAAGCTCATGGGAGTTCGTTTTTATCTTGGCTATATTAATTTTCTTCTTTGAACTGGTTAAGACAAAGAGATACTTTTGATCTTCAAGATTAGGGTTAATAACCTCCTTGTAATATCTTAATTTTTTATAACCTCTAAATCTTTTGTGTCCCACATTTTCTCTTTAAACTTAGTTGTGGTAGTATGTTTGAGGTTGTTGGTATTCTGCATAGTGGCATTTTTGGCCATCCCCCAATGGTTTAACCAAGCTATCCCAATGGCATTTTCTTGCTATCCCAACTCTTTTTGTTGTCACCCACAATCTTCTTTATGATAAGCATTAAATTGTTGCTTGACTCAACTAAACCGTTCCCCTGTGGGTAATAGTTGGATGAATGGGATGGGATAATGCCATTGTTGAAACAAAAGGTTGATAACTTTGCTAAACTGAATGCATTGGCGTTGTCGGTTGTAATCTTTCTTTGGGACACTGAAGATGGTAATTATCTTTTCCTCCAGAAAATCCATAACCACTACGTCGGTTGCCCTCTTCGCGGGTATTGCCTCAACCCTTATAGTAAAATAATCTGTAGCAGTAAGGATCCATCTAAAACCATCATAAGAATTCTCCATAAACTCATTGATGAAATCCAAGCCCCATTGCTGAAGCGGTGCCTCTACTACCATAGCCTGTAAAGGTAAGGTTGCTGAATGCTACCTAGCCGCAAATAACTGAATAGATTGAAATGCTTTGACAAAACTATGGACATTAACAAACACTATCGGCCAATAGTATCCATCCCTCAAGATCTTATGAGTCGTAGTCTTGGCTACATAATGCCCTCCGCATAAACATATAAGCAACTCTATCATCTGTCTTCGAGCTTCCACATCATCTACACATCTTAGGACCAAACCTTCTGAGTTTTTTCAACCCAAACCTCCTTGAACTATATAATATCTTGATGCTTTCCATCTCAAAGCTCTTCTCTTATGATCATCTAGATAATTTGGGCTTGTTAAGTTCTTCAAATAGTAAATGATGTTCAAATACTATTCATACTTCTGCAATTCTTCCAAAACCACATAAATCATCTTTGGTTCTCCATCATCCATGCTTCATTCCCTTCTATAAGCATCTTGGCCAATCCTTGTACCTTAACTGTTAGTGTTTTATAACTTTAGCAGTATAATTTGCATCTCTTTCAACTTTATTTCATTATTCACATCATTCCACAATTATAACATTATTCATTTGCAGTAGAAATAAAATCAAGGATAACTGAAAGATAACCATGCACAAGAGATACAAAGATTTTATCGTAGGAAGCCCAAACGGGAGAAAACCCTAGAAACTTTTCTTATAAGAAAATCAATCCAATACAAGAACAATACCAATCATGAAGATTAAGCCCTATCACAAGAGTGTGCTCTCCTTCTACAAGAAACCCTAATAAGGGTAGCGAGTCTTCAATAGAATAAGAGAACCC
This sequence comes from Pseudotsuga menziesii, assembly GCA_001517045.1. Taxonomy (NCBI): domain Eukaryota; kingdom Viridiplantae; phylum Streptophyta; class Pinopsida; order Pinales; family Pinaceae; genus Pseudotsuga; species Pseudotsuga menziesii. Next base: position 672,588 of record LPNX010638652.1, read on the forward strand.
CAAATATTGCTCCTTTTGATCTTGGAAAACCTAGCTAGATGATGCGCACTTGTGAGAGAGAGAAGTGTGTTGAGAATGTGTCAAACTAGTGTGAGAACACTTCTATTTATATTCTTCATCTGACTAAAAATTTCCACAATTAGGTCGGCTTGCACTTGTACTTTATCTTTTATTTATGATCAAGCCGACTTGTCATTTTTGTCTTCTAGGGTCAATTTAGCCCTTTTACAAGGCTAGTTGTGTTCTTTCATGTCTTCCACTTTTTTCGGGACTTATTTAATGGATTGTCTTGACTTCATGGACATTTCTTCATCATGGAAAAGTTCTCCTTGTTGATGTCTCATCACATGCGGTCATATTCTTCCCCAAGAGCTCTAATGTTGATTTGACCATACTCTAAGAAGTCTCAGACACTTCTTAGAGCCAATTGTCAACTTCAACATTAGATTAGACTTTGTCTAATATACAAGGAGATATTATCTCCTTTTAACAGACAAGTCATTTCACTCTATTAAGAATCGATGGCTCTCGCTATGGAGCACTCCCACACAGTGAGTATGCAATATGACCTCTAGCCTACTAACATTCCAGTTAACACACCACTAGACTAGGCTAAGCATCCGAGCCCTCTATACACATAGTCAACACATGGCTAATCAGTCAACACATGACTAATTAGGGCTACGAAGGGGCCATTCTCTCCATGGGTCGCGGACCTCTAAGAGAATGATTTGTGGAATGTTTGCCCGATGCTGGAACTTATGAGAACATCAACATTAACCATATTGGTTGGTCTAATCTCCATGTCCTATTCTTGAATTCTGGACACCCATTTTCCTCTGTTACCCAAACAATCTGATTGGGCAAAAATATGCTTTACAACTAGGTGAGAGACATATGCTACTGTCTTTGAATATCCCACGTAACTTTTGAAATCTTCAAATAATTTACTAGAGCATATGCTTTCTCCTCCATAATGGTATATTTCAGCTTTGAATCCCCAAGTGCCTTGCTCATAGATTCTATAGGCTGCTCCATGTTTTGATCATTTATTTTTTGTCGCAATACACCCTCTATAGTATCCTTAGATGCAAATGAGAATATCTAACATCCTTTGAGTAATCAAGGCTCACCAACATTTGTGCTGATACAGTTTCTTCCTTTATTTTCTTGAATGCCTTCTTACCCTCATTGCCCCATTTGAACACTTGATCCTTTTTCAACAAATTAGGATGGGATTTGTAATCTTTGCAAAGTTAGGTATAAATCTTCTGATAACGTTAATATTTTCAAAGAAAGCATTGCTTTCTTGCATCTAGGTAGTGGGATTTGTTGAATTGCTTCTATCCTTGATGGGTCAACCTTAAATCCATCCTTTGATACGATCGAGGAGTTTTCCTTCATCAACTCCAAAGATTGACATCTTCATATTCAATGATATCCCATACTTCCTACACCTTTCAAATACTTGCCTAAGATGTTGAACATGATCCTTTCTCTTTGGAAAACAATGTCAAGTCATCCTAATATTATCTCAATGATTTTCCCAATTATATCCTTGAAGGAAAAATCCATTGCTCTCTAAAATGTTGATCCCTCATTCAATAACCCAAATGGCATTCTCAAATACTCATATGTTCCTCATGGTGTAGTGAAAATTGTCTTATGTTGATTCTCTTTCTTCGCTAACACCTTATCATACCTTGAGGCTTGAATAACCATCTAGCATGGACAACATACCTGATCCAATGATCCTTTGTAACAAATACTCCAAATTTGGAAGGGGCTAATTATCGTTGAGAGATAATTGATTGAGGTTCCTGAAATCAACACAGGTGACAGAACCTTATTTCACCATTCTTCTTTCTCACTACCACCATTTTTGCCACTTAGGACGAATGTCTCGTAGGTGCAATGATTTTAGCTTTTAACATCATCTGAAGCTCCTTTTGATTAAGGGGGGCCAATTTAGGATTTGTACACCTTAGCATCTGCCTAAATTGCTTTGCATCTTTCTTCAAAGGAATGGTATGTTGAATAATATTCCCCTTATACGCCTTCAAATTATCATATGACTAGGCAAAGACATATATATACTCCCTGATCAAACCCTCTATCTGTGTCCTTTCCTCTGTTGAAGTGTTCTTTCTAATTTTGACAAGTTTTGGGCTTGCCTTTGACCCATTGTTGATCTCTATGCTATCCTTTGGTTTGTTCACTTTCCTTTTCTGCTTGTACATGCCATGTCTATCAAAAATCTTTTCCAAAGGAACAATACCCTTTGGAAACTTGTTATCCTTTAACATCTTATTTCCCTCAACGTCCAAGTTTTCATAGCCTTCACTTTGCCAATCAACTTCATCTTGTGCAAACTTCTGCAAATTATTCATGAACCTTATTATCTACGCATCATCATTGAAAACTTGCCAATTGTCAAAAATTATCCGAGACTGAAGGTCAAAAGATTATTTCCATTTTACTCTCTTCTGAAATGAGGCTATTACATGGCTAAAGAGTAGCAACAGCTACATCGAAAGAATCATCTTGTGCATGTTGTTGGCTTGATACCTCCTTGATAGAAAATGCATCAAATAATTCTATCTGTACCGTTTCAACCTCTCATTCTTTATTGAAAACTTGTCCTTCAGCTATAAGACCATAAGATGTGAATCTCCTATAACTTCCAAGACTTCGATGTCATTGTCCCTTGCCAACTTGAGCCCAAGCAACAAAGTTCATACTTTGCCACATTGTCAGTGGAGTCAAACTCTAACCTGTATGCAAAACTTGTGGTGTCACCCTGGAGAGAGGTTAAATCAACACCCACACCTGCACCTGATCTAGACTGAGCTCCTTCAAAATGCATCTTCCAGTTTCTTTTTACTCCTCACTTCTGACTCGTCTTATTTAATCTCTCGAGCTAACGAGTGCACCATAATAGCATAGTTTCTAAATTCATCTTCTTCTGTGCAAACCAATCCTTTCATTCGCTCGCTTGGTTCTTCTACATTGTACTTCCTCAGAGGCTGTTTATACAATGTCACAAATGTCCTTCACATGTTGGGATGGTGGCATAAGATACATCCATCTATATACTACCTCCCAAATTAGCCGTCCACTTTCTAGATAACAAGAAACCCCAAACATTTGTAAAATTAATGAATACTACATCCATTAGATTAGATATATCTGGGTAAAGTGCCAACTTAACATGCAGGTCCTTGATCATGTCACACACCATAATCTCTCTTGAATCCATAACACATACGCTCCTATAAGTCTGTGTGATCGTGAGGCCTATCTGGTTCATCACCTTGAATGGCATGACATGGGTTGATGCTACATAATCTATCATGCAATTATATAACAACAAATCATTCATCATCAAGGTGATAAAGAAGGAATAATGACTGCCATTTTTTCATCCCTTGGTTCATTGCTTGCATCACTATAGGACAGTCCTCATTAACTTCTTCAAAACCAAACAACCACTTGACCTTTTCTTTCTGGGAAGGAATCTTGCCTGTTCAAGGAAAGGAACCGTCACATTTAGTTTAGATATGACATGGGTCAAGTTAGCATCAAATCACCATCCATACTTATAGAAGGCCCTTCTGATGTAGATTCCCTGGTGGCTTCAACTGTCTATATAGGCTGTTTACTCACAAGATCCCTTTGTGGGATGTGTCTTTCTGCTTCAGGTCTTTGTGGAACTACTTTATTTCTCGTTTGATAGGTGATCCACTCTTTACCCCTCATCTTCTTCCTTATTTCTTCTTGAGTGGGCATCTCACCCTACATCCTCACGATGATATCTCTGTCAATGCTTTTCCCCTTCATTTGATTCATCTAATCCGCAGAAACATTGTAATGTCTCCCTGTTAAACTACAAACAATATCTCTTTCTTCACCAAGATAATAATGTTATCTGATTCATTTGGAGCTTCATTATTTGACCCCCTAGTTTGTATGGTTGCTGGACACAAATCTTCATCATGATAATCTTGACATGTTATACTAAGGCACTGTCTGATGGTCAACCGTCAACCATATTATTAGGATCTAAAGGAACGGGAAATATTTGATTATAATTTTGAGGACCTCTATTTTTATCCCATCCACCGTTTCTGCATGGCGGATATTTATTTTGCTGAGCTCTTTCTAGTTGTACCAACCTATTTTGCATGGCAGTGTTCTGTTGGGTAAAGCTGGATTCCATAGGCCTTATGGCTTCTATTAATGTTGTTATGGGATCAGGAGCAGTCTCAGCCGTATTCACAACCCTTGCTCCTGGCTCTGCTCTAGATGTAGCTGCTCTTGAAAACCAAGCAAGTTAGACTTACCTGAAGCTGCCATATTTTTTTTTTAATTTTTACTGTTGCTTCTTGTGCTGCTTTAAGGTTTTGAGGATCCTTCTCTCACTCTTGGAAACGACTCTCTCCAAAANACTTCCCTGAAGCTGCCATATTTTTTTTTTAATTTTTACTGTTGCTTCTTGTGCTGCTTTAAGGTTTTGAGGATCCTTCTCTCACTCTTGGAAACGACTCTCTCCAAAATCTTAATGCAATAGATTAAAATGGTTTCCTTTGGGTTTTCATATCTATATGCAACCTTTGCACTATCTGATTAAACCTTTTGTTGAGCTTTCCTATAGTTTCATTTTCATTTCTTTTTGCACTACTTAGAGAAGCCAACAAAACTCCATTGCCCCTTTATTCCCCCGCATTTTTCCATGAAAGCATCTTCCAACTCAACGTTGGTACTAATACTATTGTTAGGCAAGCTTGTGAACAAATCTAGCATTCTCTTCCATTGACAAGACAAACAACTTCATAAGAACATCTAGGTGCCAAATATCACATCTTTGAATCATAGTCACAAATGCATTCCAATGATCTTTAGCAGATACAACATTATTCCCCTAGTATGTTGGTAACTTATGTATGGTTTTTTTTGGCACATCACTAGTATACCTTGTGATGTTTGTGAAATTCAGAAGTTTATAATTCTCATCCAACCAAGGCATAGCCATGCTTTCTTGATGACTGGGATGTATTGAGTAACTTGAAAAGATTTGCCTCATGTCTTCACAAAATTCGAAATTTTGTCATTTATGGGGGCACTTGTTCACTCTTATTCTATAATATCTTTCTGATTCTGGGTTCAGGGGAACAAGGCCTTGTGAAGAACTCGTTGTAGAATATTTATTTGTTACAACTTCTTTGCGTGGAGTCGTGAAAAGAGTTCTTTCAATGAAACTCTAATATTATGCTCATAAAGTGAATCTGAAAATTTAGGACTTGGGGAAATGGACTTTATCCCTAGCAATGGCGCCAAAATGTTACCTCCCAAACTCTCATTTAAAGTGTAATAGTCCCAACCACAAAACCAGACCCTAGAGGGAACTTAGAAGGGCTGCCCACTGTCACCACAACAACACTTTCCCTCTCTTTAGGTTGGCTCACCTCTAGCACAAGGGGGCCTTCCCTAAGGAAACTAAGTCCAGCAAGATATAAGGAATGGAAAGGGCATCTAGGAATTATTATAAATCTGGTTTCTAGGTTAGATATTGTCATTGAAGTAGTAAATTCCAGATTTATAAAAATAGAAGTAATGATTTAATTTTTAGATTTAAGGTGATTGAAAGTGGGGACAGGTGCCTGAATTCTAGATTGGGGAAATGGGGTTAATAGATCAGACGAGAAGGCTTTTTTGATAATGTTTTAGGGTCAAACTGAGCTGCAAAATGCATACTACAGCAAGCCTAAGTCGTTGGAAATTAACACAGAAAATGACAATGGAAGGAGCCTACAAGAAATCCACCTTCAAGCTAAGTTCAAGGGTGTATTTTAGTAAGGAAATATTGCAACATTTCTTTAAGACATCGGATGCAAATCAGATTACTTTTATTGACAAAATAACAAGGAAATTAGAGAGGAATTTTCACACCTAGTTTACATCCATTGTGGTTGATAAACCCTTTCCCTTGGCCTCATGAATGTGCTTTGACAAGTATAAAATCAGCATTAAAGATCCAACAATGGAACTAGAAGTAAATGGCCTCACATCAACAAGAATGCACCATCAATTACAATAGCCTTCAATAGAATAATAAAGCAATAGATCTCCAAAAGTTATGAGTGCCTTCAACAACCATTACAAGTGGTAGGATCCTCTATTATTTAGAGTTCTAGGCTCAAACCTCCTCAATAGAATAATAATATCCATGCTGAAACCCTACATCTAACTTAGGATTTCATAAACAATAAATAAAATAATGGTGGCCATGCCATATGTACAAATCTCCAAGCCATATGCTATTATGAGCTCCAAAAGGTGGATGCATCCTCAAAGTAGGTGAAAGGCCATGGCAAGGGCTCCAACATCCTCCTCAAACCTCTCCAAGAGAAGTTGCTCCCTAACAAATCCTCAATAGATGTGCACCAACCAGCGCCAAGTGGCATGTGTGGGTCGTCTAAGGTGAAACATCCCATCAATACATCATGAAAAGTGTGCAATAAAGCCTCAAGTGATGGATTGGCCCACTAAGAAAAGGAGTGGAGGCTCATAGAGGTTTGACCATGTGTCAATGATAGCAACCAAAGTAAGGATGCTTCCATAACAACCTCCAATTCGTTTTCTCCAAGGCATAACAAGTCCCCATGAGTGTGCAAATGGTTAGCTCCAAGGGAGGAGTCAGCCCACTAACTAATGGTCATCAATCCATGTGCAAGTCAATCAATGCCCATCTAACTCCTTGGAGGATGGGACAATCCCATCCACTCAAGAAATAAAATAATAATAATTAATATATGAGAAGATGCCTCAACATGTGTGCCAATGAGGGTGAGCGCTCCACCAAAAACCCTGATATACATCATAATAAACCAATCCTAGTGTGAACGCAAGCCACATAAGCTGGGGCACTTATGCAATAAGCTTCCAACCAAGTCAATGATAGGTCAAACCAAACATTGAAAGCGCTAGATTTGCCTCAACATGTGTGCACAAGAGGAGTGATAATCCATGTAACAATAAAGTGTATCAAGTGTCAAGACCCCCCAAATAGGCTAGGGTGCTACATAGGAAGCTCAAACCAAAGCCAAATCACATCAAATAAACCACTGAAATAACTGGAACCATATGAAAAGGGATACATATGCCAAGTGCTCTCCAGAAGTGTAATGTCAACCAAACTAAGGTGTGATCCATATGTAAAATAAGGCCCAAAGTGCTAGGGTGTTCATCACCTTGGCATCATATACCATCAAACAACAAAAAACATCTAGCCCCATGTCCCACCTAGTCATGTGATGACTAGAACAGCATATGAAGAGGGAACCATGTGCATTGTGAAGTCCTCTCTCCTACTGACAAATCAATACATGAAGTATGTCACCACAACACTGCAATACATCATAATACAAAAGGTGCTCCAATATCAACCAACAGTGCACCAATTATCAACTACTGGAAATCCTGCCAGGCTTAAGGGGCATAAGTTCATAACAAATTTGAAATAACTCTGCAAGTAGTCACTCTCCTCTAGGCCATGCACACCCACAGTTGGAGGTGATTGGACATGCCATAAGGGAAGTGCTAGGGATATTGTCTGCATCCATAAGAACGTACCTGTATCTATCAAATAATCTATTAGTGTTATTCAAGAAGTGTCTGTATTGTGTGATGAAAATCACAAGGTAAAGCCTCATGCAATATGAAGGGTAACAGGGATTAAAAACAAGAGGAATTTGTAAGGTTCTGTGCAGCTAAGTTATTAATCAAACAGATTTTCATCTTTTGAAAATGAAATTTTATGTAGTATTCTGAGCTTCAGATCATGAAGGTTTCCCAAATTTTCACAGTTTTGACATTATCCATAAAGATAGCATTTTTATTTTAGTCTATTAGGCCAGATATTTTTTATTTAGAAGTTTATCTTAATTATATTTAACAGCTTGGTATAAGTTGAGGTTGATTATTTATCTCATTTAAGAGTTAAAACTGAAGATTGTGTATAGATTTTTTTTTCCCTGTATAGAGGATTCTTGAATCTTAATGGCCATTTCTTCCATGTTCAGGAGGGCCAGCGCAGTGAGAGTGTTGAGGGAAGCATAACTCCTCCCCCTCTTGGGAGGGTTCCAGAACCTGCAAGGTGTTGGAGAGATGTCTTCTGGTTATGTTTATTTATCATACACTTAATTGCCTTTGGGTTTGCCCTTTTTGTGCTTGGAACCAACAAGTTTGATAAGGATGACAGCCTCAAGCTTCACAGGTTCACGAACAAACTTGTTGATCAGAATGAACCGGATCAAACAGAAATGTATTGGCCTTTATTTGCTATGGCAGGGGGAATTGGTGCTGTGGTTGCATGGGCTTCACTGTCGATTCTTTGCACCAGAGCAAATCAGACTATGAAAGTTTCTGTGCATAGTTTAACCACATATCTAGCAGTTATCAGTGTGTTCTGTTTCTGGGACAAGCAGATATTCTGGGGCATTGCATTTGCCATAGCAACAGTTCTGCAATTTATGTATGTAATGTCAGTTATGGACAGGTATTTCTCCTCTCTTGTCTGCCTGGTTCCATTAATCATCCATTTTTTTTTCTAGCTGAATAGAGATTTGGTTGAAATTTTAACAGTCTGTTACAACATTTCTTATGTATTAATGCGTCCCAAATGACTATAAAATCAATGACTAGAAAATAAGATGGAACAATCTGATTTCATTTAATTCAACTGATGAGAACAATGCACATAAGAATTCGACTTATGCTGCTAATCACATCTCTTTCTGTATTGACCTAAGTTGCCAAGAAACTTGGGTACGGGGACGGGGAAGGGTACGCCACTTTTTGAAACAGGGTACTTGAATATGTTGGGGGTACTGTATATATATATATATATATATATTAGTCACAGTCACATGCATATTTCAGATTTCTTATAAATTATGAATCACGTTTCATTGAAGAATGAACATTCACATTGAAAATTTGAAACATAAAATTTGATAAATAATAGTAGATATCAAGTGGAAGACTGGAATTTATATAATTAATAATATTATATGTCCATGACTCCATGAGTCCATTGTCATACTACATTATAAAATTGCCTAATAGCATTTACAGACATGAAATTGAAAGTTTAAAACAGTAAACAATGAAAAAGATAGTTGATTTGGCTTCCTCAAGCCATGTCATCAGCATCCTCAGGATCAATGTCATGAACATCGCTAAGGTCCTCTGTTAGCAAGCTCTCTAGATAGGCATGTCTCTGAAGTTGAGGCTTATGCTCATCAAGAGTAGCTGGAGGTAGCATTTTAACTTTTTTTTTAAATTATTTCGTTAAATAGGTGGTTTTTCTCTCAACACCGACATATTTTACTTTTGTTGAGTCAATCATGCCCCCGGAGTACCAAAACATGGTCTTCGTCGTAACATTTAGCTTGTAAGTACCCCTTTTTTTATAACGGTGTGTGGAGCCAGTAAGGGGTATGACAGGGTGTACAAGTACCCAAGTACCTGGTACGGGTACCCATGCTACACAAGTATTGACTCATTGTTGTTAGGAAATGGCTTTGAGTTTGTTGATAATAGACATGATGAATGGAGGCTTCTTATATTTCCTTTTAGGGCACTTCTGTTTTTCTTATTCCACATTTACATGCTTTTGACATGTGAGGATATGTTACCAAAAGTTATGGTTAAAAGGAGAGAAGGAAGAAATTGAAGGGGATGATGATGGACAAAAACACAAAACTTCAACACCCTTATGGAAGTATGCGACAAGGCTTGGGGTAGGGAAAGAGGGTGGAATCACAAAGTTTATATGCTTCCATTGTACTAAAACTTACATATGTTCATATACTCGTGTGAGAAAGCATCTATATGGGATTATATAAAGCAACAATATATATATATATTAAGAATATTGATAAATTAATTAAATAATTAAATGAAAAGTGAAATGAAGAGGAACCTTATGAAAGGTGGCGTCTCATCACCAAGGAAGCCCTTGCATTGGTATTTATACAAGCATCATTTCTCGTGTAAATCATCATTCATATTCATATTTACTCTTATATAATTATCCAACATGGAACTATTTTCTATTGGACTATTCAATTGAGATAGCTTTCGAGAATATCCAGATACGGATATTGCATTGGTATCGGAGCGATTCGGCCCTTGGCCATTATTTACACCTTGTGTAATTTGTTTTTTAACCATTATCCTAGGGTTTCCCTAAAATTGTGGTCTTTGACCAAGAAAGAAAATAGAAGAGGTAAAACAATAAAAAGAAGGAAAAAAAACAACACAAGGTTTATAAAAACCACATGTGGTACACGTGGTTTTATAAACAAGTCATAGAATCAAAAAAGTAAAAAGAAGAAGGAGAAGAAGAAGAAAAGGGAGAAAAATAAAACAACCCATTGTATTATGAAACCACACTTGTTTTTATTTTATTTTAAACCATTGCATTAATAAAAACGGGTTTTATGATAAAGGAAAAATAATTAAATTATAGAGTGAAGGATCAATTGTATTTTTAGATTGACAAAGATTAAAGTGCCTTACAAGTCTATCTAAGAAAATATATTATAAGGGTGAGTCCCAAGGCTTGATATTTCTTTTTTATAAAAGTTAATCCCAAAGATTTGAACTTGGGTGGAGAGGGTGACATTCCTTCTTCCCAACCACCCAATCTACACACAATCCACAAAGAAATTTTAAGAAGAAAAAAAGTCAAAGTCAAAAGAAGAATTCCTTCCAAGGGAACTACATTAGGGGTTATTACGCCCTTCGTTCTACCTCTTATCAAAGGAGTCAATGACAAATTATCGACAGAAGAGACAAGTCAAAAGGGGACCATTTACCGTCGTAAAAGTCAAAGACCAAATTGTCGGCGAAGCAGCATAATAAAAAAGAATCTGACCTTTTCATAAGAATACAAGTCTAGTCGTAACCATGGCTTATGGTTCATATATTTAGATAAAAAAACTAGAAGATGAATTAGTCTGTTGTCAAAATGAAAATATAAGATTACAAACGATAATCCACATACATAATCTTCAAAAGGAGTTTAAAGACGAGATATTCAGACCAAGGAAAAAAATGGAAGATTTGTTCGTGTAGATTGAGGAATTAAAGCGTCTCAATCAAAAATCTTAAAACCAAGGTATCAGGAAGGAAGTTGACGACAGTAAGGCAAAAGAAGAATTGACTTGAACACGCTACAGAACGACAAGGATGAAGAAATTGTGAAAGTTCAGAGAAAGTTGGAAAGTCAAGAATCTGAGATATGTTGACATCAACAACAGATGAAAGAACTCCAATAGAAATAGGATGACATTAGAAGGGCACACAAGTTGGAGATTACAAAAAACAATAATACATTAACAAGGAAGACTGAAGAAGTATTTCGACTAAAGAATCATAACAAGATGTTAGTTACAAAGATCAAGAAGTTAATGAAATAGTAAAAATATGTTTCTTACGGGAAGACCCAGTGTAAATAAGATACATATTCCATGAATGAAATATAATATAAAATGATAAAAGATATAAGATGTGATGATTTACAATTACACTGGTATGGATTTATATAAGCTTTATCGTGCATTTTCAAATGAAAGGGCACATCTCTTTACATTTTCTAATTAATTAATTAATATTAATATTAATAATTAATATTGATACTTAATGTTTATATATAGTTATATGTCTTATTATGTTATATATATTTTTATATAACAATTAAAAAGAATTCGGAAGTTAGAACAAGTTATTGAAGCCTTCGAAGGAAAAATTATAGAGAAGCAAGAAGAAATTCATCGCTTGAGAAATCTTTATCAAGAACTAGAAGAGCAAATCAAAGAGGACAAAAAGTCGCAAGTAGAAAGGTTTGAAAAGATTCAGAATAATAACACTCTATTAGAGAACAGATTAGAGCAAATCCAGAAGGAAGCTTCTAGACTCTCAGGCAAACAAATTCAAGTTAAGGAACAAGAAGCCACTCTAGTAAAAAAACCAACAAAAACTCTTTATCAACACCCAAACAATAAAAATCATTTTGACCAACGACAGGGTCAAAATAAACATAAACGGAGGAGTTAGGATTTCAGAAGAGAAAGAATACAAAATGAACAAGCTAAACCGAAAACGAGAAATTCCATCCAACAAACCGATCAACAAACAACTCTATTGAAGATAGATCTTGGATGGACAACTTCACAAACGATGTGTCAATTTTTCTTGGGAATTCGTAACTCATATCGTTTCGTTTCGTCGTGTGTTGCAGTTACTAACACAAAGATCGAGAATATGTCATTATAGACAAGAAATAAGACATAAGCCTTATCTTCAATAAAGCTTCGAGGACAAAGCTTCCCTTAAGGGGAAGGCAATGTAGTGAACAAAATATATATATGCATGAATAAATATTAATAATATTGATAAATTAATTAAATGAAAAGGTAAATGAAGAGACACCTTATAAAAGGTGGCGTCTCATCACCAAGGAAACCCTTGCATGGGTATTTATACAAGCATCATTTCTCGTGTAAATCATCATTCATATTCATATTTACTCTTATATAATTATCCAACATGGAACTATTTTGATTTTCTATTGGACTATTCAATTGAGATAGCTTTTGAGAATACTCGGATACGGATATTACATTATCCGGTTACGGATATTATAGATTATGCCATGGGATGAAGGTAAGACTATAGGAGTCAAAACTTGTGACTATGTGCCAGTGAAAGCGAAAAACAAATACAAGAAGGAAGAGGAGGTTGCACAAAACAAATCCAAAAAATCAAGCGTTGAATATGAGACCTTAGGCTCACATATGATATTCGGTGGTCGATCCCCATCCCCTCATGGTAGTGGATTCTCGCCTATGCTTAAAAAATTTCAGATTTTCTTTATCAAGGTTGCAGGGATGCTGTGGATGCAAAACTTTTCAGGTTTCTCTATGCATGTAATGTAACTTTTTGTAATGTCTCTTTTTGGATAAATTTGGCACACTATCACAAAATATTTCAATAGAGGCTTAAAACTTTAGACAGTGGAAGCTTTCTTTCTCAAAACCCTCATTTACAATGAATCTAACATTGATTCCATGGCTATGAGACAACTGAGGCAACTCTAGGAGAGTGATATGGAGCTTCTTATTGGCTTGATAAGTTGATATATGTAGCTGATTAATATTGTGTGGCTGAGGACTTTTTACAAACACTTCACATACGTCCTCCTTCGGTACTCTGTCTAGTTTCAAAACTAGGAAAACTAGGAAACTAGTCTTTCTTGTCTTGTTCCAAACACTGCCATACCTTTCCAATTTTCTTATGGAAGGACCCTATGGTCTTTAACACATCATAACAGACCTCAAACACTCAATGGTCGAATCAGAAAACTCCTTTTGACATGTTATTCAAGTCTGCTCAAATTTGGCCAAATTCAAACCTTGGACTAGTGACATCCAATTAGTCCCAAATCCTCCCAAATGCTTCTGAATTCTTTTTTAAGGGATGAAGGGGTCTTATGACATCCTAATACATATAATAGACACTTAGACACTTGATAGTGGCATCTGTAACTTGCATTAATCAAGGGGGAAAGAAAGGGAAAATTACTAGTGAATTCGGTGTTGAAACCGCCTAGTAGTCATTGGATTTTTTGGCCTCCCAAACACTGTACAACCCTCCCTAATTTCTGAACAGAGGTTAGAAATGGATAAAGGGATCTATTAACAACCCAAATGCAACATTAATTCTGATCAATGACTGATAATTGCACCCCATCAAACAGAGAATTGTGACACTTGAACATTGCTCGAGTAATGTAGACCATAGACATGAAAATTGTTGCATAAAATTTTGACAAATGCCCAAGGGGCCTGCATATATTAAATGGATGATATTAAGTACATCATGGGCTCCTCGAACATAGGCCAAAACTCAGAGAAAGACTGATACAAAGCAGATTCATAAATTCACCAAAATGCCCACAAGAAATTATAAGGGAAACTAGTTCAAATAAGTAGCTTGTTTGTAATTTTTACATGGTAGGTATGAGATTTCGAGCTGTGGCTCTAAGATGCTGTTCAATACGGTACCATGCATCCAAAAATACATCAATGGAATCACTAAAGTACCCTCTACATGTTTTATGCAGCCATCAATGCACCATCCATACTAGAACCATTGAAATTGACAAGAGAACATGAGAAGAGAAAGTAGGAAGAGTTTTATGAGATGAATTCAAACTAAAGAAGGGATTGAACTTGCATTAAACACATGCTTTAAGCTCTGATAAGAGGTCTGAATGGCCTCTCCTCCAACCAATTTGGACAGGGATCTTCCACCTTTGAAATTGGTTCAATAGCAGGGGGGATGAACATCCATCGTGCAAGGACAAGCTAAGCTCTCCAAGAGTGCAAAACAAAAATGATCCAAAAGCTGCTCTCCTTGCTCATTCTCCTCTTTTATTAACTTCATGTGGACTCTTGAGGTCGAATTTTCCACCAAGACAGTCACCCAACTCAAGTTACTGATTGATTCCTTCATGAGACACTTGTCCTCCTCATTCTTGCACTCTTCTTACCCCAATTCGAATTGGGAATATTGGCTAACCATAACTCCCTCTATGTGCCCTCCTGGTGGCTATTTTTAGCCCTGATATGTCAGATGTGTCATAGGTCTGCAATCAGGTCTGAATTTGTCATAGATTCCTTCATCATTGTTGTCATAGATGCCATGGAATCTAGCTACGAGGCTATCACAAAATATTTCAATAGAGGCTTAAAACTTTAGACAGTTGAAGCTTTCTTTCTCAAAACCCTCATTGACAATGAATATAACACTGATTTTATGGCTATGAGACAACTGAGGCAGCTATAGGAGAGTGATATGGAGCTTCTTATTGGCTTGATAAGTTGATATATGTGGCTGGGGACGTTTTACAAACACTTCACATACATCCTCCTTCTGTAGTTTGTCTAGTTTCAAAACTAGGAAAACTAAGAAACTAATCTTTCTTGTCTTGTTCCAAACAGTGAGATACCTTTCCAAACTTCTTATGGAAGGACCCTATGTTCTTTAACACATCATAACAGACCTCAAACACTCAATGGTCGAATCATAAAACTCCTTTTGACATGTTATTCAAGTCTGCTTAAATTTGGCCAATTTCGAACCTTGGACTAGATCCAAATAGTACCAAACCCTTCCAAATGCTTTCGAATTCTGTTTGTAAGGGATGGAGGGGTCTTATGACGCCCTAAGACATATAATAGACACTCAGGCACTTGATAGTGACATTTGTAAATTGCATTAATCAAAGGAGAAAGAAAGGGAAAAATACTAGTGAATTCGGTGTTGAACCCCTCCACTAGTCATTGGATTTTCTGGCCTCCCAAATACTGTACGACCCTCCCTAATTTAGGAATAGAGGTTAGGAATGGATAAAGGACTCTATTAACAACGCAAATGCAACATTAATTCTGATCAATGACTGATTATTGCGCCCCATCAAACAGAGAATTGTGACACATGAACATTGCTTGAGTAATGTAGACCATAGACATGAAAATTGTTGCATGAACTTTTGAAAAATTCCCAAGGGGCCTGCATATATTAAATGAGTGATATTAAGTACATTATGGGCTGCTTGAACAGAGGAAAAAACTTAGAGAAAGACTGATACAAAACAGATTCATAACTTCACCAAAATGTCCATAAGAAGTTATAAGGGAAATTAGCTCGAATAAGTAGCTTATTTGTAATTTTTACATGGTAGGCATGAGATTTTGAGCTGTGGCTCTAATATGCTGTTCAATATAGCACTATACATCTGAAAATACATCAATGGAATCACTAAAGTACCCTCCACATGTTTTATGCAGCCATTAATGCGCCATCCATACTAGAACCATTGACATTTACAAGAGAATATGAGAAGAGAAAGTAGGAAGAGTTCTATGAAATGAATTTGAACCTGCATTAAACACATCCTTTAAGCTCTGATAAGAGGCCTGAATGGCCTCTCCTCCAACCAATTTGGACATGGATCTTCCACCTTCGAAATTGGTTCAATAGCAGGGGGGATGAACATCAGCCGTGCAAGGACAAGTTAAGATCTCCAAGAGTGCAAAACAAAAATGATCCAGAATCTGCTCTCTTTGCTCATTCTCCTCTTTTATTAACTTAATGTGGACTCATGAGGTCGAATTTCCCACCAAGACGCTCACCCAATTCAAGATAGTGATTGATTCCTTCACGAGACACTTGTCCTCCTCATTCTTGCACTCTTCTTTTCCCAATTCAAATTGGCAATGTTGGCCGACCATAACTCCCTCTATGCATCCTCTTGGTGGCGATTTTTAGCCCTGATGTCAGATGTGTCATAGGTCTGAAATCAGGTCTGAATTTGTTATATTTGTCATAGATTCCTTCATCATTGTTGTCATAGATGCCATGGAATCTAGCTACAAGTGCCACAATGCCTCTTCCTCTTCCTTGGGAGTTACTTTTCCACTCCATTTCGACCTTCCTAGATTATTGCAATGAATATTGCCTCTTCATCTCCCCCAAGTACGTTACCCTCCACCTTGGACTCGAATTACTGAGAGAAAGATGCCAAGTGTAGTAGGGAATCTTGCCACATGTGGGCCCCACACTCTCTTATGTGCCCTCATGACCAAATGCCACCTGTTTTCTCTTATTATCATTTATTTGATCCAATTAATGTGAATTTGTAAGTCTAAGGTCAATTTAGGTCTTGTAGCTCCCTTATTCCAAGTATTAATGCTTCCACCAAAACCTAGGGAACTAATAGGTTTAGTAGAATTTTTCCTCCATGAAGATTTATTTGGATGGGGACATTACACATTCAATCTTTTTTGCTAATCCTATTGGCATGAAATGGTACAAGTCATCAATGGTATCTCTTGAGGATACAGGAGCCCCGAGTATGATAGAGTCAGTACCATGGGACTTGATAGGGAAAGAGCCAAAATCCATAATGCTCTAGAACATTTTACAACTAATTGGCCCGAATATGGGGTATCCATTATATTTGATGGTTGGACAAATGTTAAAGGCAGGTCATTAATAGATATTCTTGATGTATCTACTAGTGGTGCAATCTTTCTTTCAGCCCATGACTACTTAGATCGTTACAAGATTGGTTTTAATATTGCAAAACCTTTAATTAAAACCATTTAAGGGATTTGGCTGTACGATGTCATTCAAGTCATCACTAATAATGCTGCTAATTGTAAGGTTGTAGGAGTAATCATCGAGGATATGTACCCTAACATATTTTGGTTAGGGGGTTTTGTTCATACATTGAACCTTTTGATGAATGATATTATTAAGATTAAGGACCTTAATCATAAATCGATTTGTGCATTGTACAAGAGAGGGAAGAAAATGATAAAATTTATTACCAATCATAGGATTGCCCACCACATTTTTTGTAGTCCCTCTAGGTTGGAGCTTCTTAAGATTGCAAAGACCATGTTTGCTAGCTACTACCTCACCTTCAGGTATCTTTTGAAGGTAAGACATGCATTGGCTAGTATGGTCTCAAATGATTCATGGCAGGGTTTGAAATATTGGGCTGCATCCGCATTTGATAGACATGAATTTCAGGAGGTGGACACTGTTCTTGATGGCTAGTTTTGGGCACAGGTTGGGGATGTTCTTGATGGTTAGTTTGAATTTTGAACTTTGAACTTTGAACCTACCTTTGATGTTTGAATTGTTGATTGCATCTTACAACTCTTTGGTAATGCATATGATGCTCTGTTTCATTTTGTGGTTGATGTTATCTATTAGAGTTTGTTGATGGAAAATACTAATGTTGAAACTTGAAGGTTGATGTGGTTGGTGATTGATCATTTGATGACAATGTTATAAGTTATAGCTACTAGATGATTGATATACTACTAAATAGTTAGACCTTTGTTTTCATGTTTTTTCTACACCTACCTAATTTGGCATTATGCATGTTTTTTTTAATATATATTATATATGCATCAAATATATGTTATATACAAAATGCTCCCAAAACACTCCGCTCCCTGAAGCTCTTTGAAAATTCATTTCCCACTCCTGTTCCTGCTTCCTGCTCCCAACAGCCTTGATTTGAACATATAAGCAGAACTTGAAGGTTTTGATTATACGCCATGTCATCACTTTCTGATGCTCAAAGATGGCAAAATTAAACTTAATATTAGGTACTATTGATTTTTGTGCCAGCTCAATGTTTTGGACTGTTTTCCAGGATGATCAAATGTTGCTAACTATGGTCATGTCTGCAAATTGAGAGATTGTGAAGTCATTTTAGCAAGTGGCAAATGGATATACATAAGGCTATAAACTATCTTCGGTGAAGAGAAGAGTCATCTGGCTACTCTCTTTCTTTCTTCCCGTGTAAGAAAGTACAGAGACATTGGAGAAAGGAATAAAAAAGAAGAGTGCTTCTCCATCAAAAAGTAGGGAAGAAGAAAAAAATTAAACTAGAAGATTCATGAGCACCATCTAAATGATACCATGGCACCTTGGAGAGATGACTACAGCTCGCATAGAAATTTCCGTATGTGACTTTTATTGCAAATTTCGAAATTTCACCTCTCAATAGAGGTTTCACCTTACTTGGCCTTACTTTGCCTGAATGATGATTGCATGCCCAGCCATACTTTAATGAACCTAAGATGAAACTCCCAATGAGGTGGATATCTATTTTTTGTAGTGTGAAGGTGCTGGTATCCTAAGGACGAGGTTCATCTCTATTTTTTGTATTGTGAAGGTGCTGGTACCAAAGTATTTGGCATCCTACTCATGATGTCCCATTTTGTGAAGTCGTATTATTCAACAGTGAATAGGGCTTGGATCTTTAGGTGGTCACTGGATGAAATTTCTTATGCGTGCACACTGCCACCTGTTCTAACCCTCAATCTGTAGGACATTTAAATTCAAATGGACAAGAGTTTGTTCCTTAGTGAGGTCACATGAGATGATAGGTCTTCACAGGATTTCTCATCAGATTGTTGTAGCATATCTACTGAATCCAGAAATTGGACTTTGTCCTCGGCAATGGTGCCGATTTGTTTTCACTCGACACACTGCAACATACTTGGTGTAATTCTAGAGACAGTTCCCACTGTCGCCTTGGAAATCGTCTCTCTCACTTTGGGCTGGTGCTTTTCCAGCCTCAGGGAGATTCCCTAGATTGTTGCTTCTGATCTGCAAGTTGAGGTTAGAAAAGGTAAGACAGATCAAGAAATAGACACAAATTATAAATCTAAATCGACAAAGGTTTAGGATGGATCCCAAAACTGGTGTCTGCCCTCTGGGCCCTGGAGCCAAGTGAAAAACTGAACATGTGTCTGAATGATGGCGGGGAAATGCAGCGGGGCCCGCTTCTAATGAATCTCACAAGATCAAGACATCTTGATAGTCATATGAATGCTGGGCTAGGAGAATCCTTACACTAAGGGAAAGCTCCATTCACTATGAATCTTTTGGATTTGACACATGACTTTGGTTCATAAATATTTCATGTCACCAGGGGTAAAACATCCACGAAAATATATGAAATAAATAAATCTGGCTAATCGAAAATGGTGGAACATTAACAGGAAATAATCAACACATGAAAAGAAAGAGATTCAAGTGAAGGACAAGCATGCTTGTTTGATTAACATCAGAAACAGGTTTCGATCTTTCAAGTACAAGGGGAAAATTCCTGAGTAGCCAACCCCTTCTCAATAGCCACCTCAATATTGTATGCCAACTTCAACTAAGCCTCGAATTGGAACTGGAGTTGGAAATAGTTTGCATGCATACACCACTAGTAGTGCGCTTTCTTGTGAATAGGAGCTAAGTCCTTTGCCATAAATACTCTCTACTTAAATTACTCCTTGAATGGATAAGACGAAATCTTTTGCAAAGATATCTTGGGTGAGAGATATTATTAACTTTATTATTTATTTATGTCTATATCCACACCAAGACACATGTCAATATTCTCATGCTTATTGAATTTGAAGGATAAAAGACTAGAGTTAATTCCTTTGTCATAAATAATGTCCATGTAAGTTACTCCTTGCATGGATAAGATTAAATTTTTTCCAAAGATATCCCAGGTAAGAGATATTATTAATGTCTTAATCTACACCAAGACACATGTCAATATGCTCATGCTTTTCAAATTATAATTACAGAAACGATGTTTTCCACACACTCCAACACATGGGACCATCTCTTCATCCAATTATCACCTATAAGTGCCACACCATGCTTTAAAAATAGGCATGCTAAAATGAGCAGTGACCCTCCTAAAAAATAGGAACCTCAGAATGCCAAAATGACCCTGTGGCAACAATTACTATAAAATAGCATGACAAAAACAGACACTGCTAAAAATAGCACCATCATGCATGTAGAAAAAAAATTTCAACTAGTGTGCCTCCAAAGAAAAATATTGTCATCTAATTTGCCATATGGGCCCTGTAACACCACATGAATAAAATACCCGTCTTGAAATAACATGCATGCCACATGCAAACTGCCAACAAACTGAGCATGCACCAGTAAAACCCTTGTATGTACCATGAATGACCTCCAAATATCAAACTGCAATGCTGGAAATGGTCCCCAGGTGTGCACTGATCTCTAAAACAAATGATCTAGAACTGTTATATTAACAATCCTGTAAAGGATTGCCCCTAGTGAACTAGTCTGATGGACAAATATGGAAGTTAACACAAGAATTGCATGGATGCACTTATGGGTGCTAACATATACATCACTAAAATTAACTTAGTGCTAACAAACTGCTAAGCCTAGACAGACGCATATCTACAGCTAATCAATATATCCATGATTTATTCTTTGCAGAACTCATGAAATTCTCGTGTCTAGTCGTCATGCTTTTTTCCAATTCATAAAATGTTGATTATAAGTTTGTGTCTTTGAACAATCAATGACACTTTCTTCTGTGAATTTGTAGGTTTCCATTCACAATGTTGGTGTTAAGAAAGGCCGTGAAGATGGTATGGAGTCATCCTGAAGTCTTGAGGGTGTCTTATGTATTTATGGCAATTATGCTTTTGTGGATGGTGATCTGGTCTTTTGGAGTAGCTGGTGTGGTTGCTTCAAGCATGGGTGATGGTGGACGCTGGTGGCTTCTTGTGGTGAGCGGACGAGTACTCTGTACTGCCTGTCTGTGTCTTTTGAGACAAATACCTAACTTGGACCGCACTGATGTATTGGAATTTGAAATGGGAGCTTTCTATAAGCTACTGTTGGCCTGTTTTTAGGCTTCTATGATATGATTATATGTTTGCTTAGTGATTGCCTAATGTTGTAGGTGCTTTCAATCAGTCTTTTTTGGACGGGTGCTGTTCTATGCAATACAGTTCATGTTATAGTTGCTGGCATGGTTGCCCTTGTTCTTATGCACGGGGATCGGGGAGCTTCATCAATGCCACCAAAACCCTTGTTGAGATCTCTTCGTCATGCTGTGACCACTTCATTAGGCAGTATCTGTTATGGATCTCTTTTCACAGCTGCTATTCGGACCTTGCGCTGGGAGGTCTGTTTTGAACTTTTGACTTTATACATACTGTTTCAATGTCTTGCCTTATATGACAATCTATGATTTTATCATTTTACCCATTTCATTGTATCATTTTTGGATTGCACTAAATTTTAAATGCCACAGGGCTTTCTTACTTGATATATATTTCAAACATGTACAGATCAGGGGCATCCGATCACAGATTGGCAACAATGAGTGTCTACTATGTTGTGTAGATTTTTTGTTTAACCTGGTTGAGACCCTTGTCAGGTTTTTCAACAAATATGCTTATGTCAAGGTAATTTTTTAAATATTGTTTATTATTTATCTTCTCTAAAATGTTTCAACTCATTGAGCACATTGAATGGTATTTGGCTATCTTTCATGGATATATCATATAACAGAGATTGTGTATCTGTATGTACTAGACTAGTGTTTATGATAAATAGAGATCAAGGATGTACAAGTATTGCATTTAGTTCTCCAATTTTCTAATTATTCTTCAGGAAAGAGTAAAGAGTAAAGAGAAAAGCTATGCTGATTTTTCTGGGATGTCACTTAAGCAAAACCATGCAAGGATGGGAATGACTCGAAAACTAGGGTAGAGCTGCTTAGAAGGCGCAAATCTAACCATAACAAATGCTGAGAGCCAATATTGTTTAATAAACTTTGTCTATCCTTTCTATCTCAATGTCTAATGTTATATGAAAATTCAATCTGCTAAGAGTAGAGGGTATTTGCTGGGTTTTTACAGAAAATTATTCGCAAACTCTGATAATTATTTACCAGAAACACTGGGGAAGGTACCTCGGTCTTGGTAAATTTGTAAGTACTATTGTAAATTGCTGTTGAAGTTTGCAATTAGATTTTACTTCTAGTGTTGGAACACTGAATAGTCAAAGTCATCCTTACTTTTATGGGAGAAAATTCATTTAATTCTAAACCAATGTTTCTGTCATTTCATCTAACAGAGGAGCATAGTTTTCTAATCTTTGAAAAGAGTGGTATTCCAGCAGTGGCACTGTGGCTTCCATGGTCTGACTACATTATACTGTTAAGAGCAGTTAATGTCATAGATCCAAACTTTCGTGGGTTTATACTGTTGGGATATGCTCTTATTATATATAATAAATTTGATGCTTGAGCCCAATTTTTATATTGAAGGGAGGATATCATTTCATCCAGTCAACTTGAAAAACTAAAGTTCTTCCCTTTTAGACATTTCTTTTCTAGTTACGGGTGCTATAATGAATTAGGTATTTCTTTGATTCTCAGGTAGCTGTGTATGGTAAGTCCTTCAATAATTCTGCACGGGATGCATGGGAATTATTTCAGTCAACTGGGATTGAGGCTCTCATTGCTTATGACTGTTCTGGAGCTGTGCTCCTGATGGGGACTATTCTGGGAGGACTTATTACTGGAACTTGTGTGGGGATATGGACCTGGTTTAAGAGGAGTGATCGAGTGCTGATGGTTGGTTCTACAGCTATGCTGATGGGAATGATTCTGGTAAGTCACTTGTAACATTATCTTTGGATGCAAAAGAACTTTTATAAGGGTTATTAATAGAACCTTTCCTGGTATTTAGAAAGAGAATGCTATTTGGGAATCTTCTATTTGACATCAGCTTTTCTTCATCTTTTCTGTTTGAACCATAATTGTGCATGCGAAAGTATGTTTGATTATTGCTGTTGGTTTTGAACCCTGTTAATCATATGTTGAAATATTATAGGATTTAATGCATTTAATATATATGCCAGTATAAAAGATAAGAACTCTTAGACACTGTAATACAGTCTGACGTTTTTGACATGTTATTATATTTGTTATAGGTGCCACTTTTTGTTCTTAGAATCTTATTAAATGATTTAGCTTATAAACAAACAAAAATACATCAATACAGGTTAGCAATTGCAGGCTAAGCTTTGTTGCATAGTTTATGAAAGCGTATGGGCATCACTTATAGTAGGACAAGCATGCACTTGTGAATAACTTCTGTAGAATTTATTGCTTGAATGATCTCTTGCAGGTGCATTGTTTTTTAAATTGAAATGGTTAAGTTGTATTCAGTCAAAATCTCCAGCTTTACTCATACAGAGAAACAGTACATGATGGCAGAATGGATTCCTCTGTCTGGTGGGATCCCCTGAGTATACAAGGCAGGGTATTGCCAGTCATCCCAAGGGGGTTCTTATCAGAGGATTGTAGAGCAAGTTTGACACATGATCTCGTGGGGGGAGTTGTAGCAACTTGCTTGTGTTTACTGAAACACTGAGAGACTAGACGAGAAGGGGGACAGAGGTGAGTAGTTCTGAAGAGGTCGATGCTGCTGTTGGAGCCATCTAGATTGGAACTACTTCAAAGGTGGCCTGCAGCGATGATTTGTGGGGTTAGAGGGGCACTGGGGATGCTAGGTGCCTGGAGAGGGCTGCAGTCACCAATATGAGGTTGGATCAGTTTTCAAAGGGACAGGAGCAACTGGTGGTGATGGCAATGCAACTAGGGAGAAACTCTTGCTGCTTCGTGCAGGGCTTGCAAAGATATTTTCTCCAGGGTCATGAAATTGTTATATTGCACTGTTTCTCTTGCAGGTGTATTGTTATGAACAACTTGATGTCATGATTGCTCTACAATATTCTCTAAGGCACCACAGTCATAATTGATTATTTCTATATTAAAGCTTGTTGTTCTCTCAATATTTCTAAGTTGCCAGGAAACTTGGGTATGGGGGCACGTGCGGGGACAGGGACGCCACTTTTTGAAACAAGGGACTTGGGTATGTTGGGGGTACTATTTTTATAATTATAAATTTATAAATTATAATACATATGAAATTTAAATCATTTTCACTGTACATATATATTCATGTGAATCCATATGAATCCAAACCTTTATACACAAATATATGAAGTTTCTCATGTATATAGAAAGGGTGCATACAACTAAAAACACATTAAGTGCAATCCATATCCGACCCAAAATACATAGACAAAGAGGGTAAATGGGATCCTATTCATCAATAACAACCTGTGCCCCCTCCTCTAGGCTTTAGCTCTTGCTCTACCTTGAATCTTGAAATTATTCCTCCAAGGACATTAGTCAACACCCTACAATTTCGATGAAATGTCTTAATCCAAGTGTTAAAATAAGGTAGGAAAAACTTCTCATGCTTAATAAGTCATTTTGCTTGAGTGAAGAGTACATTTTTGTTAAGGTAATGATGGAGGAGTTCAACAACAAGCACCACCAACATCAAGGTACATAGAGAGGTTAAGTGCCAATCCCATACACTCATACATGATAGAATCTAATGGAAATGCTGCAATCTTGAAATCCTGAAAACTGTTAAGTTTGTTGGATTCTGAATGGGATCTAAAATTCTACATTTTGCATATGAAGTCCAATGAGGTTGGATCCACTCTCAAACATCCTGAAACAATTAATGGTAATGTTAAACATTTAAGAGAATGCCACTTTTACTTTAAGGATTTAATATCACCATTTTTATTTAACATTACTGACTTTAATGTCACTTGTACAAAACTGGTTGGGCACGTATGAAACTGGTCCTAGGCGTCCCCAAAACATGGGTTCTTGGGGCGCAGACGTCCCTAGGCATCCTCATTACAGAGGTACCTCGTCCCCTCTGTAATCAACATTCCCCTAATGTTATAAAAAATAATAAATAAATATAATAATAAGAATTATATATATATATATATATATATATATATATATATATAACAAAGTCACATTATAATAATAAATAAATAAAAATGTAAAAGACGTACCTTTTTAGGAAAAGGCAAATCCATTATCCCACACGATTTTAATTGGGGGATTCTTTGTAATTTAGACGTCATTCATCATTTCAATAAAAAATTATACTATGTCTGCAATATGTGTTCTTCCAGCCAATTGTTTTTTTTGCATTTCATTGGTATCAGAGCAAGCCGGATGCCTGCTGCCTGGTGCGGCGAGAGCTAAGGACCGAGCTGTAGACTCTTAACGAGTTTGTCAGAGGGTTTGCAACAGGTTGATCCAATGCTAGATGCAGTTGATTAAGTGTTTTAGACGTTGGATCAACCTGCTGCAGACCCTTTGACAGACTCTGTAAGAGTCTACAGCGCCCATTGCACCTGACGCCGCTATATAGGATCTTAGTCGCTGTCCAGACTCCGATCCGTTGTCGTACGCCATCTGTCTACCTGCATCCAACATTTTCGTCTCCTCCATGACTGCGATTCCACCGTCTGTGCGCTCCTTTTTCCACACCCTCGTGCTCCATCTCAACCTTCAATCTGCGCTTATCGTCCATCTCCGTCTTCATTGTCGTTTTCCTTATCTCGTCTTCCCACGCGTTCCTTCTCCTCTCTGAATTCCTACGCATTCCATTCCCCTCTCTACTCGGCTTTGCTCCCTCGTGTACGTAATCCCCTCTTCTTTCATGCACTCGTTTCTTTGCTTCTCCCTCCGCCATTCACTCTACTCCAGTCATCCACCCATCGACCTGCACCAACAACCATTTCTCTCTACACCTCCGTACAACTTTGAATTGTGCAGAATTTGCACAAATTACGAAACGTATAAAGTGTGGTTGACTGGGAGTGGACAACCAACAAAATTTAATCTCGGTTCAGCTCGAAGAAAATTCTGGCATTAACCAGAATGGTTGATTTCAGTGCGAGATTAGAGAAACTTGATGAAAAGGTCGACAAGAATTATGAGGAGCTAAAGGCAGAGATCATAAAAACGAATGATGAAGTGGCTCAATCGATTACGAGACTTAAAGCAGAGATGAAGCAAAACATGGACATCTTGAGAGACGAACAACAACATCATGATGAACTCGTAAATTTAATAACAACCTTGCAACAGAAGGCCTTCAATTCCCCCCGTTCCCCTAACCCACCACCCAATTTTTCTAATACATCAAGTTCGGGCACCCCCAAAATGCCAAATCACAGTTCAATTCTTCCTCTGCCGGGGCCACCCATTCTCAACCCACTTCCACTTAACTCAACCTTACCACCACCTGGGCATCAAATAAGGGTAAAATTGGAGTTACCCAAGTTTGATGGGGACGAAAAACAATGTATTGCTTAGATAAATAAGGCCGAAGAGTACTTCGACATCCATAATATATGGATCAATAGTGAAAAAGTTAAATATGCCACCATGCAGTTAGATGGTTATGCTTATAACTGGTACATGTGGTGGAAGGATACAACGAGGGTATGTTCTCTAAGTTGGGACAACTGCAAGAATTATTTCTTTAAAACGTTCCAAGGCGTAAATGAGAAGGACCTTTTTGCAAACATTACCAGGATCCAACAAAAAGGCAGTGTAGATGAGTACAGATATGAATGGGAAGCATTGGCAACTTGATTTCCAGAACTGACAGATGGGCAGCGTCTCCAGACTTATGTGCATGGTCTGAAACAATACATACGAGACAAATTAGAAATGCATAACATTACAACCACGGAGAAGGCAAGGCATAAAGCAAAGGTCGTGGAGAACAAGTTTAAAAGATCTACTCAAACTAATTTCGAAAAAGTCTACTCAAGAAGAAAACCACCCAAAACATTAAATGGGGGAACTTCAAAATATATGCCGCTGCACTTAATGGAAGGAGGAAAACTCACCTGGAATCCCAGAGAATGAAGGAAGGAAAATGTAAGTATTGTGTAGAAGAGTGGGAACCCAAGCATAGATGCTCTCAAAAGAGAAACCCCCAAAAGCTATATGCTTGCGAAGCTGAGGATGAAGATGAATTTGAGAGTGAAGGATCAAGTGAGGATGATGTAGGAAATCATCAAGATTATTTCTTAGAAGTAGAGGATAATGCACCAAGGATATCACTCGCCGCTATTATAGAGATATCTCAACCTCAAACATTAAAACTAAAGGGTCATGTCAAAGGAAAGAATATCGTTGTCCTCATAGATATAGGGAGCACCCATAATTTTATCAATGTTAATCTTGCCAAGAGGCTGAATTTGTTCGTATACCCAGTGTCTAATATGAAGGTGATGGTAGCAGATGGGAAGAAGATTGAAAATGTGGGAAGATGTCACAAAGTTAAGCTGCAAATGCAAGAGTATAACCTAGAATCCGATTTCTTTGCAGTGCCTCTGGGAGGAGTAGACGTGGTTTTGGGAATTCAGTGGTTGCAAACATTAGGTACATACTCCGCTAACCACTTAAAGCACTTTATTAAGTTCAAATGGCTAGGGGAAAAGTACAAATTGTACGGTTTCCAACCACCGCAAACACAAATTGTTTCATCACATCAAATGGAATGACTGATACGAAAAGGAGCACCCGCCTACGTAATACAATGTCAAGAAATGGAGTTATTAACATGAAAAATGGAAGACTCCAAACCACTTGAGCTCCAAGAGCTAATTCGAAAACACAATAAGGTGTTTCAATTCTCTCGATGGAGTTACTGCCAAACAAGAAGATTGAACACATAATTGAGGTAGAAGCAAGGGCAAAACCTGTTAATATCAAACCTTATAGATATCCACATCATCATAAAAATTGAGATGGAGACACTGACCCAAGATCTATTAAAATGTGGTGTCATTTTGAAGAGCAAAAGCCCTTATGCAACTCCAGTAGTGTTAGTTCAAAAGAAGGATGGATCCTTTATGTTGTGCATAGATTACAGAGGGATGAACAAGATAACAATTAAGAATAAGTTCTCAAAATTAGATTTGAGATCAGGGTATTACTATTATCAAATAAGGGTAGAATTAGATGATGTAACAAAAACTGCCTTCCAAACTCATGAGGGACATTATGATTTCAAGGTAATTCCCTTTGGATTAACAAATGCTCCAGCTACATTTCAAACCGCGAAGAATGAATTATTCCAGCCGTATTTGAGGAAGTTTGTATTAGTGTTTTTTGATGATATCCTCATACACAACAAAACATGGCGAGAGCACCTCCAACACTTAGATCCAGTACTCACCATTATGGAAGAACATCGTTTTTATGCTAAAATGTCAAAGTGTACTTTTGGAAAAGAAGTGGACTATCTGTGCCATATAATATCAAGGGAAGATGTCAAGGTTGATCCAAGTAAGATTAAGGCAATCACTGAGTAGCCCTAACCAAATAACATCTCAAAGCTAAGAGGATCTCTAGGCTTAACAGGATACTATCGAAGATTTGTGAAAAATTATGCCCATAAGACTGCTCCTCTGACAAATCTCTTAAAGAAAAATTCATTTCAATGGAACGATGAAGTCGAAAAATGTTTTGAAGCATTTGTCATGTCCCCATCTAAATAAGACTACTTGCCAACAATGTTTGACCAACCTACTAGTTCCCTAGGTTGAGGTGGAGGCATAAATTTTGTAATAAGGGAGCTATGGGACCCGAAAGGACCGTAGTTTACCATATTCACATTAAATTGGGTCACATAAATAATAAATGTTAAGAAAATAAGGTGGCATTGGTTCATGGAGACAATTGGAGGCTTATGGGGTCCTTGGATGGCTAGATTCCCCCACACACTTGGCATGCCTTTCATCCAAATTCGAATCCATGGGGAATGTAACGTTCTTGGAGAGTGATGTGGTGTCATATAGCATATCATGAGCCAAGGAATTCAAATTAGTAGAGAAGAGTAACTCCCATGGAAGAGGAAGAGACTAGGAAGACAATGTGTGCCACTTTGAAGGAGATTCCATGCACTCTATGACAACAAATGACAGAATATTCTATGACAAATATGACAAATTCAGACTTGATTGCAGACCTATGACAAATATGACATGACGGGGCTAAAAATAACCACCAAGAGAGCGCATTTGGGAGTTAGGAGGCCTCATGAAGCTAATAAAAGGATGTATTCAGGAAGGAGAACAACTTTTGATCATTTGTTAATTGGCCTTTGGCATTTTGAGAGCTTTTGCTTGTCCATTGCACGTGGAGTGTTCACTCTCCCTGCTTGTGCCAATTTCGAGGGAGTTGGATTTCTTTCCAAGTTGGTTTATGGAGAGGCCATTCAAACCTCTCATTGAAGCTGAATGAAGATGTTTTAGTTGCATGTTGAAGGTCCATATAGTTCGAGATTCCATCTATCTCCCCCTTCTCTTATTCCTACTTCACCATTCCCCATACTTTAATGTGATGGCGCACTTGTTGTAGTGGTGCTTGCGCTTGGCTGAGTCTATTTGATGCCCAATCTTGGGTATATGATGTTTGGATCTGTAATATCATGCCCATGTACTCTGTAACTCGAAATCGCAGTAATCCATATGTGAAAATCTTGCATTTCCATGCTATTAAACCACTAGTTTTCATGTATTTGGCTTCAGTTATGTTGCACTTGTAACCAACGCACCTTCAGGTGTATCCCACGGAGAGAGGGCCAATTTTTTCGACCAGGAGGGGTGTTATTGAGCAATGGCAGTCATGGGCGGACCCTTTGGTCACCATTTAAGGGTACTGTGGCTTAATGGCATTGCTGATTGCCTGTTAAAGAGGTTTTTAACCTCAGGGTTGGTGTCCGAGGCCCCTAAACGTTGACTACTGGGTCTCATGGCCCCATTCCTTTCTTGCGTGCTCTGGTGGCCTCTGCTTCAGCCACGAGACACTAGTCTTCAGTTACAACCACTTCATGCACCCTCCCGGCCCTTCAGATAGTGGGTCCTTGCTCCCCTTGGCCTTTTTTCCTTAGAGGAAGGCATCCTACATGCCAGGTCGTTTCCATGCTTTGAGGAGGGCGTTGAGGGATTTTACAGTATTCTAGGGGTTAGATGGGGCATAATGCCCTCCCTCTAGCTCGCTCCGGTCTTTCGTTTGGAGCGAATCACTTATTTGAGCATGTTTTGGCACCTAGGGATGCAAACACCCCCAGGTAGCCTACCATAGTTTACATTTTATTATTATTTTGTTCTAATTTTAAGTTGACATTAAATAATTATAAATTTACCTGTTTTAAGGCATGTAAGCCTGGATAAGTGAGTGTGAGATCATATAAATAGATCTCCTTAGTCACTTGAAATCAGGACTGATGGGATAAATCATTATGCACTTGTTTTACCCTACTTAGGGTTTTCTTTGGATGGATGTGCTCCTAGCGAGGAAGTTTTCTCGTTAATCCAAGCTGTTTTTTTGGTAATTCTTTGGTGTCTCTTTGCTTTTGGTGATGCTTCGATTTGTTGGATGAACACAAGCACAAGGAGGTCAGGCTTCTTACCTCTTTGTTGGATGTTGGTGATGTGCATGTCTGAGTCTTGGTGGTAGTCCTAGAGCTGCACTTTTCCTTAGGATAGGCCTTTACCTTCCTCTTGTCACCTTAGCAAATGATCGCACGTTTCCTTGTGAGAGTGCCCTAGGGTTTCACCTTAGCCTTTCTAGGTTAGTTGTTTGACCTAGGATCCTTCCTCATTAGGTTAGCGCTCCTCCTCAGAAACCCTAGGTCAGGTAGGGCTTGTGCTAGGTTTTCCTTGGGTTTTCACACTATTTCCTCTCACAATCTTAGTCTAGGGTTAGGGTTAGTCTAGCTGATTCTTATGTTTATTCTTAGGTTTAAACTTTAACTTAGGTTTATGGTTAGTTTTTAGGTTAGCATTTGGCTTAAATTAGGTTAATGTTAAGTTAGGGTTAGTAGTCTCACGATTCTCTCATTGCAATCCTTCCTTCACCCTTGCCTCGCTGCATTGTTTCCTAGGCCATGCTAGTCCTCCCTCTGCCTCCCTACTGGTCAAAGCGCAACCCTCTCATTCTCCTAGCAGCAGCCTTCGCAACAACGTTGCCTTCTCGACATATCGTCCTTTCCACCCTTCGCTGGTGCATATCTCCACAAATTCCTTCGTCGATCGTCTCTTCCTTCCCTTTGCGTGCATATCCTCTGATTCATTGCTGCTCGGACTGCAACAACCTCATCTTCCCACGAGTTGTTACCATCTCGCCAACCCTCATCCACTTTACCACATCCTGCCAGCGTCCGCTCTGCCCACGGCCTGCAGCACCACCAGCGTCGACACCCTTCCTTCACGACCCCAGCTCGTCGCTCGCTGCAGCATTGTTTGCTGCCTCCGCCCACGGGCTACCTCCTCTCTTCCCATGCAGCTGCTACTTCCTCACAACCCTTCTCGTTTGCTTTGCTTCTTCACATGCCAAACTTCACTCCGCGGCCCGCTCTCCTATCCCCACTCGCATCTCGCAGCGCAACTGCTCCATACCCACGCTAACACCTAGTCTACTCCACCTCTGCGCTCTTCTCCAACACTGGCGACCTGCTCTCCCTTTGGCCCGGTGGCTGCAACCTACCCGCGCGACCTCTGCAGCTCCAGCCTTCTCCCAGACAAACGTCCACCTCCGTAGCTCCTTCCTCCCTTGAGCTTGTCCTCGGACTGGACAAGTCGTGCCTCCACCTGCAGCACCACCTTGTCGGCCTACCTTTGTGCGTGCCTTGACTCCCTCGGTTGCCCTACGAGATCCTAACCTTTGCCTTCTCCAGGCTTACTGCACCGACAACCACGATCTATGCCTTCATCCTCTCGGTCGTCCATCACACACTCCTCCATCACTCCCAACCTACGGTAAATTTTTAGGGTTTCGTAGTGATACAAAATTTAATAATTATTAATGCTTTACAATTATTTGTGAGATTTATATTTGCTTCTTGTTTTAAACTATGATATATAATTGTTCAATGTTTTATTTTCAAATTGAGATTTATAATTTATCATTTACATTAATAATTTACGTAAATTATTGTGAATATTTATTGATTTGCTTAGTTTATCAATATTATTTTAAATATATGCTTTAACTTGTGTTCGATTTAATTTATTTGCGACCTTGTGTATGTTTATTAATGTTTTATTAATAGTATTTCAAATAATGTTAATGTAATTTATATCCATTTTGATTTATTTTTGTTATTTGCATATTTGGATATTATTTTGTTTTTTTGAGTTAATTATTTGTTAATTGCATAGTCATAGTTAGAATAACAATACTTAATTATTCACTATTGTTTAAGACTCCATTAGGCACCTATCAACAATATACTCGAGAGAAGTTTCCTTTGGTGTTTAGTGTCTTTGCAGGGTCTAATAGGGCTCCCCCCTAGGAGGCTCCGACATCCGAAGCAGTTAAGGGCAAGTGACTAAGGTGACAGTGGTCACTTGTTCTGCATATGTTTACCGGTGGCTAAACATGCCATTTCAACCGGTAACATTTTGGCGCTGTTGTCGGGGACCATTTCAAATTTGAAGCAGTTGATCCCGAGTCATTCACACCCCGACAAAAACGACATCCGGTAAGAAAGAGTTGAGGTAAGTCTTTTTGGGTATTTTGAAAATATTTTTAAAGACTAATCTTGCAGATCTTACCTGGCGACTCCACAAAGAAAGCCCGGTAAGTCTTGAAGTCTCAATCATATACGATTGCTTACATTTTTTTTAAGGACTAACCTGCAGGCTTACCCGATGACTCCACAAAGAGCTCAGTCTGTCCTATCTATCAGGTAGGCCCTTGTTTTATTTAGTACTTCGGCGAGATTAGCTTAACTGACCTGATAGGTTTCTCGTGGTGACTCCAATCGAAGAAAAATAAAAGAAGTACTCTATAAAGATAGGGAAGCTCGACGAGATGGCATCTAGTTATGAATTGTGGATGGACATATTGGACTTCTCATGCGTTCCAAGTTTCCTACACAAGTACACCATTAAGGATGGTGGAAAGGCACTGTTCCCATTGTTCCAACAGTATCAGAACCATGCAGCATCCCTTGTGCAAGCATTCGTGCAATTCTTCCGGGAAAGTAACATCATGCATGAAGACATCAGGATGAGGCTATTTCTGTTGTCTCTTCACCTAGAAGTCAACTTATTTGTCAGAAATTGGTATGAAGGCTTTCCTTGCAAAAGTTTTTGTTCTCTTAGGCAATTCATTGATGCATTCAACACGGATTGGGATTACGGTGTAGAAGAACAGGAAAGAAAGGCCATGATCGACAGAATATGAGAAGAAACCTTGGGAAAAAACCAGACTCAAGATGATGCAAGAGAAGGAACCACAGATGATATTCCATTTGAGTTTGAAGATCTTGATAATTCCACTGCTACAAAAATGGAAATTGGTTTCCCTCCTCTTGATCTATCAGCTTTCCTAGGATACTCGGATGAGCTACCAGAGGCATTCTGGCATACCTTCAAGGGGCATTCTGGCATACCTTCAAGGGTGACCATGATAATGCCACACATCATGTAGAATGGTTTATGACTATGGCTTTAGAATATGGTGTCAAAGAAGAAGAAGATGTTTACATGTGATCATTTGTCCTCCACCTGGGATGCGAGGCTCTTGCATGGTTCGTGGGCCTAGATAAAGGAACGATATCATCATTTGCAGAATTGGTGGAAAAGTTCTGTAACCATTGGGATTCAGGGCGCCGTGACGAATGGATACCTCATGTCAAGCATGTGAAGGACTTGTTCAGTAAGGAAGCCCAAAACAAAGATCAGTTTGAAGTAGCCATCGTTCAGGGTCTCACTGATGATATCTTGAGCACGGCGGATGGAGCTCCCCAAGCAGATGAATAAGATGATGGTCCCATATATAACGATCTGAAAGTCCTAATTGAAGAAGCCGAGGAATAGAAAGATAGGACGAGTCTTCCCTTCCAGCATGCAGAAACTCATTGTGACGTACTAGATCTCTGGGAACATAATAACAGGAGTTCCGAGGACGATGGTTATTGGACATTTATGGGTCCACCTTATATGATTCATTGAGACCAGGTAGCATTGTCTCCATGCGTTGTAGCGATGAATAACATCTTGCTGAAGTTACTCTGAAAGAGCCAGAACTTGACACTATTTGGGACGAGGAACTCTCAATCACCTCTAGCAGGGATGTTGACGACGTAACTTATGGAGACCTTGTTGAAAGAGATATGATCTTTCCTTCCACTTATGTTTGGAACAAGGAACTCTCAGTCACCTCCAGCAGGGATGTTGAAGATGTAACTTATGAAGACCCTGTGGAAAGAGATATGATCATTCCTTCCAAGGTTAATGATGAAGAGTGGCTCAATCCTTTTGCCACCATAATTGAAGACGGAACAACACCAGGCTTTGCAGATAATTGTTATGTGTAGATAGGCCATTGCAATGAAAAGTACGAAGACTTCGAACTTCGTATCTTTGGTGATTCTTCCATGATGCCACCATCATACTCATCTTGCAGCAGGGAAGCTTGTCGCACAGAGGATTCTTTTGCAGATATTCAACATATGATGAGCATAGGTTATCACTCTCAGTTGTGCCCCTCAAGATGCGCAAAAGAAGTTGTTCAACCTGCTCTACTCTACATCGGAAAGCCCTTAATGATACATCTCAACAAGGCCTAGGAAGGTAGGTGGACAAGTATGACTTTCATCCCTTAGTCTCATAATATTTATTGTTTATCTTTCATTTGAGGCATGAAGGTATGGATTATATTGTCGACAATTTCAAGAGTTCAAGGATTATTGGGGTTACTAACATGATTGTGGAAAAGATAAGCGATATACCTGTATGTAGAAAGAACAACTTGAGTAAATGCAGAGGCAGGTTACGGCTCACATATGAAGATTTGCGAAGTCCAACTCTGCGGATAGCCTCCGAAGTTAAGGATTTATCGGCGAGTTTCAGGAAGAAATTTTTCTTAGAAGATATATATGATGGAGGTGTCCCATACATAAGTCCACTAGAAGAATGGAACAACAAAGCTTGTCAAAGTGGTGCTTCTCCATGGCATCGGTTTCAAGTTTTCCAGGTTCTTAAGAAGGTTCGGTTTTCTGCACTCGTTAAGATAAAGATCCTGGTACAAACTCAACATATCATTAATGAGGTATTGCCTTGGATTACGCTAAAGGATAAAGGTAAGATGACAGGTATGAATTGCTTACTTAAATGGTTGCATTGTTGGTATGATTTCACTTAACCTATTTATATACCGGGTTTAGGTTAGGTTAGTTGCATTAAGCATATTTCCGTGTGCTGCATTTCATGTCTTTTCATTATCTCGTTAGTTTTTATTGTTCTTAGTTTGTTTCCCCTACTTTGCGAACAAGGCAGGATGAAAGTGTCTGCCTCTAGATGCTTTTAATCTCTCGGGCATTCGATATGTGTGTAGGTCTACAGGTACCAGCAGATTCACAGGTTCTCGAGCACTCTTGGGAAGAGCACTCGCCCCACAGTTGGAGCCAATGTTACGCTGCACTTGTACCCAATGCACCTTCAGGTGTACCCCATGGAGAGAGGGCTAATTTTTTCGACCAGGAGGGGTGTTATTGAGCAATGGCGGTCATGGTCGGACCCTTTGGTCCCCCTTTAAGGGTACTATGGCTTAATGGTGTTGCTAACTTTTTGTTAAAGAGGTTTTTAACCTCAGGGTTGGTGTTCGGGGCCCCTAAAGGTTGACTACTAGGTCTCATGGCCCCATTCCTTTCTTACGCGCTCTGGTGGCCTTTGCTTCAGCCATGAGACACTAGTCTCTAGTTACGACCACTTCATTCACCCTCCTGGCCCTTTAGTCAGTGGGTCCTTGCTCTCCCTGGCCTTTTTACCTCAGAGGAAGGCATCCTCCATTCCAGGTAGTTTCCATGCTTTGAGGAGGGCGTTGAGGGATTTTACAGTATTCTAGGGGTTAGATGGGGCATAATGCCCTCCCTCCATCCTGCTCCGGTCTTTCGTTCAGAGCGAATCACTTATTTGAGCATGTTTTGGCACCTGGGGATGCAAACACCCCCAGGTAGCCTACCATAGTTTATATTTTATTATTATTTTGTTCTAATTTTAAGTTGACATTAAATAATTATAAATTTACCTGTTTTAAGGCATGTAAGTCTGGATAAGTGAGTGGGAGATCATATAAATAGATCTCCTCACTTTCACTTTCAATCAGAACTGATGGGATAAATCATTATACACTTGTTTTACCCTACTTAGGGTTTTCTCTGGATGGATGTGCTCCTGGTGAGGAAGTTTTCTGGTTAATGCAAGCTGCTTTTCTGGTAAATCTTTGGTGACTCTCTGCTTTTGGTGATGCTTCGATTTGTTGGATGAACACAAGCACAAGGAGGTCAGGCTTCTTACCTCTTTGTTGGATGTTGGTGATGTGCATGTCTGAGTCTTGGTGGTAGTCCTAGAGCTACACTTTGCCTTAGGATAGGCCTTTGCATTCCTCTTGTCACCGTAGCAAACGATCGCACATCTCCTTGTGAGAGTGCCCTAGGGTTTCACCTTAGTCTTTCTAGGCTAGTTGTTTGACCTAGGATCCTTCCTCACTAGGTTAGCGCTCCTCCTTAGAAACCCTAGGTTAGGTAGGGCTTGTGCTAGGTTTTCCTTGGGTTTTCACACTATTTCCTCTCACAATTTTAGTCTAGGGTTAGGGTTAGTCTAGCTGATGCTTATGTTTATTCTTAGGTTTAACTTAGGTTTATGGTTAGTTTTTAGGTTAGCATTTGGTTTAAGTTAGGTTTATGTTAAGTTAGGGTTAGTAGTCTCACGATTCCCTCATCACAATCATTCCTTCACCTCCGCCTCGCTGCATTGCTTCCTAGGCTGCGCTAGTCTTCCCTCTGCCTCCCTACCGGTCAACGTGCAACCCCCTCATTCTCCTAGTGGTAGCCTTCCCAACAACGCTGCCTTCTCGACATATCCTTTTTTCCACCCTTCGCTGGCGCATACCTCCACAAATTCCTTCGTCGATTGTCTCTTCCTTCTCTTCGCGTGCATATCCTCTAATTCATTGCTGCTCGGGCTGCAACAACCTCATCTTCCCACGAGTTTTTACCACCTCGCTAGCCCTCATCCACTTTACCACATCTCACCAATTTCCCCTTTGCCCACGGCCTGCAGCACCACCAGCGTCGGTGTCCTTCCTTCACGACCCCAACTCGTTGCTCGCTACAACACCGTTTGTTGCCTCTGCCCATGAGCTGCCTCTTCTCTTCCCACGCAACTGCTATTTCCTCACATCCCTCCTCGTCTGCGCTTCTCCTTCACATGCCAAACTTCACTTCGCGACCCGCTCTCCTATCCCCACTCGCAGCTGCTCCATAGCCACGCTAACACCTAGCCTGCTCCACATCTGCGCTCTTCTCCAGCACTGGCGGTTCACTCACCCTCCGGCCCGCTGCCTGTAGCCTACCCACGCGACCTCTGCAACTCCACCCTTCGCCCAGCTAAACGCCCACCTTCGCAGCTCCTTCCTCCCGTGAGCCTGTCCTCGGACTGGACAAGTCGCGCCTCCACTTGCAGTACCACCTCTCTGACCTACCTTCGCGCATGCCTTGACTCCCTCGGCTGCCCTGCGAGATCCTAATCTCCTCCTCCTCCACGCTTATCGCACCGACAACCACAATCTAAGCCTTCATCCCCTCGAACGTCCATCACACACTCCTCCATCGCTCCCAACGTGCGGTAAATTGGTAGGGTTACTTAGTGATACAAAATTTAATAATTATTAATGCTTTACAATTATTTGTGAGATTTATATTTGCTTCTTGTTTTAAACTATGATATATAATTGTTAAATGCTTTATTTTCAAATAGGGATTTATAATTTATCATATACATTAATACTTTACGTAAATTATTGTGAATATTTATTGATTTGCTTAGTTTATCAATATTATTTTAAATATATGCATTAACTTGTGTTTGATTTAATTTATTTGCGACCTTGTGTATGTTTATTAATGTTTTATTAATAGTAGTTCAAATAATGTTAATGTAATTTATATCCATATTGATTTATTTTTGTTATTTGCATATTTGGATATTATTTTGTTTTTTTGAGTTAATTATTTGTTAATTGCATGGTCATAGTTAGAATAACAACACTTAATTATTCATTCTTGTTTAAGACTCCTTTAGGCACTGATCAACAATATACTCGAGAGAAGTTTCCTTTGGTGTTTAGTGTCTTTGTAGGGTCTAATAGGGCTCCTCCCTAGGAGTCTCCGACATCCGAAGCAGTTAAGGGCAAGTGACTAAGGTGACAGTGGTCACTTGTTCTGCATATGCTTACCGGCGGCTATACCTGCCATTTCAACCGGTAACAACTTCCATTTTGAAAGAGTTGTATATCAGATCTGTATGAAGGAATTTCTCTGATGTTTAATGCTGTTGGGGCAACAATTTGTATGTTGTAGATGCTCTCTATTTATCATGCCTTTGTCTGAACTATTCAATATACTTTTTATGAGTCAAAATCGAGCTAGTAATGCCATTTTCCCTGAAACTTGTCATATTAATGTTGCACATTATAATCAGTTTGCAGAGCTAATAACCATGATTAATGACATCCCTTGATGTCTGATATTCATCCCCATACTCTGTTCTGAAAGTTGGGAGGGTCGTACTTGAGTTGGGAAGTCAATTTGGCCTCCACCCTTGGGGGGGGGGGGGTTGACCTCATTTTCCTAGAAAATTTGCACTTTCTCTCATTAGCCCCAAACTAAGTTGCAGAGGCTTAAAGTCAGACCCNGGCTTAAAGTCAGACCCAACTTAGTTACTTCGTAAGTTTGTACTAGTTTTCTTTGATGATATTCTTATTTCCAGTAAGACATAGAAGGAACACTTGCATCGTTTAGAAGTTGTCTTGAAAATTCTGCATGATCAATCTTTGTTTGCTAAGCTGTCAAAATGTGCGTTTGGTTTGACAGAACTTTTGTATCTTGGACACATCATGTTGATTAAATTGTCATTTATAACAACAGTACCTGGTGAAGGCCTTGGTTGCATCGGTCTTAGTCAAGACACCTTTTATATTGGTCTTGGTACCACTCATGTTTGGTGCAGTGGTCTTGGAGGCTTTGGTTGCATCGGTCGTAGGTCAAGACACCTTTTGTATTTGTCTTGGTACCACTCAAGCTGGGTGCAGTGGTCTTGGTTCCCTTTGTGGAGCCCTAGATGTTTTATGCTGGTCAGCGTCAAAGGACTTCTTCTGTAGTTGTCCAAGCCCAAGTTTGCCTCCCTTGGAGGCGTTGGGATAATGGCAAAAGCCCTGGTTACCCACTGATTTGGTAGAGTCACCTTAAAGGTTTTTTTGGGTCCCCTCTGATGTCTATTTGATGTGCCTCCTTGTTTTTGTTGTGGTCATGTTGTATTTTTTTTTTGAAACCCTTACACAACTCACTTGTGCCCTCACTTGATGTCATGGTGAAGCCCATGGCCTTGACAAATGGCAATGACCCATTCTGTGGTCATTTAATGATCACTTGTTGAAGTTTTGAAGGGCTTGTACCCTTACTTGTTGGTCTTCTTGTGTAGTTTAGAATATGGTTTGGTAACTCTTCCTCAAACCCTTGAAGTCCTTGGTTTTGTTGCCCTTATGGTTTGGGACTTGTATCATGGTTAGGGCCTCTTGAAACCACACACACACATGGCACTTGGACATATGAAGACCTTACACATTAATGAATAATTAATTTATGAATTAATGTTTATTAAATAAAATTTTACACCATTTGATGAGAGGTCGGCTCATTAAGAATAATTAATTTATGAATTAATGTTTATTAAAGAAACTTTTACACCATTTAATGAGGGTCGGCTCAGTCAAAGTATTATAAAATAAAACTTACTTTCGGAAGAAGTCGACCCAGATTGAAGTACTAACTCTCCACTTGAAACAATATAAATACAAGTTTTCTCAGTCAAAGTATTATAAACTAAAACTTATTTTTTGAAGAAGTCGACCCAGATTGAAGTACTAACTCTCCTCCACTTGATACAATATAAATACAAGTTTTCTCCACCATCCAAATGTAAGCTTGAGAAC
The DNA here is from genome assembly GCA_001517045.1 of Pseudotsuga menziesii. Taxonomy (NCBI): domain Eukaryota; kingdom Viridiplantae; phylum Streptophyta; class Pinopsida; order Pinales; family Pinaceae; genus Pseudotsuga; species Pseudotsuga menziesii. The sequence continues at coordinate 713,005 of LPNX010638652.1, forward strand.
TCTGATTTTCGCTGTATTGAGGCAAAAATTTTCGTGGGAAAAAGAAGAATTTACAGCAGAGAAGTTGGTTCAATTTTTTTTGTTTTTGTTTATCTCTGAATTTTTGCATGTTTTGGGGTTACAAGCTTATCACAGTCCTCTACCAACAACCCGTAGCCTTGAATGGCTTGTTACAACCCTCTCCCAAGCAGGCCACAACCCTCAGTGCTTGTCTCAGCCACTCCAAGCAAGCCGCAGTCCTGAGAGAGCTTGTCTCAGCAGGTTGAGGGTTTACCACAGTCAAACAACAGTCAAAGCAGATCTCTGATTGGTCAATTTAGTCAAGCAGAGGACTCTTAATTTGAGCAGTAACAGATGGTGACAATATAATGATTAAGATATGTATGGTTATTGTGCTCTTATCTAGAAGTAGATCTATGTTGGCCTGCAATATGAATTGTGTATGAGTAGTGTATGAATTGTGATCTATGTTGGCCATGGTAGTGACCACCATGTAATGGCCTAATGATTAATGAAGCCTTGTCAAAAATCTCCAATCCTCTTTAACTGAGTTTAGCAGCAGAAGGTAAGCAGACATCTACAGTTTGGACAATAAGGTCAACATTAAGTTTATGTTCATGAGATCTTTTGAGTAATCAAAGATCGTTGAAGTAACAACACATCAGTTTGATTTGACTTGAAGAAATCAAAATGACTTAACAACAGTTTGACTTGAAAAGATTACACTGATATGACAGTGATTAATGATAGGTATGACACAGTGATATGTTCAGAGATATCCTCAGTACACAGTGATATGATGATTACACAATGATATGATGTTTATACAGTGATATGTTCAGAGATATACTCAGTGATATATGCATGAACATTGATGAGCCAACAGTAATGACGAGCCAGTAATGTTTACACAAGTAGGCTTAGCTTGATTACGCAGTGATATGATGTTTACACAGTGATCAGATCAGTAATGATGCTCAGTAGTAATATGCTCAGTGATGAACGCAGTGATATATAGATGACAATGATGAAATTATGAACAGTGGTAATGTGGAGAAAGAATAAGTAGTGGTTATGAGCAGTGATGATGTGCAGAGGATACGAGCAGTGGAATTGATCAGTCTTGACAGGTCCACAGGTTCAGATCTCTTCTAGGGTGGTAGGGTGGTGCTAAGGCTTACAGTTGTAGCTGTGAGATGAGATGTTGGAGTAGCTCGAAGCCTAGGGGTTGGATCCCCTTCCAGTTGTAGCTGGTAAAGTTGTATAAGAATTGTAATTCCAGTTGTTGTTAGATCAAATCTTACTATAAAAGGCTTCAGCGTTTTTTCCCCCGGGACTTGGGTTTCCACGTAAAAATTCTGTGATTTGTATATGATGATGATGTGATGATGTTATATTGATTAACTGTGTTTAAATTGCTCCGAATAAAAGTCAAAGTTATTGTACATTGATTCACCCACCGCCTCAGTGCACTTGGCAAATGCTCCTGCCACATTTCAATCATGCATGAACAAGATCTTCCACAAGCAACTTCGTAAGTTTGTACTAGTTGTCTTNTCCCCCACCGCCTCAGTGCACTTGGCAAATGCTCCTGCCACATTTCAATCATGCATGAACAAGATCTTCCACAAGCAACTTCGTAAGTTTGTACTAGTTGTCTTTGATGATATTCTTATTTACAGTAATGCATGGAAGGGACACTTGCATCATCTAGAAGTTGTCTTGAAAATTCTGCATGATCAATCTTTGTTTGCTAAGCTATCAAAATGTGAGTTTGGTTTGACAAAACTTTTGTATCTTGGACACATCATTGGTCAAGATGGTGTGAAGGTGGACATGGAGAAAATAAAAGCCATTATTGAATGGCCATGTCCCAAAAATCTCACTAAATTGAGGGGATTCCTTGGGCTCTGTACCTACTATAGGAAATTTGTGAGGAGGTTCTCCCAACTCACTTCACCTCTCACTGATTTGACAAAGAAAGATGCTTTCCAATGACATGAAGAGGCTGAAAAGGCTTTCCAAAGAATGAAAGAGGTAATGAGTAATTGTCCTATTCTTCACTAACTGATTTTTCTAAACGATTTGTCTTGTAGTGTGATGCATCAGGGGAGGGCATTGGAGCAGTCCTAAAGCAAGGACAACATCCAATAACTTTCAAGAGTAGGAAGCTACAACCACATGAGAAGCTTTACTTTATTTATGACAAAGAAATGTTATCCATCATGCATGCTTTGATAAAGTTTAGACAATACTTGCTGGGAAACAAGTTTGTGGTCAAGACTGACCATAATAGCTTAAGATACTTCCTCACTCCAAAGGATCTAAATGAAAGGCAACAAAAGTGGGTGAGTAAGGCATTTGATTTTGATATTGAATAAGTAAAGGGCAAGAATAATATGGTAGCAGATGCCTTATCTAGAAGACCCTCTATTTTTCTAATGGATGTTGCAGAAGATTGGAAAGCTATATTAGAAGTAGAATATGTCAAGGATAAGTTTGCTTGTGAACTTTTTGATGGGACTAACCATGATGATAGGTATAAAGTGTTGGAGGGAATCATCTAGTACAAAGATAGAATCTATTTGGTCCCTGGTTCGAGCTTGAATCAAAAAGTTTTGAAGAGTGCTCAGGATTCTCCTTTAGCAGTCCACCTTGGTTTCTTCAAAACATATAGAATGTTGAGAGAAAGATACTCTTGGAAGGGGTTGAAGAATGATGTTCTGAAATACGTGAATGAATGCCCAACATTTCAACAAAACAAAGTAGAGCAGAATCATCCAGCTGGTCTCTTGCATCCCTTGTCTATACCGAAACAAAAAAGGGAGAGCATTTCCATGGATTTCATCACTGGTTTACCCATAGTGCTTGGTAAGGATTGCATATTTATGGTGGTGGATAGACTCACTAAATTTGCTCATTTCTTTGCTATTACTACATCCTTCACTACTGCACAAGTGGCTGAGCTATTCTTTAGAGAAGTTTTCAGATTGCATGGGCTTCCCAAGAGCATTGTTAGTGATAGAGATGGCAGATTTTTTAGTGCATTTTGGCGAGACCTCTTCAAAATGGTGGGAGCAAACTTGACTCATAGCACAAGCTATCATCCACAAACTAATGGCCAAACAAAGAGGGTGGATCAATGGTTGGAAGGTTACGTGAGGAACTATGTTAGTGGGCAACAAAAATCATGGATCAAATGGTTGCATTTGGGTGAGTTTTGCTATAATAGTACTTTTCATATGTCCATTGGCATGTGTCGTTTTGCATCCCACTTTTATTGCCCACATGTTTAGTGATAGTAGAGCTCCAAAAGCCAAGGATTGGATTGAAGAAAGTCAAGATATTTTTAAGGTTTTGAAAGATAACTTGCAGGTTGCCGAAAACCAACAAAAACCATATGCAGATCAACATAGAATGGAGAGACATTTCCAATTGAATGACTTGGTTTATTTGAGGTTGCATCCCTACAAACAAACCTCCTTAAAAGGCGAAGGTTCAAAAAAGCTCAAACCAAGGTTTTATGGTCCCTACAAAGTGGTTTGAAAAGTTGGAGAAGTTCCATATGAATTGGAACTTCCAGAAGGAAGTAAAATCCATAATGTATTTCATGTTTCATGTCTTAAAAGGTGATAGGGCAACATATTTCAGTTTCAGAAACATTACCTCCCTTGGATGATGAAGGACAACTCATTCTCATTCCAGAAGGAATAGTGAAGACAAGGGAAAGAAAGCTAAGGATCAGAACTATAAAGGAATACTTGGTACAATGGAAGGATCACATGCATATTAGTAGTATACTGTTCATTAATGCAAACACTCTACCATGCATGATCTTAGGAACATATATGTGTACACAACTAAGCAACATCAATAACAATTCAAATACTTAGCTTTGATTGTATGTTGGGTAGATTCCCCCTTGATCTTTGCTTCCTTGCCAGCATGATCTTTGAAAAACTGCTTCTTGTTGACCTAGGGTTTGATGAAGAAAACCTATTTTTTCAAATTTGGAATCTTGCAAAACTAATTGGAGATAAAGATGCACCTCCCCAAGGCTAGTTGTGAAATGTACTCCTTTTCCCAGATCTGTGGACAAAACTGCAAAATAACTGATGCCCTAGTTTTCTCGGCAACAATGATAGGGCCAAAAATGACAATTCTTGGAATTGAGTTCTGCTTCCACAGAAAGATGCTCCCTCCTAGGGTGAGTTAGAGGGCCCTCCTTTTTTCAGCTGATCTGTGGAGGAAAATGCCCGAAACAGGGAGCCCTAGTTTCTACAATTTCTTCTGCAGAATCGTCTGATATTGATTATGTTGTATCTTCGAAATTACTGCTCCTCAAGGTCTAAAACTTCGTCCTGAGGTAGCACGATCTGTCTTCTTTCCAACCCCAGAGGTTAGACTAGTATTGGATTCACCAAGTGGAACTTATGCTAAGTTTCCCAAGGTTACTTGTTCGAGGATTGGTTCAGTATAGTGAACTTGTACGGATTTCCATGTGTCACTGCTTCAATTTCAGTTTCTGAAACTCGCACCACAGAAACTATAGTCCGTGCCCTATCTGCAACATCTTGCGAAATTTGACTTGTATCCTCCAAGCCCGAGATATAGCAATTCTCCCTAGGTCACTTGTTTATGACTGAATTCTGGAAGAGGTTGGAACTTTGAATTGGAGGGATCATATCTCCTAAAGTATAACGAATCTGAGGCTGGAACTCGCACAAAAGGTACTTAAAGATTTCATCTTCCTCCTGTCCAAGTTTCAGCTTCTGTGCCTTCTCCAAACTCGATTTATAGCGAAAATGCCAAGGTGACTAGGTTTTTCCTTCTAGGGTTTTCAAGCATGAAACCCTAATCTTTAGTAACTGTAGTTGTAGCAGTGTTTCAACTGCACAAAGACTTCTTCCAGGGTGGCTCTGATACCATGTTAAGTTTTTAATGGTTATACTAGATCTTTAAACTTTTAGCATCGTAACCCTATGCAATAGGATGACTGAAAGAAAGACAAGCACAGCATGACAAGGTACACAACAATTTACCTTGGGAAACCCAACAAAAAATCCTCAATATAGATTACCAGAATGTAACGACCAAAGAACACGGTCTCATAAGAGAGAGAGACCAAACCCCAAGCATAAGAGCCAAAACGCCAAAGACATTTGTCCTCCTCCTTCTCTGACCTTCCTTCTTTCTTTCTCCTGCGCAATACATGAGTGTGAGGGTGTGTATAAATGAGGGAGGGCGCCTCCCTAGTTATACTAATCTTCCAATTGACTTTTTACATCACTGGGCCGACCTATCTAACTGACAGGGCCGACCTACCTAGGAAATCTCACAATAATAATTATATTATTCTTTTCGGGGTGCTATTGACCCGACTTACAATGGAGGGTTTGCCTCATGAATTTTACATGACCTTTTACATCAGTGACATCTCCCTAAGGAGGAATAATAACAATGTAAAGTACAAGTAGAATATTTTTCGAAGTTACATTATTTCAACCCTCCAACTAAGGGGTTGACTCTTTAACTCAAAGGGGGGGTATCGTACAGAAGATTGCTAAGGCTATGGCATGGAAGCTAAAGGTGATATGAGGAGAGTAAACCTTAACAAAATATGGTTGTAGCATAAAAGATAAAATGTGATGGAAAAAGGAAGAGACTAGTGCCTATGCCAACAAGGGAAAATTGAGTCAAAGGCTAATCTAGGAGGGTTGATTTATTCATATGTACTAAGGGAAACTGAGAGAAACTTAGTGTATCGATTTCACCTAAAATGGTTTCACAATTATCACATAGAATAGTGGAAGGAAGGAGCAAATGAAGTCTACTTTCATCTATTATTCAAGATTGTATCTCATTGGGAGATTTAGTAATTAGGAATTTAAACAATTGCATGCATAATTTGTTTCCTCACTGAAATAAGGAGAATTAAGGGGAGATAGAAATTTGCATACATAATCCACTTGAAGGGTAGCAACTCATCTCTTCACCTTATCTTGAATACCATAGCTTTTCATCAACAAGCATTGGAGATTCACATAACAACAATGTTGATTCATGAAAGCTTCCCATTAATAGGGAAAAAAGCCTTACACTTCACATGTGCTCCAAGAAATATATTCATTAAGCTCATCGGAAAAGAAAACTTCAACAATCCAACCATGAAAATGGACGAGGAAGAGCTACTTTTTATATAGAGTGTAACTGAACTTCCTTTACAATAAAATAATAATTTTCCTTTCTAGATCCACTATTTGTTCAACTATTTTTTCTAGAAACAACAATATAGTGGTTAGATCCACTCTTTTCTCCAAGGGAAATAATACAATAAAAATTTCTCATGTAACCTCTCTTTGAGAATAGTTCAACAATAATAAAGAAATTGAGTTGGTTAGATCCACTTGTTATCAATGTTAACGGAACCGGACTGGTCATCGAACCGACGAAGCCCAAAATGTGAATCGGACCGGAACCGGCAAAAAACCGGGTAAAAAACCAGCTGACAAAAAAATATATAAAATATTCATATTTTGTAAAAAAACATATATATTCATGTGCATACATATGAATCCAAACCATTAATACAGAAATATGCAAAGTTTCTCATATATATAGCAAATATGGGTGCAAATATCCAAAATAACACCTAGTGCAATACATCTCTGAGGTTATGAACCAAAGTACATTAACAAAGAGGCTCCAAAGTACATCAACAAAGTTTTATTTTTTGTTTTTAAAAAAAAAAATTGAGTTTCGTGAGTCCCTAGTCCAGACCGGCCGGTTCGGCCAGTTTTGGCCGGTTCCGGCCAGTTCTGTACCCGTTTTGGAAAAAAATCTGGTTTCATGATTTTTTTTGCTGACCGGACCGGCCAACCCTGTAAACTGGTTAGACCAGCCGGTTTTGCCAGTTTCGGTCTGGTTCCGATAACACTGCTTGTTATAAGTAACTAACTCCACGAGAAAGATTCAACGAGTATACAACGTAATTAGTTACCAACCACCTACAAAATGGCTCAAGGAAAGAGGGCACACCCCTCCTTTGATTGATTGACCAAACATTCTCCACAATGAGCATTTATTAATGATACTCTTTCAATATTATAAAAGCACTCAAGCATGAAAGGTAGGGCGTTCCTACGCTGTTGGGAGCAGCGAGTGGGAGCGGAGCGAAATTGTCAGAAGCTCCCGTTTCGGGAGTGTTTTTTACATACTATATATTTTAATATATTTTGATGGATTTATATATAAAAAGCTATAGAAAACATAGATTAAACCATATAACATCAATCATCTAGTGGTTATAACTTATAAGTTATAACATTGCCATCAGATGATCAACAATAACAACTTTTATAGGAGCTTGGCAAAGAAGGGAGGTACATAACATTGTCATCAAATGATCAACCTAGTATAGGAAAGGTAGGGAGCACCTTTGGAGCGTGCTCCCAAAACTGGGAGCGTTTTGGGAGCAAGTTTCTAAAGGGAGCCATTCTTCCTACTCTTATCTTTGCTAGTACCGATCTTATTAAAGTTGGGTACTTCCTTCTCTTCACCTTGACAAGTTGTTCCTTTCGACACCTCTACTTCTCATGGGTGGTTTAGCGACATTATTATTCTAATAGATGTGTAGTATGGCGGCGATTAGTCTTCTTGCCCTCTTCCATTGAATGAGTGAGTGGCAATTTTTTCCAGTAGATGAGTAATTCAGTGATCACTTCCCTCTAGAGAATGAGCAGCTTAGAGTAGATTCCTCTTTCTTCTATTCAAGATGTTCCTTTCAACTCTTCTATTGAATGGGTAGTTCAATATCGTATCCTCCCATATGATGACTAGTTTGATGGTAGCATTCTTTTAGTGGATTATTGAGTCCACTTTTATATTGAGTTGGGTAATAATAAACCCACTCTCTCTTCTCCCAACTATGATTGACATTGCATTGAGTTAGGTATGCTGACTCACTTTTATCCTTACTCTCTCTTGTTTTTATGCCTTTTTACAACACTTCCTTATCAAATGGATAGATCAAAATCATATCTTCAAGATTTAAGTAGTTCTATGTTGATGGTGGATGGGTATTCATAAACCCTTCTACTTTTATATTAAGTTTGGTCATCACAAACCCACTCTCTCTTACTTGAGCTACCATTAACCCTTCATTGGGTTGGGTATGCCCATTGATGCTTATATCTTGATTTGCTTGTATTTATGCCTCTTTTTAGCACTCCTTTATTAGTTGGATAGATCAAGATCATAATTCCTCAAATGAAGAGTAGTCCAATGGTGGAATTTCTTTAGGAGTCGAGCAATTCTTATTAATGATGGTTGAACCTATTCATATTGAGTTGGGTGTCACAAACCCACTTTATCTTATTTTAGAAATTTAGATATGACTGTCCTTTTATTATGTTGTGTATGTCCACTATTTTTGTACTTTATCATCCTTCTTCATGTCCCCATTCTAAGATTATGGGGTTGAATTGATGGTTATCTGAAGTATTTTACTTGGTTGGATTAGGGTTTGCTAAAATTGACGCTATAGATCTATGACTTCAACACTTAGCTAGTAGTATTATTGTCTTTGAGAGCTAAGAGTTGTAGTTGAACTAGAAAGCCAAGAAATGACTAGGCAAAGGGTATAATCCTCAATTGAAAATGAAGTTGCAAGCATATATACTATATGTAGGATAGGGTAGATGTTGCGACTCAGGAGATAATGATTTTCTGAGATCCTTACCTAGAGGTTTCAACATTAGTTGATGTGCTCTGTGTGCCCATGACAATTGGCTCATACATTAATAATATAAATAAGATGTTTACTTCTATACTTCCAATCATAGAGATATAAGCCTTTCCTTGTGTGAAATTGATTCTCGGCCTATGGATCTCCATGCCTCAAGGAGAAAGAATGACCAACGATTGTTGTCGCAATAACCAAAAATGTGTAAATTAGTACCTTATATGCAACCTGATTCAAGCTTCTTAAACTTGTAAATTTGCATTGTAAAGGTGTAGTGTATAAGGTTCAAGTTAAATAGAGTAAAAGATCATTTTATCTAGTCTCTATTTTTTTTAACCATGGGAACAAGCCAGATATACTAATAACTTGTGACTTAGCAGGGGCTGAGACGTCCCGAAACCCATCGAGGTGAGCCTCTATCCCAGGGGTCGCCTACCCTTCTAGCCTTGTCACAACAGGCCAATGAGCAACTCTACCCCCCGCCGGTTTTGAACCTGTGACCTCCAAGGAGATAACACATGTTCTTAACCATTAGGCCCACTCAAGTGCTCAGTCTCTATTAAGAGGCATATAATGAACCTTGCAAGGCATACTTCTAGGGTCATTAAGCTCTTCCCATTGACAGACCATATTGTAGGGATAGAATTGGGAGCTTTAGATGGCAACACAATATGCAGCATACTTAATATGTTTACCATGGATGTTCCATGGATTTACCTTAAAGAAAACAATTCAAATTTTTTATGTGCTAGATTAAGGTGAAAAAACATGGATGTATGAAGCTTCATGGCATCTTCTTAAGGTTTATGGGCCTCAAAGCCTTCAAGGAACAAATCATAGAAGTAAGACAAATATTGGATGGAATGATGATATCAAGAACCATAGAGCTATTTTTTCTTCCAAGGATAGAAAGTCTAAGAGTTGATCTCTTGTCCCATTACCTAAATATACTATTTAATGTAACCTAAAGACGTGAACGTATAAAAATCTTTACTCTAGCACAGGATTAGATAAATAAATAAAAATACTCAAATTTACTGATGGAGAACACAATGCAAACAACGCCAATGAAATCATGGAGCACAAAGGCGATGAATTAGAGTATGCACACCTTGGGAGCAACATGGAAATGGAGTACTGTCATGGTGAGGACATTGCTTTCTGGGCGGACACCTTGTTTTCTGAAGTTCACATTGTGCAAAGTGAATGTGGAAAGGTCTTCTCTTTAAGATATTGGTCCCGATATGGGGTCACAGTTTCATTGTCTTCCTTACCCTGGTTTCGAAAATGTAAAACACACAGAAATGTTGAAATGCACCAGAAATGTGATAAGTAGTCATTTAGGATGATGATTGATAATGGATGATTCAATGAAAGATTTTCACCCCTATTTATATACTTGTTTTAAACTCTGCTTTTTACATTGAACTGTGTTTCAATGTCAAATTTGTTGTTGGTTGAAACCATTGATGGACTCTTATAGGCTTCATAGGAAATCCCATATTCGTTATTTTGGGACCGTTTCAATATTGTTAAATCTCTAGTAAAATTGCATTGAAGGTTGGACCAGCATTATTTGGCCACTTTGGTTCTTGGCCTGAAATTTTTTCCCCAAAGCATAATTGTAGCATTGTCTTTTTGTGGTAACATGGGAATATGATCAAAGTTTACAATAGTAACAACTTCTAGGATTTTGTTTAGATGATCTAATTGTGTAGGAATGGTTAGAAAATATTTCAAAACAAGGTCCCAAACACGCTCCATGGCTCAAGTGCAAGGGATAATGTATAGTAACCATAGGTCGCTGAGATGAACTCTATGTTGGCTTGATTTTTATTTGGCAAGGTGAGAAGCTTAAAAAGGAGGGAAGTTATCTAAATCATTAATTTCAAATTTTTATCATTTGTGGGTATGTTAATAGGTCAAAATGGGAAGGGCCAAGGTACTCGATAAAGTTTTATGTGAGACCGATTAACATGATTATCGCTAAATTACTGCTTGCATTGTTGAGCGGTGTTTTTGAAATTAGAGTCTTAACCTTAAGTACTGAATGTTCTTGGTTAATGATAACTGCACATAGTAAAATTTTAAATTTGATAAATTGTCACTGGAGACTAGATTTATTGGAAGTCAATGCATTTTCTGCATGGACGCCTTGGTGGTATATACCTGAAGGTAAAATACATCTAGAATGAACTTGGTATTTCTTCTTTTGTGATTGAATCACATATTGAGAAAATATGTTTTGGTGCTTGCTTTGTGCATTTAAGCCCTACGATTTTGTATTTCTTGGGGATATAGAAACATTCTCCATTTCACATTCTGTTACATTCTTGGAAATTATGAACTTTATTTTGGATTTGTATTACCAAATGCAAGATAGAATGTAATTATAATGGAAAAAGTTTTGTTTCAATCCCGTTATAGACATTGTTGAATTTCAATTATCGTATGCCTTATTAAACATTGGTAGTTCTACTAGTTTTTTCAAGATTTTATTGATTTTTTATTTGAGCTATTAGGTACGGACATAATGTTTTTTTTTTGTCAGCATGACTAAGTCTCTATTTATTTCCAGGTTGGTTTGACGTTGGTGGTAGTGGAAAGTGCCGTAACGTCCATCTACATCTGCTATGCAGAAGATCCTTCATTGATCAGCAGATGGGACGAGGAATTTTACAACCAAATTTCTGACGCACTGCGGGAACGACTACAGCATAGAAGTTTGCGAGACAGGGATGTCCTGTCTATGGTTGGAATTCAACGTCAGATATCTGTACCCAATCCTGTGTAGTTGATTTAAGTTTGCATTTGACTGCAAGTCTTTTTGTCATTGTTGCCGTCAGGACATTCATGCTAATGATTTACATTATTGCAGGTATTTGCCCTGTTGCTTCTTTGGTAAATCTATTTGTGGATATTGATTTTATTGAGCTTATCAATGGAATTTTGGTTTCTTTGCTTTGTGTCTAAATTTTATAACAAAGCATCAGAGGTAAAAATGATGATAATCACATTCCTGAAAAAAATAATGGTGGTATATTCATGTACATACTCAGCATGTTAAAATATTAAAATCTTGGAGGTCGGAATAAAAGATAACCATTGATGAGTGACATGGGGTTTAAAGTACCTATCAGGTGTTAATTCTCAGTTTCGTCCTCACTAGTTTTGTCTCATCATCTGTTTTGTCTTTCAGTGAGTTCCCATCTATCTGTCACTTGTAATTTGTAACTCTACAGTTTCCTTTGATCAGTGAAGTAACGTGTCATCTCTATGTGGCATTTTCTTATAAAATGGAACTCCATTCTATTATGCAAGCACACATTTTTGTTTTAAAGTGTACCTTCAACACAGTTAATTACCTACTATATTGTGTTTTCATAATTGAATTTCTTTCTAAAGATTCCTTTTATCAGTTAACTTGTCATTTCTCTGCGAGAGGCCTCTTCCCTATTAAAAGGAATCCCATTCTAATACGCAAACACACAATTTTCTTTAAAACTGTACCTTCCTCTCGAAGTTAATTAGCTACTCTTTTGTGTTTTCATAAGTTTGTTCCTTGCGTATTTGTATATTAGGATCATTGTTTGGGTGTCTTCCGAAGTTTACAGATCCACCCCCTTGAGGCCAGGATTACTCTTTTGTGCTTTGATAAGTTTGTTTCTTGTGTATTTGCATATTAGGATCGGTGTTTAAGTTTCTTCTTAAGTTATCAGATCCACCCCCTTGAGGCCAGGATTCTTGGATTTGTTTCAAACCCAACCTGGACCTGATTCCTCATTGTAACACTGGAGGATCCTCCTGTGATACGTAACTGACATGGATACTCTAGAAAAAGGACATCAAAATAAATACCAATGCTATTGGAATCTTTCTTGTAGGGATGGAAATTGAATACCACTAGACATGAAATTAAGCAATGTTATGGCCATCCTAAGTTCTGTATGGGTAATCTAATTTGCAAATTAAACCAGATGTAGCTTTCTATTTTGATTGTCATGCTCTCCTTCTCTCTTTTAGATAGAACTGTAAAATCCAGAGTCTTGAATTGAAATAGTGAAAAAGAGAAGCGCCATTCCCCCCTCCCTCCCTCCCTCCCTCCCCATTTTCAATAAATCACCATTTTCAGTTCCATTCTGGGGTTGTGTGGGTGCACCTAGGGGTATAGTGGTAGTGGATGGGAGTTGACCCTGTGTCGAGTACGAACCCAACCCATTTGCCGATTCCCCTAATAAAAAAAAATCACCATTTTCGGTCACGGTACAACCAAACCAAATCAATCAAGTACATATGAATTAATAAGCTTCACATTCAGGAAAACCTGTTCTGAAAAATCAAGCACATCCAACACTGTCAAATTATTTGCTCCTACTACTAACAAACATTTTTTGTTAAAAATAAGACATTTGTGCGGGCATCAAAAAGAAAAAAACACAGTTGTACATCCTTCCATGAGATAGCACAATATCATAAAAACATATACAGTCTACCTTAAAGAAACATTGCAGTCCATCTTGTAGCACAACAGGTATCCCATATTCAGTTTGTCAACGAAAAAGAACACAAAATGTCCATCCTGTAGCTTTTCACCAAAAGGGATTCACTGTAAATGTCCATATAGATGTTTCCAGCCAAACGTATAAAAGAAAACAAAAACTCTTTTACATGAAAGGGCCATGCTTTTCCAAGGTGCCATTTTTATATATGCCAGGTGGGAGGTGCCATAGTTATAGCTTCTTTAGATAGGCCATTTGCAATGCCATTACTCTCCTTGTATACATGCATAAAGTAGCATCGGCAATGGAGTTTTTTATGGTCATAACATCTCCATATTTTGCCTTGAGTCAGATATTCTCTATTTTATGGTCATAACATCTTCATATATTGCCTTGAGGCAAATATTCTCTAAACATCTTTGACCTGTTATCCATTCTACAACTAGAAGAGAATCCCCAATAACCTGTACCTCCGAACTCCATTTGAAACAATGAAACTAGAATTAGCTTCAGAGTCAAAAAATTCTGCCCAATTGTTTGTAGTACATCCCACAACTGCTTTGAATTTGATCCAGTGCTGATCAGATAGATATATTATCCCCTGTTGCCCGCCATAATGAGGGCTTCACTGAGCATCACCATCAAAGTATGCCTAGGTCCCTTCCTTGTTGATGACCAGGAAGAACTACCTTAGCAGGTTTTGTACTAGCCTCTTGCTTGAAGTATTTAACGATAGCCAAACTTTGAGATACATAGAGTTTAGAAGGATAAAATCTACCTTCGAACAGAATTACATTCCTTGAAATCCAAATACACCATGCCACTATGAGTGGCATAGCTCTTATCCTCTTTGTCAATCTATGCCAAAATTTCAATGCTGCCTCCACATTCCGCCCCTCACAACAGGTGTTAAATCCAACAATTTCTTTCACTCCCTTACAGACCTCACTTGTATATGAGCAATTGATAAGTGCTGGATATCCTCATATACTACCTTACACAAGGGACCACCTATGGTACCATTGGGATAGCCTCTTTTCTACCTTAGATATCGACATCCAACCACAGTCCGCTTTGGTATAATCATCAGGCTTCAGGTAGAAACATAGATACTTGATACTACTTTGCAGATTTGCCTCCACATATGGAAATAACTGTGAGAAATGCCTTTTATCCTCTTCCCCTAACCTCATGTAAGAGATAGTTGACTGTCTATGGTTAACCATCATCCTTGTAGCCTTACGATAAGGTTAACTTGCAAAGATAATGATTTATCATGTTGTAAGACATAACACAGAGAAAGAAAAAGAGACTCAAAACGTACTGCTCAAGTGAGCTTATTTCGCCATCATAGATCCAATGTAACCATTTGTTGAAGGGATCGATTTGTCTTTCTTTGCAATTAAGGCCACAACAAATCAAAGACAACTTAGAAGTAATGTAAAAGAAAACTGGCACCATTTTGACTTGCTGCATGAAAATCAAAGAAATATCTGGATAAGGCGAGATAAAATCATGCTAAGGCTGAGACTGATTTTCACAAATTCCATCTATCCATACGCTGATAGGATCATAGACATTATGGAAGTTTAACATTGATGGAAGAGTACATCATGACACTTGGCTCAGCCCTCCTAGGTTATTCTTTGTTTCCTCATCTTACCCAATTAGGATATTCAATTTTGCTAATTCCAAGAATGATGGTAGAACCAAATGGGGAAGAATTGTGATGAAATAAGATGGATATTGAGACTAGCCCCACTTCTTGTTCAAAAAATGGAGAAAAGATGAAATTGATCTTTAAATGCTTTTTCTAGCCACCAACATGAAGGATTGGTAAATTGAAAAATATTGCTCATTAGGGATGACTGGAATGGAAAATGAAATGCTTTGCCACCGACTACTTGGCACTTTTGAGACTCCTTATTGATAACTTGGCATGTCAGGCTCTAATTTGAAAATGAAACAACAGAAGTAGATTCCTCGAGCGGGGATGGGAGGGTGGATTAACAAATAGAAGCTTGATTTGCATCACTTGACACTGTTAACCCTGACTCGTCATGAGATAAAATAAAACGGTCAATGGAAAGATTACACGATTTAGGCTTAGGTTGACCATCTTTATTGTTGCAAAGATCCAAAGGGTTTTGATTTGGAGAAGATACTTCATTAGATTTAGATAGAACAGGAACAAAGTCTTCATAAGCGTTTAAGGATCTATCCCAAGATGATATGGTAATGGGTAGTATTTGATCTTTAACAATGTGATTTGTTATCGTGTCATTATCATTTGACTGCATTTCAAAAGCCTCTAAAAACTCCTTACAACCAGATGAGCAAGGAGTTTCCTCAAAGATTAAGTCTTGTTTAATTGTATCCGAAGCTAAGTCAAAGTCCTCACTGATATTTTCAGAACAAGAAGCAGTTGAAATAATCCTTTGCACATTTTTCAATGTATCATCTTGAGATGCAAAAGGATGATTAAGGAGGTAAGCCATAACTTCTACTCTGACCGAAGGATATTTGGTCAGTTGCTCTTGGAGGAACACTTCAAAAGAAAACCCATACATCTGAAACTTGGCGAAAGGGGTCCTCTTCGGAATTTATATCGTTAAAATTTTCAGCTATAGGATCAAAAAGAGAGGTTTGATTTAATAGTTCCATATCATCGGATTCATTTCCTACTCTTCCAAGAATTTTCGTTCAAACATGTCGTATCCTAAAATGATGTTGGCCATCACATTCAAGAACCAGCGTTAAACTGTTCCCGAAATGACATGGACAACAACCTCATGCGAAAATTTTCATGGGTTATAGGTAATTCTTTAAAAATTTCCCTAACAAAGTCAAGGTGCCTTTCTAGTAGATACTTCATAACTTCTGCCAAATTTAGGCAACATATCCCTAACATGAAGAGGGATCTTATGAGGATACCCAAGAATTCTAGAAAAGTCAAAAGCTTTCAATGGGTCGAATGCCCTCCTAGCCATGGATAACAATCACTGTAATTTTTAGGAGCTTAAATGCAAATCGATAAACTACATGGGTTCTATGATTAGGGTCAATTGTCAGTGGAGTCACATAGTGGAGTTTGTAAAGATGGGTCGGTCCTCTAGTGGAGTCGCTAGGTGAACGAATTGTCGTGTTCACCTATGGATAATGTCGTAGGAGAGGTGAGTGAAACACATGCAATGATTATAAAAATTAAGAAAATAAAATGTAATCATTGAAATTAAACCGGTTGTGATATGAATGGTAAAGCAAGCAAGTACATTCCCAGACACCGAAGGTAAGCTAAAAAAAATCAAACCAAGGTAAGCCTCTACCTCCCCGACAGACACTGAAGGTACGCTAAAAAAAATCAAACCAAGGTAAGCCTCTACCTCTTCGACAATGACGCCAAAAATATTATCACAATTCATGTAGTTGCCCCATAAAGTAATCCTATCCAGGATGGCAGAGGAGAAAGAAAACTAAAGTCGTGACCCATAGAAGCTAATACCTCTAAAATAATTAGTTGTCACACCGACCAAAGCTATCGACACTTTAGATTAGGTGAAGGACCAAACCTAGGGGGTGTCCCTATGACAAAGATAACCATATTACTAAGAGATTTAATCAAGATACCTAGCTTAATTCACATAAATCACTTGTCTTTTAGGTTATCTTGGTCATAGGGACTCCCCCTAGGCTTGGTCCTTCACCTAGTCTAAAGTGTCGGTAGCTTTGGTTGGCGTGACAACTGATTATTTTAGAGGTCTTAGTTTTTGTAGGTCACAACTTTAGTTTCCTTTCGCTTTTTCCATCTTGGATAGGATCACTTTACGGGGCAACTACAAAAATTGTGATAAGAGGCTTGTAATTCTCAAAGGTTTGAGAATTATTGGATTTCAAGATTAGAGAAATGAAGGTTGAGTTGAGTGTTGCTAGAAAAAATTATGCTGACCATCCATCTGGTCATAGACTTTTGTCCTTCTGAAAAGATATTAGAACCTCTAGTGGTTCATCCTTTGATATAGATTCCGTCACACCGATATTGTCCTCCTCAATGACCATATATGGGAAGAAAGTTGGCATGTTAACAACCTTAATTATATTAGCTCGACAATCTTAAAGAGGTATTTAAAGTAATTGACCCCTTCTTTGGTCAAATCCTTATGGTTTGAAACCACATTACCATCATTTCCTTTAATTCTCTAGATTGTATATGTTCCTCCTATGGTTTGCCATTTGATAAAAGAATTTGGTATTATCATCCTTTTCTATCCACATGGCGTTGCTTTTAAGTCTCCAATATGCTTCTTTGTCATCTAGCATTCCTCTCTTCTTTTCCTCTAGGCAATTGCTTTCCTCTTTATGCTCTTCATTGGTATATCCTACCAAATCTTGAAAATATAAACCCTCCAAAGATCTTTCCACTTCAATAAAGGCCTTGTCATTTCTAAATCCCATGTTTTGATACCACCATCTGGTAGGGTCAAACACCAAGATTTAGCATTTTCTTGTAAGGATGTAGCAAAGAGTTTCATTACATCTTCTTGTTGAATTTGGTGATTTCTGGTTTCATCATAAAAGTTTGTAATGCGTTCTTCAGTTGTGACTACATTGTTTATGTGAATAATGGAACCCATTCTATTTTATTTGGCATATCTTGACGAGATCCTTGGATTGCAGTCATATTTAAAGGCTTAAAAGCATTATTTAGCTATGGTTTGGCCATGATTAGATTTGATTTGGATTTGAAGATTGGATTGAGCTAGTCATTAGAGGAATTTTGAGGTCTAAAATGGGCCTCCTAAGGAAAATAATAAAATAATATTTATTAATTTTGGAAGAAAAAAGAAAAAAAACTAATTTTTTGTGTTCGTATTTTCGACAAATCTCCTTGTGTTTTTACTCAAATTTTGATCGGGAGAGCTAGTTGGATGCGGAATTTGATTCTGCATCCAATGAGTACCCACACTGCATACTTTTGACGGACCCCGCTCCCCCAAAAACAAGAAATACCTAAAAAAAACGTGATGATGATGTTTCGATTGAAAATTTGATTAAAAACACGAGGAGATATGTCGAAAATACGAACAAAAAAGTAGTTTTTTTTATGACAAATATGTCAATTCAACCATTATGGTTGACTCATTTGATTGGAAATCTATTGGTTTTTGAATTCCAACTCACAAGAACTTATTGTTGGCGTGTTTTCTTATAAGGCCCATTTTAGACCCCAAATTTCCTCTAATGATATATGGTGCTTGAGATTGACACTTAAGAGTTTTGTTTGATCTTCTTTCTATAAATTCTCTTAGGGACAAGAAACACATAAATTTTTTTTGAGAATAAATTTTAGTACAAGGTTTCATGCCTAAATTTTCTCGCGGAGTCACTAGATGGGTTCATTAGATTGACCCCATAAAATATTGAAGCTTGATCTTGTTGATGTATTTGTAACTTCGGAATGTATTCACTTGTATATTATACCCCAATGTCCCTATTGGGAGTATCAGTGATGTAATTGTGTCATGTCATATCCCAATGATCCTATCGGGAGAATCAATAAATTAAACAAGTCATGTAAAGTCATAGAGGGTAACCCTCCTTATTGTTCAAGGGTTAAAGTCCCCGTAGTTGTGGGGCACTAGGGTTATTAGACTCTCCTAGAGAAGTCGACCCCGGTGAGTTAATGTCAAGTCGAGAATTAGTATAAATAGAGAGTGAACCTCTCTATTTATTACATAGTCACACACACTCAGTTGTAGCGCATAACTGAGAGAGAGAGAAGAAGCTGGGAAAAGAGAGAGAGATACTACTGCTGTCGGGATATCATCTTTGTATCTTTGGGTTTTACTTTTGGTGCTGATTCTATCTCTGAGGAAGTTGCGGGGTTTTCTCCTTTATGGTTTCCCTGAGGAAAATATTTGTGTTCATTGTCTCTTGTGATTGATTGTTGTGCTTGTTATTCTCTCAGATAAGATCCTAAGATCATATAGCTTAAATGTTAAAAATCTAACATGGTATCAGAGCTAACCTGAGAAGAAGACACTGTGCAACTGCTGAAGCTAGGGATTCCTACTTTTTGGATCTCTCTCCACAGATTTTCAGCAAAAGGAGGCTAGGCTGACTCTCCTCTCTAGTGCACATCTTTCTGTCGAAGCAAAATCTGATTCTAAGCATTTTTAGTTTTCAACATTGTGCTGCAGCTAAAATTAGGGATTTTCACAGAATTTTTTTTTTTGAGTGAGCCCAGGCCAGGATTGATCTCCTCCTCAAAATCGAGGTTTTTGGTTGGGCAGAACTCCGGGAAAGTCAAACCCTAATCTGCTCCTGAACTAGAAAACTAGCTCTGCAGAAATCCAGCTCCAAATTGAGTTCCGACATCCTAACCTGGTAAGATCTAAATCTTTTGTATTTCCATTTGAGGTTCTCTGTTAAGATTTCTCATCATACCAAGCTTGATGAAAATCTTGAGGGAGCTGATAACTTCCGAGCCTGGAAGTATAGGATCTCCTTGGTCTTGGAAGAAAATGAATTGGACTCCTACATAAGTGGAGAAGTTCCAGTTTCAGAGGGAGATGAGGCTAAGGCCTTACACAAAAATAAATGGGTCATGGTTAAGAGGATTATTGCTGATTCAATCAAGGATCATCTCATTCCTCAGGTGTCCTCCCTAAAGACACCTAAAGAGATGTTTGATTCCCTGACCAAGTTATTTGAAGGGAAGAACATAAACCAGAAGATGACTCTGAGAAACCAATTGAACAATGTAAATATCTAGAATGCAGAGACCATCCCGTCTTACTTTACAAGGGTCTCTTAGATCAAGAAACAACTTGAAGCTGTAGATGAAGAAGTAGAGAATGCAGAAATTGTGATGACCACCTTGAATGGTCTCGCTAGGGCATGGGACTCTTTCATTCAAGGGATCTGTGCCAGAAAGAAGCTAGTTAAGTTTAGCAGACTGTGGGAGGAGTGCTCACAAGAATAAGCTCGAATATTAGCTTGAGAAGAAAAGATGTGAAGTGAAGATCAAGCTCTCATAGTACAATCCAAGAAAATAAGAACAGACCATCTCAAAGGTAAGCACTCTTGTCAGAATAATAACACTAGAAAATCTAACAAATATTTGTCTAAGTTCATTTGCTATACATGTGATGAAAGATGACACCTTGCAAGAGATTGTCCTAGAAACAAATATAGATCTCACAAGAGGAAGGGAAACACGAAAAGACATCATGCTCATGCTACAAAAGATGATGAGCCTTCCAAGAATAGAATCAAACAAGACAGTGATGGTTTTTCAAGTGATGAAGAATATGTGTTGATCTCTGCCCTCACGGGAACTGTCACACATGGAAGCAATGCTTGGCTTATTGATAGTGGGGCTTCCAAACACATGGCGAGATTTAAGGAATCCTTTGTGAAACTATCAGAACATGAATCACCCCATAAGGGGAAACTTGGGGATGACTACCAATATCCAATAAAAGGTAGTGGAGAATCCTCCTACAAATTAGATGCTGGAAAGTATATGAAAATGAAGGATGTCCTACTTGAACCAGGACTAAAGAAGAACCTTCTCTCCATATCTGCATTAGATGCAAAATGAATAAGAGTTGTATTTATAGATGGCCAAGTCCTCATGTGGCCAAAAGGAAAGACTATTGATGATGCAGTAGTAATTGGAGAACAAGAGGGAGGACTATACAAATTAAAGGGCCAACCAGAACAAGCTTTGGTTCATGACTTAGTAGAACCAAATGAACTTTGGCATAGAAGGCTTGCACATGTGCACTATAGGGCACTACCACTTGCAAGAAAAGCTGTTGAAGGTCTTCCAAAAATGTAGGCAAAACATGAAGGAGTATGCAAGGGATGTGCAAAAGGAAAGAACTGAATTAAGACATTTCCAAGTAGTGAAAGCAAGGCTAAAGGAATCTTGGAAATCATTCACTCCAATGTATGCGGTCCGATGTCATCCAGTTCATTAAGCGAGTATGTATACTATGTTTCTTTCATTGATGATTTTTCTAGGAAGACATGGATATAGTTCATGAAGTACAAAGATGAAGTATTCAACAAGTTCAAGGAATTCAAAGCCTTGATCGAAAACCACATAGAGAAGAAGATCAAGATTTTTCGATCAGACAATGGCGGAGAATTCACATCAAATGAATTCAAGAAATTATGTAGATATTCAAGGATTAAGAGGGAGTTGACCACTCTATATAATCCACACCAGAATGGGGTTGCAGAAAGGAAGAATAGAACAATCATGGAAGCAACAAAAGAAATGCTCCATGATCAATATCTTCCTATACATCTATGGGCAGAAGCTGCCAGGACAACTGTGCATGTACAAAACCGTACTCCACATAGAGTACTTGAGAACAAGACACCTGAAGAAGTGTTTTTCGGCAAGAAACCAAAAGTCAGTCATCTAAGAATATTTGGCTGTCCAGTGTACATACACATTCCAAAAGAAAAGAGGAAATAGTTAGATCCTTAAGGAAATAAGGGTATATTTGAGGGATACTCTGAAAGCTCGAAGGCTTACAGAATATAGTTCCCAGGATTCAAGAAGATCGACATCAACAGAGATGTAACATTTGATGAAGACACAACTTACAACAAATCCAGGAAGAGACCAGTTGAAGATTCTGAAGAAATTGAAATACCCAGGATCCGAGATACAACCATGGATGAAGCAATTCCAGAAGAAGATCGAGAAATAGAAGAACCTCAAAAACTTATAGATACACCTCAGGAGAAGAATCCGCACAAGAGGAACCCTGCATGGGTACAAGAGGCTATCCAATGTGCAAAGAGATATGGGGCTCCAGAAGAAATGCACAGAGAAAGGAAGAGAACTAGGTCCTACTCTGGATATGTAGCCCTATTATGTGACATCATCGATAAAGAACCTTCCAACTATGAAGAAGTGGCAGAAAAGAAAGAATGGAAGGATTCTATGTTCGAGGAGTATCTGTCAATCATGAAGAATGATGTTTGGGATGTTGTCCCAAGACCAGAGGGGAAGTTTGTTGTGACTTCCAAATGGATCTATAAGATCAAGCATGCTGCAGATGGTAGCATAGAGAAATATAAAGCAGGATTTGTGGCTCATGGTTTCTCCCAGAAAGAAGGGATAGATTATGAAGAGACTTTTGCACCTGTAGCCAGATATACTTCCATCAGATTAGTAGTTGCTTTAGCTGTAGTAATGAAATGGAAAGTACACCAGATGGATGTCAAGACAACTTTCTTGAATGGTGTAGTAGAAGAGGAAGTATATGTGGAGAAGCCACTCGGCTTTGAGACACATGATAGGAGGACTCATGTGTGTAAATTGA
The DNA here is from genome assembly GCA_001517045.1 of Pseudotsuga menziesii. Lineage (NCBI taxonomy): Eukaryota > Viridiplantae > Streptophyta > Pinopsida > Pinales > Pinaceae > Pseudotsuga > Pseudotsuga menziesii. The sequence goes on from LPNX010638652.1 coordinate 735,594, forward strand.
AGAAATCCCTGTATGGTTTGAAACAACCATCCAGGATGTGGTACGCCAGAATTGACAGCTTCCTGACTAGTTTGGGATCTACCAAAAGTAAAGCAGATTCTAACCTTTACTACAAGGTTGAAGAAGGGAACCCAATGATGCTTTTACTGTATGTAGATGACCTGTTTTTAACAGGTACATATGGGCTTATTGCTGACATGAAGAGGAATCTGCCTGCTGAGTTCGAGATGAAGGACTTGGGTATGATGCATTACTTTCTAGGCATGGAGGTGTGGTAGAATGCAGATGGAATCTCCCTAGGACAAGGGAAGTATGCGGTCGAGATCTTGAAGAGATTTGGGAAGATGGACTGCAAGGCCATGATCACACCTATGGCATCGACTTTGAAGCTATTGAGTGATGCTTCATCAGATTTGGTCGATGCTACAATGTATCGTCAGATGATTGGGTCCTTGATGTACCTAAAGAATACGAGACTATATATTTGCTTTGCTGTGAACACATTGAGCTAGTTCCTAACAGATTCGAGACATGTTCACCCGATTGCTGCAAAGCATATTCTAAGGTACGTAAAGGGTACAATTGATTATGGGATCAAGTATGAGGCAAATCAGAAGATTAACCTAGAAGGTTATGTGGATTTGGATTGGGCAGATAGTGCCATCGATAGGAAGAGCACTTCAAGGTGTTGCTTTAGTATGGGATCAGGTGTGATCTCTTGGTTTAGAAGGAAGCAATCCTGTGTGGTACTAAGTACAACCGGAGCAGAGTATGTTGCAGCTTGTTCGGCTAGTTGTGAGGCAGTGCAGCTGAGAAAGCTACTATCCGACTTATTTGATCTCCAGCTGGATGCTACTTGTATATATTGCGGCAACCAGAGTTGTGTGAAGTTGTTGGAGAACCCAGTGTTCCATGACAAGTCGAAGCATATTGAGATCAAATATCACTATATCAGGGATATGGTGCAGAGAGGAGCAGTGAAGCTCCAATATGTTGCGATGGACGAGCAGATAGCTAATGTGTTGACCAAACCATCAGCTAGAGTGAAGTTTGAGTACTTCAGGGAGAAGCTTGGTGTTCTCTAGATCGATGTTCCCTCCAAAGGGAATTGATGTGTCTGTTAGCCTTTCTGACATGGTGGAAGGCTAGGCTCCACATGGTTAAATGTAAGTGTAGAGATATTCTGATGTGATTGTGGGATGTGTTCCCACATGATCAGTGCAGAGACATTATGATGTGAATGTGGTATGTGTTCTGACATGATCAGTGCAGAGCCATTCTGATGTGATTGTGGGATGTGTTCCCACATGATTAGTGCATAGACATTCTGATGTGATTATGGGATGTATTCCCACATGATCAACGCATAGCCATGCTGATGTGATTGGGGGATGTGTTCCCACATGATCAGATATAAGTGCAAATCCATTCTGGTGTGATTGCGGGATGTGTTCCCACATGATCAGATGTAAGTGCAGAGGCTTTCTGACAAGATGAGGTCAGATGTAAGTGCAGATCCTTTTTGACAAGACGCGGACAGATGTAAGTGCAGAGCCTTTCTGACAAGATGAGGTCGGATGTAAGTGCAAAGTCTTTCTGACAAGATGAGGTCGGATGTGAGTGTTGGGACTTTTTGACATGGGTTTTGGATGTGTTCCTCCCATGGTCATATGTAAGTGCTGGGCGGGCCTTTCTAACATGGTTCATTCCATGGTCAGATATAAGTGCTGAAGACGATGAAGACCTACATGGAGGCTAGGCCTACAACCAACAGGAAAAATGGCTGGCTTTGTAGAACTTCATGTGACGAGTAGAATTGAGCTATAGCACCATTTGTTCGAGATAGAGGAAGCAATGATGATGATCTAGTAATGATCCATACTTGATGATGGTCCAGTGATGATCCAGACTTGATGATGAAAACTTGATGATGATCCAGACTTGATGATGAGGACTTGATGATGATCCAGTGATGACCCATAGAAGAAGACTTGTGCTGATAAATTATGTCGAGAGAATACCTTCCTAGTTAAGAGGGAGTGTTGATGTATTTGTAACTTAAAGAATGTATTCACTTGTATATTATACCCCAATGTCCATATTGGGAGTATCGGTGATGTAATTGTGTCATGTCATACCCTGATGATCCTATCGAGAGAATCAATAAAGTAAACAAGTGATGTACAGTGATAGAGGGTAACCCTCCTTATTGTTCAAGGGTTAAAGTCCTCGTAGTTGCGGGGCACTAGGGTTATTAGAATCTCCTAGAGAAGTCGGCCTTGATGAGTTAATGTTAAGTCAGGAATTAGTATAAATAGAGAGTGAGCCTCTCTATTTATCCACAGTCACACACACTCAGTTGTAGCGCACAACTGAGAGAGAGAGAGAAGAAGCTAGGACAAGAGAGAGAGGGACTATTAGTATCGGGAGATCATCTTTGTATCTTTGGGTTTTACTTTTTGTGCTAATTCTATCTCTGAGGAAGTTGCGGGGTTTTCTCCTTTATGGTTTCCCCAATGAAAATATTTGTGTTCATTGTCTCTTGTGATTGATTGCTGTGCTTGTTATTCTCTCAGATAAGATCCTAAGATCATATAGCTTAAATGTTAAAAATCTAACAGATCTTATAATTCCAGGGAAATTATCTTGATCCCCAACAATGGCACCGAAATATTTCCACAAAAACTAACATCCTTAATGCAAGGACTTGAAGGGTTCTATCCAAGAGAAACTATGGAAGTAATGCTATTGCCATCTCTACAATTACTTCCTTTCTCTTTAGTTCCTAGTGGATGTGAAGAACAAGGGGGGAATTCCTATAGGAAACTAAGTTCAAGATATAAGTAAGATAACTTGGATTATGGATGGAGTTGTGCTTATGACTTAAAAAGACCCAACGAGTTAGAAAATCCATTGCGATATGAAAAGCTTCAGTAATTAAACCAACTCAAATGTTGATTCAAAGATATATGATCCATTAACCATTGCTTGCATATGATATATGTCCATTGAATGTAAACAACCAAAACCTTAAGTAGATTTTCCAAGAGAAATAAGAGATTGTTGCAACCAACTTTATCAATAACTATATAATGAGTAGTAAATGAAACAATTGAAGAGTATCACATTAAGGGCATTGATCAAAATAACATTGCTATTTTATTCTACGATAAGTGATGAGTTAAATATACATGGTTGAAAGTGAAAGTGAAGTTATTAAAGCATAAGAAATGGAAAAGTGAACAAAATTTTAAACTTCAAGAAAAATTGTGTATTAATTTTGCAAAATGCATCCCATGAAGTATAAGTTAGACAACTATAGACACTTATTCTATTGCTGGAGTTTCCAATACAACAATGTCATTCATAGAAGAAATAATAAACAATTTTAGAGTTGTTTGCTAACCAAAAAAGAGATATTTGAAAATGATATTATATGGTTAAAACAACATAAAATTTTCCATCTTCGTAAAGAAAGTGCAGTGAAGCTTAAAAAAGTAACCGCTAAAATTTTCTATTGGAGTGCAAAAGATTTAGATGTGTTTAGTTACTTGATTATGGCTTTAGCATGAGAGAGAAGTGCATATATGCTAGCAGCAACAACTAGTTTTTAGATATGATAGGTGTGATGTGTGGCATGCAGCATGTTGAAACAACCCCAAGAGCTAAAAATGTATTAGAACAAACTGTTTGAGTGATGAAAATGATCAAGTGAAGATGAATCAAAACAATTAAATATTTGGCCGATCTAAAGATATGCAAATTAATTTTAATTAAAAGATAAGCTAAATCTAAAAAATGACATCCATCTCAAGTTAATTTTGTTTGTGACCAACAAACAAAAGATTATGATAAAGTGAAATTTAAAAATGGAAATAACATAAGCTTGAATTAAATGGAGTACAACCCTCAAGAGGTTCAATGTTGAGACCTTTTGCTTGATCTTATGTGCAAGATAAAATTAAATTTTAAATTAAAAAAACCCAAATAGACTTGAAAAAAACCTATAAATAAATAGATTTGTTGAAATGGCTAAAAGAAAGAGTTAAATCTATTGACTAGTACCTAGTTGCTTAAGGAAAGTGCAATGGGGTCATAAAGGAAGCAAGAGAAGATTTTGTTATCAAAGAATAGGAGAGGGTAGAATAACTCAAGTCCTTTTCCTACTCTTTGATAGCAAAATATGAGTTCTCTTCTAATCAAATGGAAATATCAAGGGCTGAAAACTTCCAAGTAAACTTGCAAGCAAAGCCTACACATTCTACTAGTAGTAACATAGACATGTGTTGAATATAATACTAACTTAATAAGTAAAAGGAAACTTTTGGAGAGGATTACCTCAATCATATCATGCAAGGCTCACCATTTGAAGAAGAAATCCATACACAACATGAAACACATATAATTTCAATGTACTTCTACACTATTTGCTCAATACATAAAATAAAATAGAAACAAGAGTAACGGGAAGAATTTTTATTGTCGAAGTTCTAGCAACTAATACAATGAGAGGAGTGTCTCTTATATATGATGGAATACTAACAAATTATAATAGAGAAAATAATAAAATATGTTATGACATGGTCAAAACTAACAATCCTAACTTTGACCATTTGAGTGTGTCACACCACTAGAGATATTTGAGGAATAATAAATGAAGGTACAAATCCTCCAAGAGGTGAGGTGCTCTAGAAGATCTGGTCTAACAATAGTGAATGAATTCAAAATATCCTAGGTTTTGATTAATCAATTACTAAGATGTAACATCCTCATCCAAATACATGACAAGTCAAAACTAGCAATTCACTCTAAAAAAAAAGTGGACAAAGGAGAGGAGCGCTCCAACAAACTATTGTCAAATGAATAAATGCAACACCAAAACCCTAGGATTTGACTAATAAAACACTGAAGGAGGTGCGCACCCATCAAAATACATCAGTAAGTGTGCCAAATATCCTCAATATAGAGGCACCCTCATTAAAACCAAAACAAAGTGATAAATACTCCAAGATAAGGTGGCACATGTGGAACGAAAGGGTCCTCCAAGGTGCAACGTACCACATAGACAAGTGAAACCATAATGAATAATGCTTCCAATGAGGAAGTGATTTAGTAGATGATGACACCAAGTGTCACAAGGGTCCAATATATTCCATAAACCCTAGAACACTCTAGAAAAATCCATTCACCTCCTAAAAACTATGCCCAAGTGTAAAGAGGCCTTGTTAAAGTTTGCATTGAAATCCTCAAGTAGTTAAAGCTCATCCCAACTCATCCAAAATATGTGAAAAAGGGTTGTCCCTCTCTCACACATGCCAATGTGTCTCAAGTATCCCATGTGTGCATGAATAAGAGGGGCATAACATCTAAGATGGGAGATCAAGTCAACTATAGAGAATCAACCAAGTGTTAGACAATATAATATATTCCTTAGGAAAATTACTATCTAATACGCAAAACAATAACATAAAAGGATTTCAAGTGCACTTTTCTAATTAACTCTCCCACTTTGATTAATTATCCCAATAATGTTAGAGTTACTGTGGTGCTACCATACTTGATCTAGATTTTCATGTTACACCCAAGACTAAGTGCATTTTCTAAGTTTCTAAGAAGGGGAAGGTGATGAAATGAATGTGATGGTTAGGGAAATGTGTTTGCAAATTAAATATAATAGAAATGTGACTAAGTGCTAGGTCTACCCCTTAACTTTCAAGTGCTATGGGTTAATTATTTTTCTTCCATATGTGTGCCTTGGAAGGGAATATTCTTCTTCTTGAGTTTACCCTTTCCTTGTGACATTTTTGTGATCCTTTTTTTGCAAGTCCCTTTCTTTGAATTTAGCTTTGATAAACTGGTGCATAGGGATCATGGCTTTTGTAAAGGTGCATTGCTCACATTCATCATGTAGCTTCATTTCCCTTAGATCACTTTGATTCTTTTAAATTTGACTTAGGCATCATACATAGGAATAGTATAGATACCTTATAACGTGATGTACAATAAGGTAATTGTGAAAGAGAGATATGGTGGAAATGGGTGAAATGGATAGTGAAATGACACACTCGTTGGGACAGGTTAACAAATCGACATAAGTGAATAACAAAGTTTCTGAAAGAGTGGTGGTGGTGTCTAAAGACACCTTTGCACTTAAGCACAAATGATTTGTTGATCACCATGACGATAGACCAATCAAATAGACCATCTATAAATAAGTTTGGATATGGACCAAACTAACAACCACAGGACCACATAGTGGTAACAAACCATAATTGTCCATAGATCATGGGTCAGAGTACCTAAAGTGAACAAAATTAATTGATAATTTAGTCAGTGGTCGGCTCCCTTCAACGATCGAATCCCTTCATCCGGAAAAGTGAGGTTACTAACAAACCATTGGTTCCAACAACGCCATAAAAAATGGCCAGGTAAAATCTTGTGAATGTCATGAAATGAGTATCAAACTTATTTAAATTACTAGGTATACACCTAAATCACAAGGTCATACACTTAATTTAATGAATAATTGTAACCACACCATGATGCATTCTTAGCTATGAAACAACATTCTAGGATACACGAGCCGTTATAGAGTAACATTGTTGACTCCTCGGTCATATCCACACATAAGAAATCATTACCATGAGTGAAATAAAGAACATATGTCTTAACACTGGTGTATACTGAATGCTCCATTTTTCTTTGCCACATATCATGGTCGATTGAGCAAGAGGAATGTGTCTATAGAAAATATCCATAATCAAACCACAAATCTTATCTGTGAAACTGCTGAATGTGATGAAAGATCACATAACCAATGTGCATAAAGTCACCTCTACATGCTAAGGGGTAACAAATGCAAGGCAAAGTGTAAGGAATTTAGTAGGTTACAGACCCATGAATCATCCATTGAACATTCATTCAAAACCCTCCCCTCTCGTGATCACCATCTTGGTTCCACCTCGCCTACAACCAAGCTATTGATTACAACATAATTGCCATTACTTGAGCTATGCATTTAAATAATAACTTTAACAAAACATACTAGAAATTGGTTTTGCCACTTACATTGGGTATTGAGTTTAGCCTCGATCCCGACAAAAGTGTAGATTTAAAGGCATAGATAATGAGAGAACAACTGTTTCAATGTCCTTATGAAAAGTGTACATATTAATGTTTATGTTTATCAAACCATAGATTGAGTCATATAATCCCTTTCCTTTGTATACCTTGTTATGCCAGGGAATCAAAGTTGCTTACAACTTTACAAAATCTAGTGAATTTTTTTCAACTAGTCAGATAATGACCACTCTCAAACGCCTAGTCCTATATCTCAGCCATCATACCAAAAATGACATAATCTCAACCATCATAGCAAAAAATACATAACTGTTCAAAATCATTGCTACATGGATAAAACATTCCTTTTCCAACAGATTAAAATATAAAACCAACTGCCCTTAAAGAACAATAAAAAACAAAACTGTCAAAAACTAATATGAGAAAGCATATATCCAGACTATATGATAACAACCAAGGATCCATATGAAAATCATGTATCATAAAAATGTTCAGGAAAACAATGCCATAAAACACTCCTCTGAACTCTTCGAAAAATAAACGATCATCCATATCACCGATGACCATCTTGGATAAATTATTCACTTCCATATTATATTTTATGTAGAGATGTCAGAAAGATATCGAAGAGAATTATGCAACTAAACCCTTTACCTTGTTCATGCAAGGTTCCAAAGACAACGAATGAAGGGAAGAGGACCCAGATTCCCACTCAATGACAACATTAGAATCACCCACAATCTGAATGTTTGTCACAGATAGCTTCCTTACATACCAAAGAAGGCCCCATAAAGTTAAGAGTTCGTCCCTCGTATTAGAACCAATACCAACCCCATCCACATTTTTCTCAATCATATCTTATTTTCTTCAAAGACTGTACCTGCTCCACACATACCATTTTGATGTGATCCATCAAAATAACCAATCGACAAGTCTTCTTCAAAAACTGAAAAATAGATCCTCCATGCAGATACAGGGGAAAGTTGATATTTAACTCTGGCCAACCACTGAACATGTAAGAACAGACCTAAAAGACCGAGGGATCAAATTTTGAAAGATAACTCAGTTCCTCACTTTCGAAAATTCCAACAAAGTTATAAAAGGAAGAGGATAAATGCTACGATGAGCTGAAATTCAACTTCTTAAATTATCATCAAGATTGAGGCCATCCCAAATGCCATCAAAATTGTACCTCAAATCCAGTTCCATCGTGACAACTTTGAAACAAGAATGGCTAGTGGATATGCATCTTCGCATTGGTCTCATAAGGTGGATGAGTTAAGAGTGTTTTGAAAATAATAAAACCACAACGGGATCATCGATTATATGAATCTTTGTTACAAAATATGTCACTTGTTTGAAAATCCTTTGTTAAGTGCAAGCTACATGCAGTTTTGGGTAATGATTAGTAGCTTTTTAGTTTGTGCGTACAACGCCTCAAGCTGTAAATATAGGAGTAAGCTATCTACCTGACGATTTGCATGGGACCCACTCCACACCATTTAGTGATAGTTTACTCTGTTACCTTTCAGTGAGACGGAGATTTATTGGGTTCTACTTCTTGCATCTTGATAAGTAAAAACTTATTGCTACTTAGAAACTCAAAAAAACCAAGCAAAGATTTATTTTTACCACTTTGAAATGAATATCATTCTTGGTTCATTGAGCGGATTGTGAAACAGGTTGTCTATCTACGATGAAGAGGAGAAGACTGATATTAAAGTAAAATGGAGAGGATCTCACTCTAATGTTGATATCAAATTATCATAATATTTGGTATATTTTATTCCTGCTGATCGATATCAAATTATCATAATCTTTATGGTATGCATATGATCCAATGGTATTTGTCACTGTAAATTGTTAATGTACACCTTTATTACTAACAATTAGTTGGGATTATGGCGCATATGATCATATCATGGTTTCTTAACCAACTAATATACATGCAATGCTCAGTATGCCAAGCACAAAACCAAAGATGCTAGATTGATGTAACATATAAGTCTTATAAATTAGGAAAAAAAATTAACTGGAAATTAAGATTTGAGTAAATGATGTTTATAACATGGGATTTAAAGATTTATATTTACTACTTTATTTCATCTTGACATAGAATAATAAATAAAAAACCAAGAATGATATTCATTTCAAAGTAGTGAAAATAAATCTTTACTTGGTTTTTTTGAGTTTCCAAGTAGCAATAAGTTTTTACTTAGCAAAATGCAAGAAGCAAAACCCAGTGAATCCCCGTCTCACGGAAAGGTAACGGAGTAAACGATCACTAAACCGCGTGGAGTGGGTCTCGATGCAAATGGTCGGGTAGATAGCTTACTCCATAAATATATGGTTTTCTTGTGATAACAATACAAAACAAAAGACATTTTTTTTATAAAAAAAATAACGAGTACTTTATCTTTTGCTTGTAATATATTATTATACGAGGAGTGTTATGATTGGCATGCAATTGCTTTTTATTTATTTATTTTTTTAATATTTTTGAAGTAAAATGGAGAGGAGCTCACTCTAATGTTGATATCAAATTATCATAATATTTGGTATATTTTATTCCTGCTGATCGATATCAAATTATCATAATCTTTATGGTATGCATATGATCCAATGGTATTCGTCACTGTAAATTGTTAATGTACACCTTTATTCCTAACAATTATTTGGGATTGTGGTGCATATGATCATATCATGGTTTCGTAACCAACTAATATACATGCAATGCTCAGTATGACAAGCACAAAACCAAAGATGCTAGATTGATGTAACATATAAGTCTTATAAATTAGGAAAAAAATTTAATTGGAAATTAAGATTTGAGTAAATGATGTTTATAACATGGGATTTAAATATTTATATTTACTACTTTATTTCATCTTGACATAGAATAATAAATCAAAAACCAAGAATGATATTCATTTCAAAGTAGTAAAAATAAATTTTTACTTGGTTTTTCTGAGTTTCCAAGTAGCAATAAGTTTTTACTTAGCAAAATGCAAGAAGCAAAACCCAGTGAATCCCCGTCTCACGGAATGGTAATGGAGTAAACTATCACTAAACCGCATGGAGTGAGCCTCGGTGCAAATGGTCGGGTAGATAGCTTACTCCATAAATATATGGTTTTCTCGTGATAACAATACAAAAAAAAAACATTTTTTTATAAAAAAAATAACGAATACTTTGTCTTTTGCTTGTAATATATTATTATACGAGGAGTGTTATGATTGGCATCTAATTGCTTTTTATTTATTTATTTTTTTAATATTTTTAAAGTATTATAGTTATACTAATTCAAGATATTTCGTTTTTCATCATTCCATTTCATGATGAATATAAGTTTTTAATTTTTATATTTTAAATATTTTATATTTATATAAAATATATTTACAAATTGTAAATTAAAAAAATAAAATAATATATGTCATACTTTTTAAAAATGTGATTAGAACATAAATGATATGAGATGAATGCAAGGGCTTTAAGGAATATGTATTTTTTTTTATCAACAATGTGCTATGAGAAAGGAGTTGATGGCATTCTTATTTTTCGAAATAATAACGTTGAAATCAAATAGAATAGGAATAATGTAGGGGTTTTAGGATTGTGTATCTTTGATTGACAATGTGCCCTTAGCTAGGAGTTGACAATGTTCCTAATTTTCCAAAGAATGAATAACATTGAAATCCATGAGCTATGTTAAATCCTTGTGAAGGTAGAATGAACGAAGGGTTGTCAATCACCAAACAAGGCAACATGCCAATAAACCTTGCCTCGAAACAAAACTAAGTAGTGAACCTACAAATACCTCTAGCAACTTTGAGCAAACTGACACTCCTAGAAGATGTGCTTCATTGTCTTTGAGTGGTAACAAATAAGTAAAGATGTTTTGCAAAAACACACACTCATGGACAAACAAGCCTTAGACGAGAGACACTTTGACAAAATGCACTCATGGCCAAATGATCCTTGGACGAGATCCCCTAATACTAAATTTGTCACATTAGGAATTGATAGACTTGACACGGCTTGGTTAATGGGGAAGGCATGGGAAAGATTCAACAAAGACTTACAAAATAGTTTAGCATGCACAAAAAATAGTAATGACATTACAATCCATATAAATCCCAAAACCACAATTTATGCACATCTGCATAAAATAATCTAATAAAATATGATAATACAACATTTGACACTTGATATTTGTCTAGAAAACAAAAAACTGAATGAGATTCCATGATCAAACTCACAAGTAGTACCAAGTTTAATAATTATTAATAAGCAATCAACTATATAACTCAGTCTCATAACATAATTAGAAACTCAAATAGACAATGTATCCAATTCCAATCACAAGTTTGATACATGAATATGAGGAGATAGTGCCAAGATTGCTAGGCTAAATCAACAATTCCGATGAATGAGTATTTGGTGTTTGCATTTGAGATAATGACACAATCTATAGATCTCAAGTCAATTCATTAAGCAAACTTAAATAATAAGTAGGGGAATAATTGTCTAGGACCCTTTAGAGTGTACTTTCATAATTGAAAATATTGATATGAAAATTCCTTTATACCATGTTTCAGAATTTAAAATGCTATAATCAAGTGAGTAAAATACCTTGAATTGATTGAAAAAGGAGCAATTCTACACGATTGAAATTAAAATCATTAACTTAGAACTTTCATGAATGACAAGTAACATAATTTAGTAAATAACTTTCTCTTAAATGCTATGCCAGAATTATCAAAGTTTCTACAAATAAAGTCTCATGGGTAACCATACAATTATTTTAGTGTGAAGATGTTGCTAGATTTATTTAATATTGTATGAATGAGTTAAATCATTTATTTAGAATTGTTATAGAAAAAACAAGACATTGAACTCTAAATCTAGTAAGGCGCTCTCTTCCTCCAACTCTCTTATATAATTATTTCATAGTCATACATTACAAATGCACACAACTTGCACTCAAGTCCTTACATAAGATAGCTCTCTGTATTAGAGAAGTCGAGTCTATACTTCAAAATATATTCTATAACAGGTTTGAAATTGTAGACTTAGCTTATAACCAGAATTATGTTAAGAGATAAAGAGTGAATGAGGTCATATTACCCTGACAAACTCTACAAGATGATAAAACTTAAGCATGATTATGACTTACAGGTTGAGAGTGGATACCTCCACAAACATAGATAGTGATCTTCTTTACTCCCTCGCACGACCTCCTCATGCTCAGAGTGATAGTGCACAACACAACACCCTTGTGTCCTCATAGTCAAGTCTCACAACACATAACTCCTCAATATTATGCAATGATAAAGTATGAGATGGAGGAAGGAGTGGGTATACATTTATGCTTGCATTTTAGGATTTAAGACTCCAACTTCCCTCCTAACCTCTCCATTTCTTTCCTATCCCCCCCATCCAAATAGTGTTTCACTATTCAAAATGCTTGTGAAATGGTCATGGAGGTCTCCAAGTTAGGATTGCGAGCATGCTTAAGAATTGGAAAGTATGATGAAGTTCCCATGAATTTGCTGAGTGGAAAGTTTTAAGGGCGAGTCTTAGGTGAGTACTCGCACCAACCCAGACTCACAAGTTTTTGTACATCCAATTTCCTTGCTTGATACACCACTAACCATGCAATAAATCACAACTATGGAAAGTTGAATTGACCACACATTATGAAGTTAATGAACCCATTTCTTTATCGGGTTAGAAGATTCCCATTTCGTGTTAAGGCCCCTAGGGGATAGTCGATGTCAATGACATAATACTAAATGAATTCATTGAGAAGCAAAGCACAATATAAGGAAACCAAAATTCCATCCACAATCCATTCAAGGAGGGCTAGGCATACTAATGCTCATTTTGAAAATATCTATCTCCAAGATGAGCCCTCTCAATTCCATAATTGGTAGAGAGTCATGGGTGGTTAATCCATACTCTTGATACCAAGGGTGTTATTCCTTCTAGGGATATTGCTAGATGATGAATCCAATATCTAGTTCTTCAATATTCTTCATATAGAGCTCTTGACTAGGCATGCCACTCGTATGCGCTGGATGTGTGGGGGTGGAGCCCCCGAGGTGAAAATTTATAGAAGCTTTTAGTGTATTTTAGTTCTTTTCAAAACCCTCATATGTATTGTATAAAAGGGGAGTGACCCCTCAACATTGTAATATAAGTGAGATAGTAGAAAACATTGTAAGTTTTTTGTCAAGAATAATAAAATATTGAAGCTACCATTGCCCCATGGTTTTACTTGCATACAACATGGTTTCCACGTAAATCTCATGTTTTATTGTTATTGTTGTTTTCTTGTCTTTTTATATTTTTTATATAATTTGGTATTAGAACCTTGAAAACTCACAAACATAGGGTTTTCTAGGAGTGGGGGTTGCAATAATGACTGGAGGTTTAACCAAGTTCAAGATTGAAAAGTTTGTTGGTAATAATTTCTCGTTATGGAAGATGAAGGTGGAGGATTTGTTGGTTGAGGATGATTAATCCCTAGCCTTGAAAGGGGTTGAAAAAAAAGATTGGCATAACAGATGAAGACATGATAGATATGGACAAAAAGGTGGTTTCTATGATTCGTGTTTTCCTAATAGACTTTGTCTTGTTTAGTGTTGCTGAAGAAAAGATTGCAGAATCCCTTTGGGAGAAACTTGGGAAGCTGTATGAGACCAAATCGAAAAAAAATAATGGTTTCTTGAGAAAACAACTTTATTATCGAAGGATGAAGGAGGTTCCAACTATGGTGGATCATCTGAACTATTTTAATACATTGATCCATAAAACTTCTCTCAGTTGGTTTAAAGGTGGAGGATGAGGATAGATAGATAATTTTACTTTATTCCCTCCTGGATACCTAGGATCATATCGTGGTGACCATCACCAAATCATCATAAGGAATTTTGAAATTTGATGATGTGGTGGTTTCTTTGTCGAGAGAAGAGTTGAGGAAAAAATCATCTCTGGATCCTTGTACCAGTAAATCCCTATCTGTGAGAGGGTGATTTAGCGAAAGGGGTAAACAAAGGAGATCACAATACAAATCCAAGTCCATAGGATGGAATAAAGCGAAGTGTTGGAATTGTGGGAAACCAGGGCACTCGAGGAATGAATGTTAGTATTTGAAGAAGGGAAAAAATGATGAAAAGATAGCTCAACCATTAGTTGAAGCTAGTACAACAAATTTAGAAGATATGACAACATCTGAGGCATTCTGTATCAGTAAAAATAAATATCTATTATATGCTTGGGTTTTTGGATGGGTGGGGCCACTTACTCAAACAATAGGGGATCCTGCAGGCTCAAGGGAGAGGAAATGAGGTAATGCATCAAATAAATAGAGGGGGAGGATGTCCTATATGCTATTTAAGGTATTATACCTGTAGAAGTGGTTTGTACCGTGAGGATGGATCACAATCGTAACCTATATCTATACACAAAACAAGGATACTCGAGCATAAATGTGTGTCTAGAATATAAAGAATGGATACAAACACATATAAGACATGAGTCGCATGATGGCACACACATATAGGTGATCCCTAAGGATGGTCTAAAAAAGAATCACCAAACATGGAAAGCGGATCCTATACTTGAGAAGAGCATGGGATGTCGATTCCAATGGTGAAAATGGCATGTTAAACGGATGGCATATGACTCTATGAAACTCAACAGAAGGGTTATAAAAGGGGAAGTGGACCACATGACACTTTCCACTTCCACTGCTTGGATTGTAGAGAGTGTGTGAAGGGTCCCAGAGATAATGAACGATTCCTTCAAATTCGAGCAACAGTTTTCACATTAGCGACTTGCAGGTAATAGATCGTTAATTTTTGCACGGTTTTGATGCTGTTTTTCTATGATTTGGCCTCTTGGGGACCTTGTGAAAGATCATGAGGGTTTCTTCGGATGGGGCTCACCTTTCGAAGGGAAAGCAATGCTTTGGTTCACTCTTAAGAGGATCATAGAAGTGCTCTAGGGTACTCTTTTTCTCCTGACAGAAGTGGTCCAAGGAACACCTTTCTGCATCACAGGGGTACTCCAGGGCACTCTTTTCCCTAGATAGGTGCATTCTATGGAAAGAAAGGGGGTTTTTAATGATGAGTGATGGATGTGTGCTTGGATCTTTGCAGGATTCCGTAAGTGGAATGGAGAGAAAGAGACATGGGTGATCTTCATTGCGAGGTGTACGATGACCCACCGATGAGGGACAACTTGGCACAACATGGGATATTGATGTTCTTTCAGAACCCACTAATGAGGAGTGCACATCTCCTATTGAACAAGTTGGTGGAGTTTTGGGATTACGACTCAGAGGAATTTATCATCCAGGGGGAGAGGATTGAGATCACTATGCAGGATGTTTATTTCATGATAGGGTTGCTGATGTATGGGGTCATCGACACTACATAGCCGAA
Organism: Pseudotsuga menziesii; assembly: GCA_001517045.1. NCBI lineage: Eukaryota > Viridiplantae > Streptophyta > Pinopsida > Pinales > Pinaceae > Pseudotsuga > Pseudotsuga menziesii. The sequence continues at coordinate 751,124 of LPNX010638652.1, forward strand.
ACACCCAAAAAGTGTTTCAATGTCGAATATGGTGGAGAGCCACTGCTATGGGACGCTGAGATCATATAAGACCTACATACTAATTTGTGACATTAAGAGTCTAGAGACACGTGCCATATCGACTACAGTAGTGTGGATCTTGGGCTCTCACGGATCTCACAAGGTCTCTGGTGGGTAAATGCTGCTGGTAGCACATGTGATGAGGGGTACCTACTTCGGCTTGGCTCATATGTATCTGAGTTAGAGGGGGGAATAATTTTGCCTCCCGTCATTTCTATGTGAATTCTATTTTGAGCGTGTGGCGACACTGAGGCCACATCATCAAGTGGACAAAAATGGGCCAAGGGATCCTCTGATGAGGAGGTGGTGCGAACTGATGACCCGACAGGGAGGAGGGATGGTGGGTCACTTCTTTAGATGAGTCTTATTTGCGTAGTGGCGCCAACTGACGATTTCGACTAAGGATTACCCTTACGCATATATAGATTACATAGGTGATCCCAAGATTCCTCGACCTCTGGGCCATGTTTGGGGTCCTAACGATATGTATACATGGTTTTTATTTTGCTGTCATGCCTTATTTTACTAGCTTAGATGCTAGCATTATTTTTATATGATGGAAACTTATGTACTCTTTTATGGGATATGTGAAGATGTGGGACCGAGGTCTCCAACAGGATACCGCCAACGATGTGGGAGGGTTTCTGGGGTTGACCCACTAGTGGAGCGACGGTGACATCGCCACGATACCGATGAGGTAATGGAATCGGTGCAGACTGGTATCTACTGTCTACTCGAGGGAATCGTTGATGACGAGTGGCCGGACTTAGATGATGATCAGATCACCATCTGCTACCAAGTGCCACAATATTGGTGATCCATTATGTGACATATAGCCATGGTAACGGAGTATGTATGGGATGCATCTTGAGGGGATGTGCCCCTAAAGGAGAAGAGCTTTGATGAGGAGACATATGACAACGACTATGACTGAGTAGTCGCTTAGTAGTTTGTGGAGCTATCTCATAATGCGATGAACATAGGGATTTTTGTATTGGCTATGTTCAGATGTTTTTACGAGGAACCTATTGGGGTTCCTCTCGTCAGATATGGACATACTTGTATGACATGAAAGTATATATATATATATATATATGCACGTGGATGCACTTTTTATGTGTTTTTTATTTTATTTTGTGAGATTTCTAGACTATGATGCTATGGGTGTTGATGTATTATTTACACACGGATGTAAATACTATGAAAACATGTGAATGTACTAAATGTGATGATTGATATGCCACTATAGGACTTCATTGTTATCTGATTTGCAACACTATTGTTACATATTAGGACATGTGTAAATGAAATGAAATCAAATTGTCTAACCAATTGTTTAGTGCATAGGAACTTTCTAAAGATGGTAGGATCATGTACCCGATACATGTTTCTCAACTGGTTGATGAGAAATTGAGTGTATAGAAAAATGTTGAGGTGTAGGATACCCAAGTGGAGGGAAGCAACTAGGAGACCAATCACTGCATTATACTCAGACTAGTTATTGGTTTTTATTTCGAGACATACACCGTCTAGGTGAAGCAATTCATGTGAAGGGGATTATATGACCCAGGAGGTTGAGGTCAAATTCAGGGACCATCTGTTGGAACCGTCAACAAAATTGAGGTGAACAGAAGGCATGGGATACATATGAGATGATCAATTAAAGCAACCAACTATGAGGCACGTGGTGGAAAAAAGCTGAAATAAATCAAAATATGAAAACTATACAAACTGAACAAATGGATTCGGTCCTGCTAGGCATAGAATCACTTTAGGTACAATCCATTACGGGGGTTTCTCAAAAAATATATGTATGAGTCAACGAGGAGGTATGCCCCCTTTCCTAGGAATTGGTGTATACTATATGGACCCTTCCACATACACTCAAACTTTCCTTTCCCATGCTTGTCATTGGCCTGGTTATAAACAAGGACAAGGTTTCCTCCTCTAAAAACACGGGGATGAAAATGCGCATCGTAATGGTATTTGGGTTGATGCTTGCCAGCTTTGATCATCTCGATAGCAGCATGACGATATTTTTCTGCTTTATCAAGGGTGATCAAATCTTGTTCTAAGGGAGAAGTGTTGGGAAGGACGTCGATGATTAGGTACAAAGAGGGGATCTGACATTTGATGGGAAGAACGAACTCGACTCCATGGAACAAGTGGAATAGGGTGAAGTCAATAGTTTTCTCAATGGATGTACAATAATCCCTTAAAGTTGAAAACAACATGTGATGCCAATTGGATTTATGCTTGTCGAGCAATCGTTGCAGCATGGTTTTGAGGATTTTATTGACCACCTCGACTTAGCCATTACCTTGGGGGTAATAAGACAAAGAGTACTGGTGTTTGAACTTCAAAAGGGTTGATATTTATTTCCAAATGGTATCCTTGAGGTTTTTTCCATGATCAGAGACGAGTTGTCAAGGAACTCCAAAATGTGCAATAATGCGGTTAAAACAAAATCAGGCTGCGGTGTCAGCTTTGCAATTGTAAGTGGGCATGGCCTCGAATCATTTGGTAAAGTATTCAACTACCACAATGGAGTACTTATGGCCACCTGCTGAGGTGGGTTTTCATTCCATGTTTTTAATGTCCCATTTGTAGAATGGATCAAGCAAAGTGACATGATGAAGTGGCGCAGTAGGTGTTCTTTCCTTTGGGGAAAATAGTAGGAAGTTGTGGCATATTTTGACTGTCGTAATCCAATTGGTAAATAGAGTTGGCCAGAAATAAACGATGCAGATAATTTTCTGTGCAGTGGCCATACCAAAGAGGTGAACACCGCAAGCTGCATTATGGAAATTTTTCATGACCCGTTCAATCTTGTTGTGGGTGAGCCATCGACAGCATGTCGGTAAAGGACATCACCAATGAGGATATATTGAGAGGCTTGGTATATGATGTGACGTCGATCATCACAACTGAGGTGAGGAATGAAATTTTGAGTGTGCAAGTAAACAAGGATTCCCCCTTACCATGGGTCATCTGAAGATATGGTGAACAAGTGCTTGTCGGGAAACATGACCAAAGGTGGGGATGACGTGAATGAGGATGCGAGATCAGTCATTCACTGAGCAAAAGCCAATAATTTTGGTTCTTTTTTTGTGTAAGAAACTCCATGTTGTACTCTTGAAGGATGACAATACTCTTGGCCATGTGACTTTGGATGAGGCGACGACTCAAGAGGTATACCATTGCGTTGAACGACTATGGTTTAGGTCATCAAAATGTAATGACACAATTCTTGGACCAAAAAGATGACGACAAGAACCATCTTTTCCCCATGGAGGTCTTGCAATGGGGGACTAGATAATGTCTAAATGACGTAGTATATGACATGCTCTTGGCGAGCATCGTCTTCCTGGACTAAAACAACTACAATGACATGCTCAGATGTAGATACGTCAAGGATGAAATCCCTCGTGAAATCAGGTGGTGAGATCAAGGGAGTATAATTCGAGGCTTGTTTTACAAAATCAAATGTGTCTTGTGCTTTGTCATCCCAGACAAATGGAATTTTGGTACGAAGAAGGTCTTAAAAACCATGGACTTTGGCAGCATAATTCAGAATAAAGCGATGTAGGAAATTGGCCCTAGCATGAAGGCTTTGTTGCTGGCGCAAAGTGTGTGGTCGTTGAAAGTTAAGTATGGCTTGTACCTTCAAGGGGTAAATAGTAATGCCCTTTTGGAAAACAATGAATCCCAACAATCTTCTGGTAGGTATGTAGAACACACACTTGAGTGGATTCAGACGGATATAGTACTTTCGACATCGAAGGAAGACTTGTCGAAGGTATTATAAATGTTGGGAATACTTCTTGGATTGGGTCGTTAGGTCGTCCAATTAAACGAGGATAATGTGTCCCAAGTAATGAAAACAAAAGGTCATTGCTCATTGGAAGGTGGCTCCCACATTTTTTAAACTGAAAGGCATGAATTAGTATGTGAATGTGCCCCATGGGGTCATGAAAGTAGTTTTGTATTGGTATTCCTTCCGGATTTGAATTTTATTGTAACAAGAAAATCCATCCATGAAGGATAGGACTTCATGGCCCGCATAGGCATCAATGAGATGATCAATAAATGGTGTTAGGAAATTGTCTTTGAGACAGGCCAAATTTAGATCGCATAATTCAGTGCATAAACAGATGGTGTCTTGTTTCTTATTCACTGGGATAGGGTTGGAAACCCATGCTGTGTAGAAAATTGGGTAAATGAAACCAACTTGCACAGTATCTCAACTTTGATAGTTGGTGCTTTCAATGGGTGGATTGGTCGTTTCTTCTGTCAAACAGGCATAACGTTGGGACATGGGTCGATCCAGTGTTCAATAATGGATGGATCAAGACTAGATATCTTGGTCTATGACTAAGAAAAGATATCATGGAATTATTGGAAAGGGATCTGTACACAACAACCTCTTCTGGGGTGCATGATGCCCCCAGTGTGATATTTTCCACAATCCTAAGCTTGATGAAAATATAAACCTAAATGGTAGGTGAGATCTTGGCCATATTTCCCTCTTCAAAGGAATCGAGCAGCAGGATTGGATGTTTGAACCAATCGACATTGTGGTGAGGGAGGAAGTCTTTTGACTCCACACTAAATTGGTTTGATGTTGGTGTGAGTGGTGTGTCAGGGATAAAGTATGCATGGTGGTGCATGTCCTCCCAAGGAAAGTATGTCTTGGTTAATTCCTAAATTATTTCTTCCTTGGTGTGGAATACCTGAGTTGTTAGATCAGAAGCCTCTGTAAGGGTTGGTGGCGCAGACAGAGGGTCGCTTTTCGAGATAACATGAATGGTGTTAACCTCGTTCAAAGAATATTCTAGGGGTTGAATATCTTCTACAATGTTAATATCATATTCCAAAGAGAGCTTGCGTAGGTTATCCAAAATAGAGCGGTATTCAACTAACTCAGTACAATGATGGGATTAGTGACCGTAAAGTCCGCAAATTGCACATGGGTGGTTCGTTCGAAGAGACTTGTTCTTGGGTTGGTTTGGGTTAGGGACCTATACCACATGAACGTTCTCATCATCATTGAAAATTTGCATATATGTTCGTAGGATAGGAAACTACGAACAGTTATGAGTAACATGACCAATGATGTCACACAATACGCAAGGGGGTGGTGTTTGAGTCAAAGTGGAGGAAGATGTACTCACGACCTTACTTTGATTTGTATTGGAAGGGTTTCCCCCTACCTTTTTCTTGGGAAGAGGTAGGGGTTTTATAGGGGTTGGATGAGGGGAAGCTAGAGGAGCTTTCGAAACCGAGGGTACGCCAGGTGGTGGGTGGTTAGTAGTGGTAATAGGCTAAAATGGTGTCAAAATGACCTATGGGGTTGGAGAAGGGTTAGGGGGTGTAAGGTACCAAACTGGGATGCCCAAGGTTATCCCTGGAAATTCGAGGGTTACCATAACGGGTGTTCTCACGATGCCCAAGGGAGGGGACATAAAAGGTATATGTTGAATAGTTGTGAATCCCTATTTTTTACTAGGTAGTGGATTCAATATGGGGGATGACATCGGTTTTGGTTGTGCCTATCGTTGGGGTGGTTGTTAGGTTACTGGTATATAAGAAGAAAGGGTATAGAACTCTGATATCTGGTATGATTCCGGAGGTTGTGGTAATGCCGAGAAAGTGGCATTCATAAGGGCTTACTGGAAGACACCTGGGATGACGACAATCAATGAAGGAATGGACACAATGAAGATGGAATTATCAACCACGAGGATGATTTTTTCTAGGGTGACCGGCCTATTGGGGTTGTAGTACATTAGTTGGTATATTTTGACTATCTTTCCATCCCGATGAAACATCATGGTCCAAAAAATAGTTGAAGCGACGAATTTTATAGTGTACATGTAACTACGCCCTAGGAGGAGGTTGCAATCAAGCTGAGCATTGACCGCTTTAATTTCTTTGAGGACAGTATTTTCGGACAACTCAACTGGTAAGTTTGGAATAGTTCCTCAAGGTTGGTATGCATGCCCATTGTAAGCACACAAGGTAGTTGAGGATGGCTCTAACTTGGGTGACCTGAGATTTTTCCAGGAAAAGGTAGACATGACACATGTTGATGCACCCTCCTCGACGATGCAACGATGAATGGGAAGGTTCCATATGGAAATGGGTATTTGGAAATCCATTTATGATGGAATTCATGGCTTATATTGATCAAGGTTGAAGGTCATCAAACATTCATTGGTGGGGTCGATGGTGCCTAACATAGAGAAAAATACTTTTGTGCTGTATTGGGAAATTATTAAGGAATTCCAAAATAGACATGATTGCAGGTGACTGGGCCAAGTCGTCAATGATACCATAGTTGGGTGTGGCATGGGCAATATTCGAGTGTTTGTTTGGAAATATTTGCACCAAAGTATTTTGGGGAGGTTACAATATTTTTCCATAGGTCCTATTTTTTACAGTTGTAACAATGATTTGAGCATGTGCATCCTCCTCCTCTACCAACTCAAAACCCTATTCCATGTCCTATTCCACCTCCTCTTTCTTGTGGTTGATATAACACTTGGTACATGGATCGACCCAACCTCTACGTTAGAGCATCTAGAGATCTGCACTTGTATGTTTTATGTATAGTAGACCCACATAGTTTACAATATATTATATTTGGTACCAAGGAGTATTTTTGTAGAATAAAAAAGGGTCATTGTGAATATCCAAATGCTTGAAGATATCACACTATTCATTTTGCGAAGATCCTTCAGGATATCAATGTGTTGGGAAATTGGTCATAAGGAATGGGTTTGTTGCAGCTACTCGCACAACGATTGCACTTGGCCTGCCAATAAATGGTCTCTTGGTGGGATTATTCCTCCCCTTAATTGTGGGCATTTTGATGCATTATGAACTTCTATCATACATCATGTGCACAACATTTTAGTGTGGGTTGGCTTAGGTATATCTAAATAATGAATCTGCTCATTTAAAGAAACAATTTGATTTTGCACTAGCGATAAATCACTAGCAGAGGACGATGCTCCAATCATAGTTCCAATTGTATAGTTATCCATTGATTCAATAATCATTTCCTATTCTAAATAGGATCGAGGTGAGGCAACAATACACAGAATTCAAGTTAAAGGAAATAGTACTTGAATAAACCATTTATGATGGTGGGAATCATGCATAGGGAATGAAATCTTAACCAACACATATTTAAATCATTGTGCATAATCCAAGGAGGATTCTCCTCGTATCTGTCATATTTCCCTTAATTTTGTAATTCCTTGTTGTTCTAACTTCGACAACTGAAACTCATGTATGAATGTAATGTTAAGCCTTGAGCATGTGTAATTTTGTTATTTGATTATTATGGTGGCGCAAGGTGCCATGACTATGGAATATGAAAATTATTAGTATTCTTTTATTATTATTTACCTTTAATTAAATAATAGCTCAACATGGACAATGTAATAACTCAAAAATTCGTAAAAATTTAAAAAATTTCATTTAACATAAAATGTCAAATGTCAATGCTATTGTACCACTAACTGATTGCAGATAATCAAATAGTTTGTAAGAGAAACAAGGATTACTTCTTAATTAGATTATGTATCACTAAAGGCTTATATTAACAAGTTGTGTTAGTGTTGTTTAACAGTTATAACTTTTTCCAGAAAGTAGAAAATATATTCTGTCTTTTTCAAATGCTAAGTTTATTATTGTTTTTCTTTTATCAAGTGGGGAAAGTATTTTATGTGTGATCGGGGTTTACTTAGATTTAAGCTAACACAGTGGGACTGATGGTTCTTTACAGGGTTTTACAAGTAAGCGTAAGTCTAGTAAAAAAAATAATATTTATATTCAAGTCAAGAATATACTTCCCTAGCATGAATAAGATGCTAGACTTAGAATATTTTAAGGAAGCTTGTCTCCTTAAGAGGCAACGTTGAAGATGCTAGACTTAGAATATTTTAAAGCAGCTTGTCTCCTTAAGAGGTAACATTGAGGATACTTCCCTAGTTCTTTCATATTCATTGTTCCCAATTTTAGCTCGTAAAATTCCTTAGCCCTTTCTTCATAATACTGTTCAGATAAAAATTTCTTATTCAAATATTTCTTAAATGTACTCTATTTAATATTTTTCTCCCTTGTACCTTTTACTCTTTTTAAGTCCTGCCACCATATATCTGCTTTTCACGTAAGATTATAAATAGCCATCCTGGCCTTTAGTTGATTAGAGTAGTTATAAATTTGGAAGTATTTCTTCATCCCGGTCAGCCAGGATTATGCTTCTTGCTCTTTTTCAGTTTCTCCATTAAAGGTTGGCGGCTTGATCTTCTTGAATTCCCCAGAGATTTATTCGTAACGTTTAAACTTTCTCTTCCTAGTATGGTGATTATCTTCACCACTGTCACTAGTATAATGGAAGTTTTGTTTATGTGAATCACCATATACTTCAGAAGATGAGAGCTACATTTGTTTTTAACTTCTTTAGTCTTTTTATCTTTATGCTGATAACCCATATCTTCAGACTCAGTTCTTTTATCTTTTCCCTCAGTATGAAATCTTTCCATTAAAATATGATTTAGCTCCTCCTGAGCTCTCAGAATCCTCTCATTTTCTTTCTTAACCAATTCCNTCCCCATCCGCATATTCTTCCAATCTATCCATACCTGTGATTAACTCAGAAAACAAAATTCTGTGGGAATATCATTCAAAGAAAAATCACATCAGTATGTTTGTTTAAATTTATTGTTCCACATATGCAAGTTGAGCCACATTCAGGCCTAGTGTTTGAACCTAACTTTGATACCACATGTAATAACTCAAAAATTCGTAAAAATTTAAAAATTTTCATTTAACATAAAATGTCAAATGTCAATGCTATTGTACCACTAACTGATTGCAGATAATCAAATAGTTTGTAAGAGAAACAAGGATTACTTATTAATTAGATTATGTATCACTGAAGGTTTATATTAACAAGTTTTGTTAGCGTTGTTAAACATTTGTAACTTTTTCCAGAAAGTAGAAAAGATATTCTGTCTTTTTCAAATGCTAAGTTTATTATTGTTTTTCTTTTATCAAGTGGGGAAAGTATCTTATGTGTGATCTGGGTTTACTTAGCTTTAAGTTAACACAGTGGGACTGATGGTTCTTTACAGGGTTTTACAGGTAAGCGTAAGTCCAGTAAAAAAAATAATATTTATATTCAAGTCAAGAAGATACTTCCCTAGCATGAATAAGATGCTAGACTTAGAATATTTTAAAGCAGCTTGTCTCCTTAAGAGGTAACGTTGATCTTAACTATGCTTTCAAAACTCCGTAAGGATGTTAAAACTAACTACAATTCAAAAGGCTAAGTCCTCTCCTTCTTACTATGGTTTAATAGTAAAAATATGTCTTTCTCATATTTTCCATCAAACATAGTTAATAAAAGTAACTATCTTCTCTTGATTTATAAAAATCAAACCCTTGAAGAATTTTCATGTTATAAACCTATAGTTATTATACTACATATCGAAAATCAATGATATAGTCTCGTTAATAAACATAGAATATGCAAAGTTTAATGGTTTGAGGTTCTAATTGTCAAAAATTTATTGCAGATTAAAACCGCCCTCAACTATTGTTTTGCACCCATGAAGAGGAATAAATCTTGAGGACACGTGGAGATGTTTTTCCCAAATCTCGAGTTGACTTAAGTTGAAAACCCTACCCTTATTTTCGCATTGTAAGAAGTTTTTAGACTGGTGTGGTTGAGCTGCTAGCTCGTGGCCTCCATAACCCTGCAAAACCTCCATTCTAAAACTATTTTTCATAAAAGTTTGAAAGCTTCCATTAGAGAAGTTATAAGGTGGATTTCGAAGCTTGAAGATGGCTGCAACGTACTGTGAGTAACAAGAAACATTTTCCTTCATCGAATTAGGGACTGAGTTGGTACTTAAGGTAAGAAACAATGGACAGAGCTTTGTAAAAGAGTGCTCATCATTCTAGCTGGAGTATTGCTCAATTTCCTTTGGAATCGTGACTTTAGGGTTTTCAGATCTTACTGTGTAAAAGATACTGAGGCAACGTTATCCAATTGCTCATGAATTGGCCTAAAGGCTGTACATTCTCGGTTTCTACAGGCTGGAAACGTTAGCAAGTAACGACCTATCCCATTTTCTTTTCCTTTTTAAAATAAAAACAAATTTTAGTTTAAAAGGATTTTAATCCTTGAAATGGTTACTATGTATAGGTTCTATTCACAACAAAGGGTTAGCTGATAGCACAACTCTCCCCAAACACAACCACACGAAACCTGGTAATCCCTGACTGCACTAAGGATTTTATTCCCGCATTGGTGTTGTCGTGGTTGGCAAGATGAGAAAACTTCGCTGTTAGTGATGGATTCGACCTGGTTTTTCCTTATTAGGTTGTTCTTCAAGTTATTTTTGTTTTTGTAAACTATTAAACCCTAAAGGGTAATATAGCAAGAACCTTAACGGCTGTAACAGCCGTGACATGGGTTTACTTGACAGCCTTACGGTCTGGAAGATGAAAAGTTTATTGCTTGACAAACTCGGTTTAAGCCGTAATGGTTTAAGTGTTGACTTATTATTTTTATTTAAATTTGTATCAATGTTAAAATAGACTTAAGTCTTGACCATAATTATAACAGGCTTATGAGACATTACGCTATTTTCTATTTTGTCTCCATTTAAAAATGTTGACAGTGTTATTTAATTTTAAGTTATCCTGTAATTTAAATGATTTACAATAAAATATTTTATTGGAAATTTTTACTGTGTTAAAATATTTTATTGTGTTAATGAGTAAAACTAGTACTTTGTTTTTGCTTAGAAGGGTTAATATTTTAAATACCCTACAGTTCTGTAATAAAATAGAAATTATAGGAATAATTTTGGTTTTGTTTTCCTATTTATATTTTTTTTATAAATAGTTAATTATAGCTATTAAATTTTTATAAAGGAATTAAGAGTATGAAGGTCTGTTTATAGGGATAAAACCTATCTTTCGATAACCTTAAGTAAATCTTTGAAGTTTATAGTAAAAACATCCGTGTTAGTGCAGAATGCAAATATGAACTTAGAATAAGTTATTATAAGAACCTATGGAATACTATCTAGCTTCAAACCTTAAATGCTATCTTTTACTATTCCTATATTGGTTTATTTAATTTAATTTATTATGTTTATAATAATATTAGTACTAGTAATAGTTTTGTGAATTGTATGACTACTAATAATTAATTTACAATCTATTCTTTTTCTGTGATTAAATACTATAGTTACTTTCAGTAGATAGAGTAAGTATAGCAAATTTTTTTATAAATAAATCATATGAATCTATAAAAGAAATCATTTGCAATTTTCATTCAGAGTTGGTAAACAAATCATCGCATCTTCTTAATCAACCAACTATACTAGAGTACTGCCTATACAAGGCGTGAAAAAATACAGTGTGGTAATTTATTTATATTCACTTTTGATTTAGCAATACCACTACTGTTTTAAACATAATCTACAAATCACTAATTTATCAATAAACCATGCTCTTTTCTGCATAAACCCTAACAAAACAATCACATGCATATCTTTGAAAAACTAGTAAACATTTTCTGAAAACAATAAATAAATTATAAATAAGCTGAACAAATAAAAACTTGTCAAATGATGAGGTGACAACAGCTTAAGGAGGCTGTTCCTTCCAACCAATTCCCGAAGAAAGATTAGTCTGCACTTCCTCAGGGCCCCCGAGCCTGTTTCCTGGTCCTCCTGGTAGAGTACTGGGTGAAGGATGTATCCTTAAGACCTTCTATCACCTGACTAGTCAAATTACAATAGTAATTCAAACCTACTTACAGCAGTAAGAACTTCAGCCTAAATAGCTGAACAAGTTCAGTCCTTAGCAGTTAACCACTCAAACTCACTTTAATAAGTCCCCTCCATCAAATTTCTCATGTGCACTTCATTCAGACTGAACGATCACAATTCCAGAATGAGCAACCTCAACTGTCTTCAATGAGAAGTTTTATAACAATGCCTAGGTCTTCTGGGTCAGTTTTTACTTAATGAGCCACTTGCTCCAATTCCACTTTCTTAGGGAATCGTGACCACAAATATAGGGAATTTTCCACCTGCAACAGTTAGAAGTACTTTGAGGATGCTGCCACTTGTCAGTATGCTCTCCACCCAGTCTCCTCCACAAAGTGACCAGTTAACACTCTTTTAATAGTTTCCCTAAGCTTCCGTCTCATGATTTATTTATTTATTAATAAAATATTCTGAAATACATTAATTATCCTTGACCCCACTTGGTCATCAATTACAAACTTAGCATAAAATATAACAAATATAACATAATGTTCCTCAATAACATTAAATTGTTTTGCAAATTGGGGCATGTGACATACACACCCCCTTAATTTATAACATAGTCCTCGATATTATTTATTCCTTGTCCTTAGAATTCCCCCGAAATAGAATTGGATATGCTTCTCGCATATGACTTTCCAATTCTCAGGTGGCTTCTTCTGGACTAAGGTGCTTCCATTGCACCTTCATCTGACCAGTGGTGTGATTCTAAAGCGAGATCTACCTCCTTTTGAGGATACAATCCGGTTTCACCAGAAAATCTCCTTTGCGTTCCACTTGCACATTATTCCAATTAATAACATGAGTAGCATCATGTACATATTTTTTTAATACAAAAATATGAAAAACATTGTGAACTCTTAGATTTGGTGGTAGAGCTAACTGATATGCTACCTGTCCTATCCTGGACAATATTTCAAAAGGACCACAATATCGGGGTGCTAGCTTAGCATAGCTATCTAACCTCAGAGAACTCTTTTTAGGTCTCACCTTGACAAAAATATGTTCACCTACCTGGAATTCCTTTGGAGTTCGTTTAAGGTCTGCTTGGATTTTCTGTCGATCTTGCGCAATTTTCAAATTACCTTGTACCTGTTTTACAATTAGCTCCATCTTTTTTAATGATTCAGGTCCTAATACTAACCTATCCATTGGAATACTCCAAGAGATGGCAGTATTGCATTTCCTTCTATAAAGAATTTCAAAAGAACTATACCTAGATGAAGCTTGATAATGATTATTGTAAGCAAATTATACCAGGTGTAAATAATCTTCCCATTTACCTGGCTGCTCCTTTACATACATTCTAAGTAGATCCTCCAATACCTGATTTACTCTTTCAGTCTGTCCATCAGTTTGAGGATGGAAAGAGGTACTAAAGTTTAACGTAGTATTTAACCCTTTAAACAAAGATTTCAAAAAATTAGCTGTAAACTTAGGGTCTCGGTCTGAAATTATCACCTTCGGTATTCCATGCAATCCAAAAATTTGTTTAAAAAAAATATCAGCAATATTTGCAGCTATATAAGTAGTTTTTATAGGTATAAAATGGGCTGCTTTACTCAATTTATCAACAACTACCATTATTGAGTTATTTAAGTTCTGATTTCTAGGTAGTCCCGTAATAAAATCAAGGCTAATTATTTCCCATTTCCAGCTAGGAATAGGCAATGGCTGAAGTAGCCCAGCTAGATGCTGATGTTCAGTTTTTAGTTGCTGACATTCAAAGCACCTAGCAATATATTCTGCCAATTCATTTTTCATGTTTGGCCAGAAATAATCATTTCTTAGCATGGTTATAGTTTTTTGATAACCCGGATTCCCTGAATAAGGAGTTTTATGAACTTCATTTAAAATTAATAGATTAATCTTAGGTACATTAGATACATATAATCTATCTTTGTACAATAATAATCCTTTTTCATTCAAACTGTACCCTGTACTTAGACTTTCTATTAAATTTTCTTTTACTTTTGCTTGTAATTTTCAATAATTTTCATCTTGTTCTATTCCAGCTTCTAGTTGTTCTTCCAAGTATGTCTTATAAGTGCTGATGGCTGCTGTAAAATTCATCTTTGCATTTCTACTTAATGCATCAGCAACCTTATTCTCCTTTCCTTTAATATGTTGAATTTCAAAATCGTATTCACTAAGAAAAGCTATCCACCTAGTTTGCCTAGCATTCAAGTTAGGTTGATCCAACAGATATTTCAATCCTTTATTATCTGTCATTAATATAAAATTCCTTCCTATTAAATGATGACGCCACATTTTTAAGGCATGTATAACAACAACTAACTCTAATTCATTGGTCGCATAATTTTTCTCATGAACCTTCAGCTTCCTAGACTCATAAGCAATGAAGTGTCCTTCCTGAGTTAATACTCCACCTAAACCGTCATTGCATGCATCTATACATACTATAAAATCTTTATTAGGGTCAACAATTCTTAGAATTGGTGTGGTGGTTAATAACGTTTTTAAGTTTTTAAAATTGTCTTCACACTTCTGATTCCAATCGAATTTCTTCCCCTTTTTCTACAAAGAGGTTATAGGATTTGCAATTCTTGAAAACCCTTCGATGAATCTCTAATAATAACCAATAATCCCCATGAATGATCGGACATCAGTTACGTCTTTTGGGACTGGCCAATCCTCGATTGCCTTTATCTTTTCGGGGTTGATAGAAATTCCTTCTTTAGTCACCACATGACCCAAATACTGAATTTTATCTTTAAAGAAGTCACATTTACTAAATTTTGCATATAGTTGATGTTCTCGTAACTCTTGTAAGACAATTTTTAAGTGTTCTTTATGTTCCTCTTCAGACTTTGAGTAAATTAAGATGTCGTCAATAAATACGACCACAAATTTATCTAGATATTTGTGCATTACATTATTCATCAGACACATAAAAACAACTGGAGCATTAGTAAGCCCGAATGGCATCACAACAAACTCGTAATGTCCATATCGAGTCCTAAAAGCCGTTTTAAAAATGTCTTCATCCTTGACTCGGACCTGGTGGTATCTAGATCGTAAATCAATCTTTGAAAACACCATGGATCCATGTAACTAATCAAACAGATCATCTATGTGAGGTAACGGGTATCTGTTCTTGATAGTCATTTTATTCAGTTGACGATAATCTATACATAGTCGAAGAGTTCCATCCTTCTTCTTAACAAAGATGACAGGTGCCCCCCAGGGAAACACACTGGGTCTAATTTAATTCTTATCAATGAGTTCTTTTAAATGCGACTTAAGTTCATTTAATTCCAGTATATTCATCCAATAAGGGGCTTTTGAGCTGGGCACTGCACTAGGTACTAGCTCAATAGTAAAATCTAATTCCTGTTTCAGAGTAGTCTTGGAATTTCTTCTGAAAATACATTTGAATATTCCCTTAGAATCATAATATCTTCCAGTTTTAATTTATCTCTGTAGTTAGTATTTTCTTCATTAATTACTGTTATGGCAAAAGCTTTACAGCCTTTCCTAACAACTCTCTTAAGCTGCAAAGTAGAAATCTGCCTTACAGTTGTTTTCCTACGGATTCTCTTTACATTTATTAACCTTCCATCGTTATTTATGCAAGTGAAGGTTTTATCAAAGCAATTCAGGACCACCCTATGCTATTTTAACCAATCCATACTAATTAACATATCATATGAACCTAAAGGTAACACATTGAGCTTAACAAAGGTTTCAAACTGATCCATAGTTACTGTACAATTCTTAACAAAGCTAATTACTTTTCTCTTTGCACCAATAGCTAGCTGAACTAACCAAGATCTTGCAAAATTTTCAACTGAAAGCTTACACTTTTCTACTAAACTAGCTCTTGGATCAATTAAAATAGATATAGGTATTTGATTTATCTTACCTTCCACTTCCACCATGGAAGTTTGATAATATGCTTTCTGGTTCTCTAACACTGCATTGATCTTGGGCATTGTCCTCGCTAGATCACCAACAATCATCTCCTCATGTATTGTGTGTATGTTGCTAACAATCTTCTTCCGATTGGGGCAAACTGATGCATAATGCAGACCATTACATTCCCAACACTTTATCGGGTTCCTTTCGTTCAAAATTCTTTGTATAGTTACTGTGGTTGTTAGCATATTCTTTATTCCTTTGATTATTTGGATCGGTCTGTGAATTACTTTTGTTCCCTTGGAAATTTTTACTAGGAAAATTTCTGGTGTTACTATTCTTAAATTTTTTATTAGGCACAGAATATTTCTTTTTCTGTTTAAAGTTATTATTCCTTTTTCCCTTCCAATTGGTCATACTTTCCTTTTTATGATTCTGTTCATAACAAAAATTTTCTTTTCTCATTGCTTCTTCTAAAGTTTTCGGATTGTCATACTCAATTCTGTTCTTTATATGATAAGGTAAACAACTAAGAAACTGTTGTACCTTAGGTTTCTCACCCACAATATACGACACATATCTGAGTAGACTTAGAAATCTACTATTTAGTTCTTTCATATTCATTGTTCCCAATTTTAGCTCGTAAAATTCCTTAGCCCTTTCTTCATAATACTATTTAGATAAAAATTTCTTCTTGAAATATTTCTTAAATGTACTCCAATTTATATTTTTCTCCCTTATACCTTTTACTATGTTTAAGTCCTGCCACCATATATCTGCTTTTCCCATAAGATTATAAAAAGCCATCTTGGCCTTTAGTTGATTAGAGTAGTTATAAATTTGGAAGTATTTCTTCATCCCGGACAACTAGGATTCTGCTTCTTCCCTTTTTTCAGTTTCTCCATTAAAGGTTGGTGGCTTGATCTTCTTGAATTCCCCAGAGATTTCTTCGTAAGGCTTAAACTTTCTCTTCCTAGTATGGTGATTATCTTCACTACTGTCACAAGTATAATGGAAGTTTTGTTTATGTGAATCACCATATACTTCAGAAGATGAGCTACTTGCATTTTTAACTTGTTTAGTCTTTTTATCTTTATGCTGATAACCCATATCTTCAGACTTAGTTCTTTTATTTATCTTTTCCCTCAGTATGGAATCTTTCCATTAAAATCTGATTTAGCTCCTCCCGAGCTCTCAGAATCCTCTCGTTTTCTTTCTTAACCAATTCCATCTCTATTTTTAGTTCCTTAACTGTTTCTAGTAGTTCAAAAGAATTATTAGTTATCTCTTCTTGTATAGGTTCTTTTTGAAAATTATTTCGTTCAGTGTAAGGAGACTCCTCATCCACATATTATTCCAATCTATCCATACTTGTGATTAACTCAGAAAACAAAATTCTCTGGGAACATCATTCAAAGCAAAATCACATCAGTATGTTTGTTTAAATTTACTGTTCCACATATGCAAGTTGAGCCACATTCAGGCCTAGTGTCTGAATCTGGCTCTGATACCACATGTAATAACTCAAAAATTCGTAAAAATTTAAAAATTTTCATTTAACATAAAATGTCAAATGTCAATGCTATTGTACCACTAACTGATTACAGATAATCAAACAGTTTGTAAGAGAAACAATGATTACTTCTTAGTCAGATTATATATCACTAAAGGCTTATCTTAACAAGTTGTGTTAGCACTGTTTAACAGTTGTAACTTTTTCCAGAAAGTAGAAAAGATATTTCGTCTTTTTCAAATGCTAAGTTTATTATTGTTTTTCTTTTATCAAGTGGGGAAAGTATCTTATGTGTGGTTGGGGTTTACTTAGATTTAAGCTAACACAGTGGGACTGATGGTTCTTTACAGGATTTTACATGTAAGCGTAAGTCCAGTAAAAAAAAATAATATTTATATTCAAGTCAAGAAGATACTTCCCTAGCATGAATAAGATGTTAGACTTAGAATATTTTAAAGCAGTTTGTCTCCTTAAGAGGTAACGTTGATCTTAACTATGCTGTCAAAACTCCGTAAGGATGCTAAAACTAACTACAATTCAAAGGGCTAAGTTTAATAATCACTAGCTCTCCTTCTTACTATGGTTTAATAGTAAAAATATGTATTTCTCATATTTTCCATCAAACATAGTTAATAAAAGTAACTATCTTCTCTTGATTTACAAAAATGAAACCCTTGAAGAATTTTCATGTTATAAACCTATCGTTATTATACTACATTATCGAAAATCAATGATATAATCATTGTTAATAAACATAGAATATGCAAAGTTTAATGGTTTGAGGTTCTAATTGTAAAATTTTTATTGCATATTAAAACCGCCCTCAACTATTGTTTTGCACCCAGGAAGAGGAATAAATATTGAGGACACGTGGAGATGTTTTGTCCAAAGCTCGAGTTGACTTAAGGAGAAAACCCTACCCTTCTTTTCCCATTGTAAGAAGTTTTTAGGCTGGTGTGGTAGAGCTGCTAGCTCGTGGCCGCCATAACCTTGCAAAACCTCCATTCTAAAACTATTTTTCATAAAAAGTATGAAAGCTTGCCTCAGAGAAGTTATAAGGTGTCTTTCGAAGCTTGAAGATGGCTGCAACGTACTGTGAGTAACAGGAATCATTTTCCTTCATCGAATCAGGGACTGAGTTGGTACTTAAGGTAAGAAACAATGGACAGAGCTTTGTAAAAAAGTGCTCATCATTCTAGCTGGAGTATTGCTCGATTTTCTTTGGAATCGTGACTTAGGGTTTTTCAGATATTACGGCGTATAAGAGATACTGAGGCAACGTTATCCAAAGTGCTCACGAATTGGCCTAGAGGCTGTGCATTCTCGGTTTCTACAGGCTGGAAACGTTGGCAGGTAACGACCTATCTTGTTTTCTTTTCCTTTTTAAAATAAAAAACAAATTTTACTTTAAAAGGATTTTAATCCTTGAAATGGTTACTATGCACAGGTTCTCTTCATAGAAAAGGGTTAGCTGATCATACAACTCTCCCCAAACACAACCACATGAAACCTGGTAAGCCCCGGTTGTACTGAGGATTTTCTTCTCGCATTGGTGTTGTCGTGGTTGACAAGATGAGAAAACTTCGCTGTTAGTGATGGATTCGATATGGGTTTTCCTTATTAGGTTGTTCTTCAAGTTATTTTTGTTTTTGTAAACTATTAAACCCTAAAGGGTAATATGGCAAGAACCTTAACGGCTGCAACAGCTGTGACTTGGGTTTACTTGACATCCTTATGGTCTGGAAGATGAAAAGTTTATTGCTTGACAAACTCGGATTAAGCCGTAATGGTTTAAGTGTTGACTTATTAATTTTATTTAAATTTGTATCAATGTTAAAATAGGCTTAAGCCTCGACCATAATTATAACAATATTATGAGCCATTACGCTATTTTCTATTTTGTCTCCATTCAAAAATGTTGACAGTGTTATTTAATTTTAAGTTATCCTGTAATTTAAATGATTTACAGTAAAATATTTTAGTGGAAATTTTTATTTTGTTAATGAGTAAAATTAGTACTCTGTTTTTGCTCAGAAGGGTTAATATTTTAAATACCGTAAAGTTCTGTAATAAAATAGAAATTACAGGAATAGTTTTGGTTTTGTTTTCCTATTTTTTTTACTTTTATAAATAATTAATTACAACTGTTAAATTTTTATAAAGGAATTAAGCGTATGAAGGTCTGTTTATAGGGATAAAAGCTATCTTTCGATAACCTTAAGTAAATCTTTGAAGTTTAGAGTAAAAACATCTGTTTTAGTGTAGAATGCAAATATGAACTTAGAATAAGTTATTATAAGAACCTATGGAATACTATCTAGCTTCAAACCTTGAATGTTATCTTTTACTATTCCTATATTGATTTATTTAACTTTATTTATTATGTTTATAATAATATTAGTATTGGTAATAGTTTTGTGAATAGTATGACTACTAATAATTAATTTACAATCTATTCTTTTCCTGTGATTAAATAGTATAGTTACTTTCACTAGATAGAGTAAGTACAGTAAACATTTCTATAAATAAATCATATGCATCTATAAAAGAAATCATTTGCAATTTTCATTTAGAGTTGGTAAATAAATCATTACATCTACTTAATCAACCAGCTGTACTAGAGTACTGCCTATACAAGGCGTGGAAAAATACAGTGTGGTAATTTATTTCTATTCACTTTTCATTTAGCAATAACACTACTATTTTAAACATAATCTACAAATCACTAATTTATCAATAAACCATGCTCTTTTCTGCATAAACCCTAACAAAACAATCACATGCATATCTTTGAAAAACTAGTAAACATTTTCTGAAAACAGTAAATAAATTATAAATAGCCTGAACAAATAAAAACCTGACAAATGATGAGGTGACAACAACTTAAGGAGGCTGTTCCCCCCAACCAACTCCTGGAGAAATCTTAGTCTGCACTTCCTCAGGACCCCCGAGCCTATTTCTTGGTCCTCCTGGTAGAGTACCGGGTGAAGGATGTGTCCTTAAGACCTTCTGTCACCTAACTGGTCAAATTACAACAGTAATTCAAACCTACTTACAACAGTTAGAAATTCATCCTAAATAGTTGTACAAGTTCAGTCCTCAGTAGTTAACCCCTCAAACTCACTTCAATAAGTCCCATCCATCGAATTTCTCATGTGCACTTCATTAACATTGAATGATCACAATTCCAGAATGAGTAGCCTCAACTGTCTTCAATGGGAAGTTTTATAACAATGCCTATGTCTTCTAGGTCATTTTTTACTTAATGAACCACCTGCTCCAATTCCACTTTCTTGGGGAATCATGACCACAAATATAGGGAAGTTGCCACCTGCAATAGTTAGAAGTAGTTTGAGGATTCTGCCACTTGTCAGTATACTCGCCACCCAGTATCCTCCACCAAGTGACCAATTAACACTCTTTTAACATCTTCCCTAAGTTGTTGTCTCATAATTTATTTATTTATTAATAAAATATTTTGAAATACATTAATTATCCTTGACCCCACTTGGTCATCAATTGCAAACTTAGCATAAAATATAACATAATGTTCCTCAATACCATTAAATTGTTTTGCAAATTGGGGCATGTGATAGACAACAAACATGGTTGGGGGGTCTTGGATTCAACATGCGAGGGGGTTGGGGGGACTAGTAATTTTTCCCTTCCTAACAATACTTTGTCTTTCCTAATGTTTATTTTATTGGACTATGGAGGTCCTATTACACCTAATTGATGATTTGCATACATCCATGCACCCATGCAACTATTCATATGAACCCATGCACCCATATACCCATGCACCATGCATGACAAGAATATTCCCTATCCAAGTTATCTTCAGTTAATTGGAGCAAATTTAGGGAGGATTAAAGTTACCTTTAGTCATTTGGAGTGATTTGGGGGAATTCAATATGTCTTCAGTAAGTTAAATGGGGTTTGATTCTAATTCTTGTTATCCTTAGTCAATTAGAGTAAATTTGGATCAATTTGAAGTGTAAGGGACCGATTTTAAGAAAATTCAGATATGTAGGTGGATTTTGAGTTGTCTTTGATGCATGAGAGTGATTTTGAGGAGGTTTGGGTCAGTCTTGGTAAATTTGAGTTATCTCCAGGGACCGGGAGTGTTTTCTAGTGGATTCAAGTTAGTCTTAGTGGATTCTAGTTGCTCTCATGAGAACTTGAATGGTCATCCAATGTTTTGGTAATTCCCTCAATGAATTCGAGTTGCTATAATGAACCTAAGTTAGCCATGCTAATGAATTTGAATTTCTATGAAAGGAATTCGAATTTATTTTCATTCATTCATGATTCTTGATTATTCATTCCTTCATTCATTGAGAGGGGGAGAATTGTTCATGCCATTATTTTTGAGAGATGGGTAATATTTTGAGCCTGGGAACCCATGCATGCTATGCTATGTGTGTGAAGTGTGTGCTTGGAGCATGAGAATATTGGTTGTGTTTGGGGTAAGCTTGATCAACTCTAGTATATCTCCTCAATGGTCACTACTTTTCTTTGTCCTGTACCTACACATAAATCTTGATGGTGAATGGTGATGTCCTTAGGGATATATGAGGTGAAGGGATTACAATTTTACCTAGTAGTGGGGTGGAGGAGTAAGTAGGTGGTGAGGGATTGATTCGTGGGTTCTAAAAACTATTATTTGAGCTATTTGAGCTAATATTGGGTGCGATATAGTAATTGTGGTGTCCATCGCTTGTCTCTGTCTTGGACCTTCACATAAATCCTGATGGTGAATGGCGATGTCTTGAGGGCCCTAGAAGGTGAAGGGATTACCATTTCTCCCGGTAGGGGTGGAGGAGTAAGTAGGTGGAGAGGGGAAAACATCATGTGGAAAAAATCCCAGTTATGACTCTTAGGTTGTGGGCATGAGTATTATCCTTGGAGATAGAATTGGAAAGAGAGAGTTCCTTAGCATGTGGATCCATGCCCTCAACTCTGAGGTGACCTGCTCAAGTAATATTGGCTTGAAAGTGTATAAGGCTTGGGGGAACGTTGACATGTTGATTCTATTTGCACCATATATAAAGGAAAAGTATTCTTGAGTATTATTTACTATGTTATTGATGCACATGCGCTCATGGAGGCTGATATATCTTGGTTATATTATGTTGCATACTGATTTATATGTTCATGTTTAATGGCTAAGTTTGATGTTGTTAAATTGGCAGCTCACAAGGTAGGTATACGAGTATGTTAATCTAGTTGTTAGATGCTAGATTGTATGATTTATGGTAATAGTTGGGATCTGATTTTTGGACAGTCCACATGGATGTGTTGTCTATTTCTGATAAGATATTCTGTGGTCTTAATGGTTGTTATTAAAGTGGTAAATTCTAATTTACATTGGTGTTAGAAATAAGCTATAATGAAATGTAATGATGTTGATCTACTTATGGTACTAGAAGCTAGATTTCTTATGTATTTATGGTCATTAGAGGGTCAGATATTTGGACAACCCATATGGATGTATATGGTTGTTATGGATCAAATTTGATGGGGATTTGATGACTGAGAATTAGTATTATAAATATCATATATTTATGTGTTGTAATTATGCATCCTTGGATTTTTTGAATGTTGGTTGTATACTATCGTAGTGGAGTCTTATGACTATATGTAAATATGATTTAATAGCTGGTGAAATGATTATGGGATACTTCCTATAGGTGTGATGACATTTAGTAAACATGTAAACAAGATATGGTTTGAATATATTCTTGTGCCTTACATTGCATTGCATGTGGAACAAGGATTTGTTGCACCAGAAGGTCATCTTTCTTACACGTGGATTATTGTTTTAATTAGTTTGGCTTATTGAAATGTTAGCATAAACCTTAGAAGAACAATATTCCACTGTGCCTAACCTATAATCAGTCCTCCTTGTTAGAATCTTGAAATTATTAGGACCCTAATGATGTGTCTGGGGTTGGCTACACTACAAAGTGGTATCAGAGCTCTAGGTTACAACTCTATGGTTGTTGGGCCTTCTATAAACTTAAGACTCCATGTTTATGTATTTTATATATGTTTTGAATGATGCTTATGATGTGCTAACAATTTTTAGTGAACAACACATCACAACCTCTACTACTTATTATTAACTTCAATATCTCCAGTCCCATGAGGTGTTAATTAGGCCATTCATGATATTAAGACAAAGTATCTTCTAAATATCAAATATGTATGCTATAAGATGATTGCACATGTGATCACATGCAATAGACATATTGTGATTATTATATCCATTGAATTATTTGTTTAAATTATGAAAACCATGTAAATAAGGATAAAGGGATATATTTGTATTGGTGTATAGTTTTAAAACTATTGAAATTAAGACATGTTTAAATAATGGATCTGTGTACATTCCTTTTTGTGAAGTTGTCATAACAAAACTCTACAAAATCACCAATCAGGTCAATTTTTATAATAATTAAATTAAAAAGTCTTAGTTTATTTAAATAATGAATTTAACTTAAAGAAAAAGAGAATTTAACTTAAAGGCTTAGTTTAGTTATATCGAATTTAACTTTAAGTTTAAGCTTAGAGAAATATTGAATTTCATTGAAATTTGTAGTTTAGTTAAACATTCAATTAAGCTAAAGATTTAATTTAGTTAAATATTAAATTTAGCTTAAAGTTTTAGTTGGGTTAAATATTGAATTTGAGACATGAAATTGGTGTTTATTAAGTGGGGAAAATTTATTGATTAATTTGTAAAAGTAAATACATTGGAGGTTTTGAATTAATCTAAGGGGTCATCAATAGATGTTTAGTGGATTGGTTTGGGATATGGCATAGCTAATATGTTATCAGGTGGGTAATTTAAAAAAAACATATATTGAAGGATATATTAGGAGTAGATGACAACGTACATATCTATGTAGATATTAAATGAAACGATTTAGGATTCCTTTGTTAATAAGGTAAGGAAATCAATTATTTTGGAATTATATGGATAAGCGTAATATCTTCACTGCTCAATGAAATATATAGAGAAGAGAATGTGTGTGTGTTTCTATTTGTTTGTTGTAATGTGATGAAAATATCCTTGTGAAAATATCTTTATATCATGTATCATATATTTTTTTACCTGATGCTAATCGTATGAGAGTTTGAAATATGGTTTTCAGGTGGATGTATCCTTGTTGAATATTGAAGGCCTTGTAATGAGGTTTGAAGGCCTTACAATAAGGTTTGAACACCCTGTGATGGGGATAGAAGTTTGACCCTTTTTTCCTTGATTCCACTCTACCAGTCCTAGTTCTCCCATAGGAAGTGGAGACGAACATGTAAGTAGGTAGTAGTGGGAAGTATTGTGGTTATAAAAATGTTATCTTTTTGAGGCATGTATGGGCATGTCTACGAGAGTTTGAAAGTCATAATATTTCTGAGACATGTATAGGAATGTATGTTATCCTTTTGTAAAGGCATGCATGAGTAAGTATGCATCGCAGATGATACACTGTTTTAAGGGGGGGGGATGCAATGCCCCGAGGGTAAGCCTGAGCATGTGTGATGTTGTTATTTGATTATTATGGTGGCACAAGGTGCCATGACTATGGACTATTGAAATTATTATTAGTTACCTATAATTAAATAATAGTTCGACACAGACAAGAAACATGGTTGGGGGGTATTGGATTCCACATGCGAGGGGTTGGGGGGAGTAGGAGTTTTTGCCTTCATATCAATACTCTATATTTCCTAATGTTGATTTTATTGGACTATGGAGTTCCTATTACTCCTAATTGATGCGTTGCATCAACCCATGCACCAAGCACCCATGCACCCATGCACCCATGCAAGCATGAGACCATGCACCCATGCAACCATGCATCCATGCACCATGCATGATGAGAATATTCCCTATCCAAGTTATTTTGATTTAACCAGAGAAAATTTAGGGAGGATTCAAGTTAACTTCAGTCATTTGGAGAGATTTGGGGGAATTCGAGCAGTCTTTAGTCAGTTAAAGGGGGTTTGAGTCCAATTTGAGTTAGCCTCAGTCAATTAGAGTAAGTTTGTATCAATTCGAAATTAATGGGACCAATTTTAAGGAAATTTAAATAATTAGGTGGAATTCAAGTTGTCTCTAGTGCATGGGAGTGATTTTGGGGAGGTTTGAGTCAGTCTTGGTAAATTTGAGTTATCCCTATTGATTGGGAGTGTTTTCGAGTGGATTCAAGTTATACTTAGTGGATTTGAGTTTCTCTCATGATAACTTGAATGGTCATCCAATGTTTTGGTCAATCCCTCAGTGAATTCAAGTTTCTTAACAGTGAACCTAAGTTAGCCATGCTAGTGAAATCAAATTGCTATGAAAGGAATTGTAATTGCTTTTCATTCATTTATTATTATTGATTATTCATTCCTTCATTCATTGAGGGGTGGGGGTTGAATTGTTCATGGCATGATTGCTGAGAGGTGGGTAAGCTTGTGATCCTGGGAACCTATGTATGCTTTTCTATGTGTGTGAATTGTGTGCTTGGAGCACATGGATATTGGTCATGCTTGGAGTAAGCTTGATAAACTCTGGTATAGTTCCTCGATGAACACTAATTGTATACGTATAGGACATGCACATAAATATTGATGGTAAATGGTGATGTTTTGAAGTACCTAGGAGGTGAAGGGATTACCATTGCACTTGGTAGTGGGGTGGAGGAATAAGTAGGTGGTGATGGATTAAGTTGTGGATTCTCAAAACTATTATTTGAGCTAATCTTGGGTGTGGTATAATTCTGTGATGTACACCAATTGTATCCCTCCTAGATATGCACATAAATATTGATGGTGAATGGTGATGTCATGAGTGTGGAAATTAAGCCCAAGCTGTTGATAAATTACACTCACAAAATTACTAGTCTAACATTCAAAATTCAACGAAAAAGGAAACTGAATATGGAGCATAACACAATCCTGTATTGAATAAGTGTACATCAACCAACCTCATAAAGTAATAGGCTGTCCAAATATATGATTAAATCATAGATTAAAAATCATAAGGATGCTATTTGAATTGGACAAAAAGTAGGCTTACTAAACTAGTCAAAATCCCCTATAGGTGTATAAATCATTTTCCTAATCTGTCGAGATTATCACGAATTGGATGAGTGAGATGTACCAGTTGAGAAGTGATGGAAATATATCAGATCCATGCTTTTGGATGGATAAAAATAAAGAGGACGAGTTGGGAAAAAAACAAGGCATTTACTCCTAGACTAGATTTTCCCTTTTGCCTTAAAACTTCTAAAAAACAAGGCAATTTTCAGAAAAAGAAGAACTGTGCTTTTGTTATTCTGAAATTACTGCATAGTTGTTAGAGTATTTTCCAGGATGTTTCTAAAGCACTCCTTAATCCAGTTTTAACATTTTTTTACTTCTAGGTGCAAGTGGATGCCAACTAGCATAGTAAGGAATCTAGGAATAAGACAAAAATGATTAATTAATGTGAAATATGGGTAACTATGGGTTTGATTATTCTAACACCCAATATTAAGCCTGAATTTATGTAAAATATCAGAAAAAATATCAGATTATAGGGCCTAGCAACAATATTTAGTCACCCTTTACATACTTCTTGTCCATACAACCAACGAAAGAGGAAAAAACCCAAGAGGAAAATCCTGCCTTAAACAAGGACATAAACATTTTTTTTGAAAATATTGTTATCAATCATTCTTCACGACATTATCAGAAATCCCTAGAAGTGATTTGAGATTACTAAAGTTATTTTCAGAAAACACTTTAGTGAAGATGTCTGCTACTTGCTCTGAAGATGCACATTAGAGTAGAGCAATGGTACCATCATGCACAAGCTCCCTAATATAGTGCATATGGATCTCATTGTGTTTAGTTTGTTGTATTTGAATTGGATCAAAAGATATTAGAATGGTGCTTTGATTGTCGTAATAGATGACAATGGATGTCTCTGATCTTCAATCCCACATTCTCGAAGTATTCCCCGCAACCACAAACATTGAGTAGCTGCATTCACAACTCCTCTATACTCTATCTCTGTAGATGAGAGTGCAATGGAACTATGCTTCTTACTTGACCAGCTGATTGGTCCATCTACAAGAATGACCACAAATCTCGAAGTAGACTTTCAATCTATTTTTTCACTTGCCCAATCACTGCCAGTAAATCCAACTAGCTCTAAGTCTTATTTTGCTGCATAAAAAATTCCATGAGTTCTTGTTCCTTGAACAAAGTTCAGAATTATTTTAGCTGCTTTCCAATGGATTTCATGAGGCTGATCCATGTGTCTAGAAGCCACACTAACTGCATAAGATATTTCATGTCGAGTATGAGTCAGATAAAGCAAACACCTAATCAATTTCCTATACATTGTATTATTTACTGAAGGAGAAGAACTTGCTTCTTCAAGCTTAACATCAGAAAGGAATGGAGTCTTGCTTGGCTTGCAATCCTTCATGATGAACTTGTTGAGAAGATATGAAGCATACTTGTACTAATGAAATTTGATTCCATGTGAGTATTGAGATATTTCGAGACCCAAGAATTGACTCAACAATCCCAAATATGTCATGTAAAAGGCCCTGGTTCAGTGCATCCTTCAAGGAGGAAATCTATTTCTTTGAACTTCCCGTGATCAATAGGTCATCCACATATAAAAAAAAATCATTAAATAACCATGTATCAGAATCAAATAGACATTTGTATTAGTATTGCATCGAACAAAATTATGTGATAGCAGAAATCCATCAATCTTGGCATACCAAGCCCTGGGGGATTTCTTAAACCCATACAATGATTTCTTTAACTTGCACACTAAATATGGATTAGACACAAAAAATTTAGGTTTCTTCATATAAATCTATTCTTTCATATATCCTTTTATAAAGGCACACTTCACATCCATGTGATGCACCTCCCATTGCCTTGAAGCTGCAATGGCCAAAGCTAGCCTTATGGAGTCCATCTTTGCTACTGGTGCAAAGGTCTCATTGTAATAAATACCTTGAAATTGTGAGTAGCCCTTATATAAAAATATTCCATTATATTTCAAAGGTGGACCATCAGCAAAAAATTTGGTTTTATAAACCCACTTACACTTTACTAGCTTTCTCCCTGGGGGGAGATCAACTAGTTCCCATGTGTCATTCTTCTGTAGTGAGTTGTATTCTTCCTTCATGGATGTTTTCCATATTGGATCATCTAATGCATTTTCATATGTATGAGGGTCAGATTCAAAAATAAAATAGCACTTCTCATCAAAGAATGGATCTTTCATAGAAAGGGCACTCTCAAATTGAGATCTAGTCCTCCTAATGTCACTAGGATTCCCAACTAGTTCCCCAGCTGCATGAATGGTCCTTGCTGCCAATTTTGGTATTATAGGAATATTAGGATATGAAATTAAATAATAATTATCAAACATATCAGAATCAACAAAATCATTAGTCTCTTCACTTACAATCAGTGGTTGTGGTGATGAAGAGGACTCTCCAATTTCTGCTGCTGCTAAAGGGTCTCCTTCAAAGTGAACACTCCTTTCGATGAAATATTTTTGAGTGGTCAAGTTGATTATATTGTACCCTTTGGAATATTCAGAATACTAAACAAATATGCACTCTTGGATTTGGGGTTTCAAATCCTTCCTCTTTTCAGTTGGAATTATAGCCCAAGCCTTTGACCCAAAAATCCTGAAATGGGTCACATATGGCTTGTGCCCACTCCAAGCTTCGAAATGAGTGATTCAATAAAGTTTCTTGTGAGGAAAAATATTCTAGATATAGGATGCAAATTTTATTACTTCATCCCAAAAATTTGGTGGCAAAGTTTTAGACTCCATCATACAAGTTGCCATCCCCTTGAGTGCTCTATTCTTCCTCTTAGAGACACCATTTTGCTGAGGTGTGTAGGGAATAGAATGATGTATCTAGATACCTGCATATTCACAATAATGGATGAAATCATACTTGACATACTCACCACCATATCATATTTGAGTATCATGAGTTTCCTCCCAGACTGGTTCTCAACCAAGGCTTGAAAGACCTTGAAGAGGTCAAAAACTTCAGACTTGTTTTTTAGGAAGTAAACCCAACAGTACCTGGAAAAGTCATATATGAAGGTTAGGAAATATTTGTATTGACTCATGGAAATATGAGGGAATGGACCAGAAATGTCAATGTGGATTAACTCAAGGGGTGCAGGGGTTCTCTCATGACTAGCTCTCTCATACTTGTGCTCTGGGTGTTTTCCTAGGATGCAACCTTAGCAGACTCCCTTAGAAAACTTGATATTTGGTAACCCTATGACCATGTATTTGACACTCAAATATGAAATATACTTGTAGTTAAGATGGCCAAATATCTCATGCCAAATCTTTCTTGCTTCATTAGCATAAGTGAGAAGAGATGAGGGGTTTGAGAAAGGCAGGAAATGGGAAAAATTGTATACCTTTGAACTGTGATCCACAACACCTTTGTTAGAATAATTAACCCATATTTATCTACCTTAGACATTAATTAATCCATTTTTGTCTTATTTGCCTAGTTTCCATATTCCACTCTATGCAAGTTGTCCTCCACATGTCCAAGATGGTCAAACTTGCTTAAAATGAGTCATGGAGTACTTGGGAAACCTCTTGGAATAAATTATTATTTATTCTTGAACCTCCCTAGCGCATATCTACTTTTTCTGCTTTATTGCCTGCTTTTACTAAGTTTTATGGAAAAAGGGAAAGTATGACTAGGTGAAGTTGACTTGTTTTTCTCCCTCATCATCCTCCACTCTTTTCTCCTAATAAAAGCATGTATGAGTTGTCCTTTCATCACCTATTATCTTTCCTAATTGATTTTTACAATTAGTGAGCTCCTAGGCAGATTTGGAAACTACTTTATGCACCTATGGGGGATTTGACTAGATTTAGTAAGCCTGCTTTTGACTAATTCGAATGGCATCCCAATGCATTCAAATATATCATGTAATTATTTATTGTGGCATCCTATTACTTCACAATGTTGGATATTGTACACTTATTCAATACAGATTAGTATTCTGCTTCATATTCAGTCTCCTTTGTGTATAATTTGCATGTTTGATTAGCAATTTTTGTGAGTGCAATTGTTCTAACACCTGGGCTCACTTTCCACATGGTATCAAAGCCTTTGTAGATTTATTTCTCTCCTTCCATATTGCTATTGCAGGTTCGACATCTTGACTGGGAGCATTCTACTGACCGAAGGGACGATTTCTAAGCTATGGATCAATCTCAGAAGATCATCTTGACTCCATTTAATTTATTTGAATGGAAATAAGAGATGGAGATACTATTGAGAGATAAATGCCTCTAAAACATGACTATGGAAACTAAAGCAAATCCCAATGCAGCTACAGAGAAAATTAACTGGCACAACAGGAGGGATGAGGCCTATGGTATCCTGTGTCTGAGCATATCCAGAGACCTCCTTTTCCACCTTGATGGATTGACATCACCAAATGAATTATGGGAGAATATTGTTGAGATTTTTGGTAAAACAGATGATATGAGAGGACATCAAATCGAGAATGAATTGATCTCCTTGAGTCCCAGCAGCTTTGAATCCCTGCAACTCTATTTTTCCAAGTTTAAAGCCCTTGTTTTGCAGCTAAAACAGTGTGGAATCGAAAAGGAGGAGAAACTAGTTTTGGCCATACTCTCGAAGCTTGGCCCTAACTATTCAGTGTTTTTTTTGACCTTCCGTGCCACCAAGTTGACAGCTCGAGCCTGGAATATTCCTAATCTTGTAGAGTTCATGGAATCCCTCACACAAGAACAAGGTAAACTAGTGATGATGGGCACGATCAAACCTTCCAAAGACCAAGATTTGGTTGCCGGAGATTCGAGGGTGGATTCAAAATGCAAGAAGAAAGCTAAGAAGCCACCTGAGCAAAAGAGAGATAAGAACAAGTTTCCAGAGGAGCCCCAAGGTTCCAAGAAGAACCCCCAGAAGAAGAAGAACAAAGGAGAAATGAGCAAGTGTGCATACTGCAGTAAGGGATTTCATTCTGAAAGCTCCTGCATGAAGAATCAAATTGAAATGCTGACCCAACTCCTGGAGAAGAATAACATCTCCCTTCCTGATAGCTCAAAGAAGAGGGAAGGAGGATCAAATTCAGAAGACAAAGGGAGAGTTCATGCATTGGTTGCTGGCACATCAATCTCACCTAGTTTCATCATAGATTTTGGAGCTTCAAGACATATGGTTTCAACCAAGGAGGAATTCACCTCTCTTGACATGTCGAAAGGTCCACGAATAGTACTGGGAGATGACTCTCTCACTGAAATTTTGGGCAAAGGGAGGATTGATCTTGATCATGGTAAGTTTAGCAATGTATTGTATGTTCCAGGTTTTGCCTCTAACCTCTTGTCAGTGTATCAGATGACCCACATAGGGTCTCCAATTAAGGTCATATTCTCCCCTAATGAAGTTGAGATCACAGAGATCTCAAGTGGTAAAGTCATTGCAAAAGGAGTTGCAAATCACACTTCGAAGGCATACATGTTTTCACATTTTCTACCCTACTTAAACCCCTCTGCTCTTCTGATTCATGCTAATGAGGCAATCAAGCTTTGGAATGAAATATTTGGCCATATTAACTATAAGTATATCTCTTATATTAGTGAAGAATAAATGGTCATAGGGTTCCCAAAGATTAAGTTTTCCAAAGGAGTCTGTCAAGGTTGTATCTTAGGAAAACACCCAGAGCATAAATTTGAGAAAGCTAGTCATGAGAGAACCTCTGCACCTCTTGAGTTGATCCACATTGATGTTGCTGGCCCATTCCTCATATGTCAATGAGTCAGGCCAAATATGCATTGAAATTCATAGATGAATTTTCCAGGTACTGTTGGGTTTACTTCCTGAAACACAAGTCTGAAGTTTTTGGCCTCTTCAAAGTCTTTAAGGCTTTGGTTGAAAACCAGTCTGGGAGGAAACTCAAGATCCTCAGATCTAACAATGGTGGTGAGTATGTCAATTCTGGGTTCATTCAATATTGTGCAGATGTAGGTATTCAAATGCAACATTCAATCCCTTACACACCACAACAAAATGGTGTTGCTGAGAGAAAGAACAGATCACTGAAAGAGATGGCAACCTGCATGATGGAGGCTAAGACTTTGCCACCAAATTTTTGGGCCGAAGCTATAAACTGTGCATCCTATATCCAAAATAGGGTGCCTCATAAACATCTTGATGGTATGACTCCTTTCGAAGCATGGAGTGGGCACAAGCCAGATGTGACCCATTTCAGGATTTTTGGCTCAAGGGCTTGGGCTAGAATTCCAACAGAAAAGAGGAAGGCTTTGCAGCCCCAAAGCCAAGAGTGTCTATTTGTTCTATACTCTAAAGATTCAAAAGGGTAAAATATGATAAATTTTATCACAAACAAAACCTTCATTGAAAGGAGTGTTCAGTTCCAAGAAGAGCCTTTAGCAGTAGTTGAAGTTGGAGAGTCTTCTTCACCACCAGAACCACTGAATGTAAGTGAAGAGATAAACGAGTTTGATGATTCTGCTATGTCTGATAATGATGATTTAATTGCAGATACTTACATTCCTACAAGACCAAAATGGGTAGAAAATACCATTCATGCATCTGGGGAACTAGCTGGAAATCCTAGTGATTCTAGGAGGACTAGATCTCAGTTTGAGAGTGCTCTATGTATCAAAGACCCTTTGTTTGCAAAGAAATTCTATCTAATTTTTGAATCAGACCCAAATACATATTAATATGTAGCACATGATCCAATATGGAAAACAACCATGAAAGAAGAATTCAGCTCACTCAAGAAGAACAACACTTGGGAGCTGGTTAATATTCCCTCAGGGAGGAAGCTAGTTCAATGTAAGTGGGTTTTCAAAACTAATTTTGCTGCTGATGGTTCACCTTTGAAATATAAGGCAATATTGGTATCCAAGGGATACACATAGGTACATGGTATATAATACAATGAGACCTTTGCACCAGTGGAAAAGATGGACTCCATCATGCTAGCCTTAGCCATTGCAGCTTCGAAGCAGTGGGAGGTACATCACATGGATGTGAAGTGTGCTTTCCTGAATGGAGATATTACTGAAGAGATTTACATGCAGCAGCCTCAAGTCTTTGTTACTAATCTATCTCTTGTGTGCAGGCTAAAGAAATCATTGTATGGGCTTAAGCAAGCCCCCAGGGCTTGGTATGCCAAGATTGATGGCTTTCTGCTATCATTGAGTTTTGTTCAAAGCAAGTCTGATCCTAATGTTTATTTGAAGCTAATTCATGGTTATTTGATGATTATTGTCTTGTATGTGGATGACCTTCTGATTACAGGAAGCTCAAAGAAGGATGCAATGAACCATGCATTTTTTTATGATTGATTTGGGGTTATTGAGCCAATTTTTGGGTCTCAAAATTTCTCAATCTCAACATGGAATAAAAGTACATCAGTCCAAGTATGCTTTGGATTTTCTGAACAAGTTCAACATGAAATATTACAAGCCAAGCAAGACTCCCTTCCTTTCAGGAGTTAAGCTTGAAGAAGCAGGTTCTTCTCCTATGGTAAACAATACACTGCATAGGCAACTGATTGGGTGCTTGCTGTACCTTACACATACTCGACCTGATATTTCTTATGCAGTAAGTGTGGCTTCAAGATACATGTATCAGCCTCATGAGATCCATTGGAGAGCAGCCAAAAGGATCCTTAACATTTTTCAGGGAACAAGGACTCATGGAATCTTCTACAAAGCTAAATCTGATCTTGATTTGATTGGGTTTACTGAAAGTGATTGGGAATGTGACAACATAGATCGAAAGTCAACATCAGGATATGTGTTCATGCTTGTTGAAGGACCAATCAGCTGGTAAAGCAAGAAACAGAGTGCCATTGCACTCTCATCTCCAGAAGCAGAGTACATAGGAGTTGTAAATGCAACAACTCAATGTTTATGGTTGTAGGGGTTACTTGGTGAGTGTGGCTTCGAATCAGAATACTCAACTACTATCTATTGTGATAATCAAAATACCATTCAAATATGCAATGATCCAGTTTAGAGACAGAGAACCAAACACATTGAGATCCATATGCACTACATTAGACAACTTGTGCATGATGGAACCATTCACCTACTCTTCTGTGCATCTTCAGAACAAGTAGCAGATATATTCACCAAAGTTTTTTTGTGAGAATAAATTCAACAATCTCAAATCATTGCTGAGGATTTCAGATCATGTCGTGAAGCATGATTGATGACAAGATTTTCAAATTTTGTTTTACTGTCCATGTTTAAGGGAGGATTTTCCCCACTGGGTTTTTGCCTCTTTCCTTGTTTAAATGGACATGCAGTATGTAAAGGGTGACTAAGCCTTATTGCTAGGTCCTATAGTTTTCTGATATTTTACTCATAAGTCAGGCTTAAGGGGGCGTGTTAGAATAATCAACCCATAGTTAGCTACCTTAGACATTAATTACCATTTTTGTCTTATTTGCCTAGTTTCCATATTCCACTCTATGCAAGTTGTCCTCCACATGTCCAAGATGGTCAAAATTGCTAAAACCGAGTCATGGAGTGCTTGGGAAACCTCTTGGAATCAAGTCTACTTTATTCCTGAACCTTCCTAGTGCATATTTTCTTTTTTATCTTTATTGCCTGCTTTTACTGAGTTTTATGGCAAAAGGGAAAGTATGACTAGGTGAAGTTGACTTGTTTTTTTCCCTCATCATCCTCCACTATTTTATCCTAATAAAAGCATGTATGAGTTGTCCTTCCATCACCTATTAGCTTTCCTAATTTATTTTTCCAATTTGTGAGCTCCTAGGCAAATTTGGAAACTGCTTTATGCACATACGGGGGATTTGACTAGATTTAGTAAGCCTGCTTTTGACTAATTTGAATGGCATCCCAATGCATTCAAATCGCTCATGTAATTATTTATTGTGGCAGCCTATTAATTCACAAGGTTGGCTATTGTACACTTATTCAATATAGATTAGTGTTTTGCTCCATATTCAGTCTCCTTTATGTGTAATTTGCATGTTTGATTAGAAATTTTTGTCTATGACTCTACGATTTGAAATATCTGAGATTTAAACTTCGTTGGAAGAGAATATAACCTTCTTAGGAGACCCAGTGTGGGTCATCTAATACACTGACAAGAGGTTAGCAGCAAGACCTGGGGCATACAATGCATCATTGAAAGAACCATGGTCAATATCAATCCTACCCTTCCCCATACTATCAATAACAGAGTCATCTCCCAAAAAAATTTTCGGACCTTTTGAATCATCAAGAGAGGCAAAAGTATCCCTTGTCAAAACCATGTGTCTTGAAGCTCCAGAACCAATGATGAAGGTGGATGATCTAGAAGTGTTGGCAACCAAGGCATGTACTCTCTCCTTGTCATTTGAATTTAATCCTCCTTCCCTCTTCTTTGCACATTCAGTAAGGGAGATGTTGTTCTTCTCCAGGAGTTGGGTCAACATGTCTATTTGGTTATTCATACAAGAGCTCTCAGGATGATAGACCTTATTGCAGTATGCACACTTTCTCATTTCATCTTTGTTCTTCATATTCTGGAAGTTCTTCTTGGAGCGTGAGGGATCCTCTTGAGACTTTGGATTGTCTCTCTTTTGCTCAGGTGGATTCTTTGAATATTCTTTCTTATTTCCTTTGGAATCCACCCTCGAATCTCTAGTAACCAAATATTGGTCTTTGGAAGGTTTGATGGTGCCCATCATTACCAATCTATCTTGCTTGTGGGTGAGGGATTCTATGAAGTCAGCAAGCTTAGGCATCTTCCAGGTTCATGCTTTCAATTTGGTGGCATGGAAAGTTGAAACAAACATTGTCTAGTCAGGATCAAGCTTCAGAAGTATGGTCAAGACTAGTTTCTCTTCCTTCTTTTCAATTCCACACTATTTTAAGTGCAGAACTAGGGCCTTAAACTTGGAAAAGTAGACTTGCAAGGATTCGAAGCTGTTGGGATTCAATGAGATCAGCTCATTCTCAAGTTGATGTCCTCTCATTTCATTTGCCTTTCCAAATAGAGTCTCAAGATTCTCCCAATCCTCATTTGGTGATGTCAATCCATCAAGATGGAAGAGGAGATCTCTTAAAATGCTCAAGCATAAAAGACCATAGGCCTCATCCCTCTTGTTGTGCCATTTAATTTTCTATGCATTTGCATTGGGATCAAACTCAGTTTATATGGTAACCTTGTAGTGGCCTTTAATCCTCAACAAAATATCCATCTCATCTTTCCATTCGAAGAAATTGAATGGAGTCAAGATGATCCTTTGAGATTGGTCCATATCTCAACAACTGTTCCCTTCAACCAGTAGAATGTGCTCCCAATCAATGATGTCGAACCTGCAATAAAATTTTTGAAGGAGATAAATTGATCTATCAAGGCTCTGATACCATGTGGAAATTAATCCCAAACTATAGATCAATTACACTCACAAAATTACTAGTCTAACATGCAAAATTCGACAAAAAATGAGACTAAATATGGAGCATAACACAATCCTGTATTGAATAAGTGTACACCATCCAACCTCATAAAGTAATAGGATGCCAAAATATATGAATACATCATAGATTCGAAAGCATAAGGATGCTATTCGAAATGGTCAAAAAGCAGGCTTACTAAACTAGTCAAAATCCCCCATAGGTGCATAAACCACTTTCCTAATCTGTCAATATGCTCACGAATTAGATGAGTGAGATGTACCAGATGATACATGATGGAAAAATATTAGATCCATGCTTTTGGATGGATAAAAATAATGAGGATGAGTTTGGAAAAAACAAGGCAGTTACTCCTAGACTAGCTTTTCCCTTTTTACTTAAAACTACTGAAAACCAAGGCAGCTTTTAGAAAAGGCAGAACTACGTTTTTTCTATTATGGAATTACTGCATAGTTGTCACAATGTTTTCCAGGATGTTTCTAAAGTGCTCCTTAATCTAGTTTTAGCATTTGTTGACTTCTAGGTGCAAGTGAATGCCAACTAGCATAGTAAGGAATCTAGGAATAAGACAAAAATGATTTATTAATGTCAAATATGGGTAACTATGGGTTTG
Organism: Pseudotsuga menziesii; assembly: GCA_001517045.1. Taxonomy (NCBI): domain Eukaryota; kingdom Viridiplantae; phylum Streptophyta; class Pinopsida; order Pinales; family Pinaceae; genus Pseudotsuga; species Pseudotsuga menziesii. Next base: position 788,548 of record LPNX010638652.1, read on the forward strand.
ATTATTTTAACAGTGAGGGACCTAGAAGGTGAAGGGATTAACAATTCACCTGGTAGTGGGGTGGAGGAGTAAGTAGGTGGAGAGTGGAAACATCATGTGAAAGAAATCTCAGTTGTGAATCTTAGGTTGTGGGCTTGAGTATTATCCTTAGCGATCAAATTCGAAAGAGAGAGTATCTTAGAGTGTGGATCTATGAACTCAACTCAGGGTGATGTTATCAAGTAGTAATGGCTTGACAATGTCTAAGGCTAGGAGTAACTTTGACTTCTTGATGCTAGTTGCACTATATATAAGAGATACGTATTCTTGATTATTATTTACTATGTTATTGATGCACATGCACCCATGGATGATGATGTATATTGGTTATATTATGTTGCATAATGATTTATATGTTCATGTTTAATGGCTAAGTTTTATGTTGTTAAATTGGAAACTCACAAAGTAGGCATGTGAGTATGTTAATCTAGCTGTTAGATGCTAGATTGCATGATTTATGGTAATTGTTGGGATTTGATTTTTGGACATTCCATTATGAAAATTGAGTCACACTAATCTTGGGATCAAGGAACAACTCACATAGATTCATAATCAATTACACAAGAAATTTGACATGAAACACACTGCAATTAGAAGTTGCATATGTAAGAATGTATTCAATAATCAAAAGTAGAGATACAATGTGATACACTTGCTTGAATAACAAGACAATTCAAATCCCAAGGAGGTCATTTGAATTGGTAATATGAGAGTGACTTAGCTGTCAGTTAGCCACATTAAACACATAAGTTAACCACTAATCACAACCATAATGGACTCTAACCGAGCCCTAATTGAATCGGAGGCAGTAATGACTGAGTCTAACTAAATAGAACTCAACTGCATGTCAATTAGTAGGTGGGTGCACATATCTAACTCAAGTCATCTTTGATGAAGTGAATTGAACTCAACTGAGTCACTAGAAGTTGTTGGAGGCATCTTAATTCACTCCAGTTAACTCAAATCAGCCCAAAATAGACAAATAGATGAGGAAGGTGCCTTTCCAACTCAACTTAATTTATTGTTAGGTGAAACAACATTCAGTTAACTAATTGGTGCACTAATGACAAGTAGATCACCCTATATTTTATCCTTGATTGAAGGAGGAAGCCTAGTTAGCCTCCCTGATTGAAGCAGAAGGCTTAGTTGGCCTCCCTAATTGAAAGAGTGTGTTGGTGTGCTGATGATGACATCATGAGTGTGCTGGTGTGATGATGCTGATATCAGTAATTCAAGTCAATACTTAGGATAAGTGGGTAAATAGGACAAATTGACCGAATAAATATGCGTGGGTTGGATAATGACTTCAACATCCATATGGATGTTTATGGATTTTGAATCAGATATTCCATGGGATTAATGACTATTATTAAAGTGGTAAATTATAATTTACATTAGTTTTATAAATATGTTAGCTATAATGAATTGTAATGATGTTATTGATGTTGCTGTCAGAGAAACCACAGTATCAAAATGACTGAGTCGACGTTTCGGATCCATGTCAGGATCCATCTTCAGGACAATTTTACTTATGGTACTAGAAGCTAGATTTCTTATGTATTTATGATCACTAGAGGGTATGATATTTGGACAACCCATATGATCGTATATGGTTGTTATAAGTCATATCTGATGGGGATTTGATGACTAAGATTTAATATTATAAATCTAATATATTTATGTGTTGTAATTCTGCCTCCTTGGAATGTTGGAATGTTGATTGTATACTATCGTAAGTGGATTCTTATGAATGTATGTAAATATAATTTAATACCTGGTTAAATGGATACACGTGGCTTCCCATAGGTATGATGACATTTAGTAAACATGTAAAGATGTTATGGTCTGAATGTATTCTTGTTTCATTACATTACATTGCATGTAGAATGGGGATTTGTTGCACTAGAAGGTTCGTCTTCCTTGTAGGGGGATGATTATTTTAATTAGGTTGTATTTTTTACATGTTGGCCTAAACCTTAGAAGAACAATATTCTTCTATGCTTAAACTATAATCAGTCCTCATTTTTAGAATCCTAGAAGTATTCAGACCCTAATGATGTGTTTGGGGTTGGGTAAATTACAATGAATAACTTCTTTACCTCTTGCAAAGTTAGGGATGGTGGATTGGGATCCATTCATTTGATCAAATCCATATGCCATTGTAGAGTTATTCTGTGCAATGTAGTATAAAATTCATTCAACTTTGATGCAAAAGTGTTAGAACAATAATACACCACTTAGTACCTTAGTCTAAGTCCCTAGTCAATTTTATTTGCATTTGTGCATTAATACACTATGGTTTGGACATAGGTAGCTTAATTGGGAAAAATAACAAGTTAAATTGGAGCTTTCACACCTACAAGAGTGCTATAGATCAGTCAAAATCCACTTGTGTGCCCTCATTCATTGCTGGTGCGCTCCCATTCATTGAATGTGGTCATTGTGGTTGACTAGGAGCGTCAGGGGTGGATTTAGCCCAATTTTGGACTATTTTGAGCATTTAATGCCCACCTAGAGCCTCTCACTCACCTTATTTTGCACACCCACGCATGCCAAGGAGTCATCATTGTTCCAAGTCACTTCAACCATGTCCACACCTCCATTCTTGACCATTTGGGCCGAGTTGGAGCGAGTTTGGCCCACCTACGGGGGATTGAGGCCAATTTGGCCAATTTCACATGTACAGACATTTTGGGCTTCCAAAGTCCCATGAAACACTTCAAATGTAATATAAACCTGTTACTAACATATTCACATGTTAGACAGTCTGATAATAACCAGTTTCAGTTCACATTGCATGTGTAAAATTGTTCTTCTTTCATGATTTTTTGATGTGCTTGCAAGTAATTCGATTTATGAGTTTCTCTAAGGCTCCTAGATATTGTTGTAGATCAAAATTGTCACATGGTATCATAGTTGAATGGACTTATTGATTTGCAGGTCAATCTTGAGCGTTTGAGCTGCATTTTTTAGAGAAATTGCAGATAAAATTGAGTGTCTTTTGCAGGACTTTCAACAATTTTCTCACCATTAGCGTAGGAAGAAATGGGATAAAACCACATATTGCTTACCACCTTCAATTTATTCAATTGGAAGGAATAAATGGTTATTCAATTGAGATCCAGGGGTCTCTATAGAGTTACCATGGGCACATAAGTGGAGCCAAAATCTATTTTAGAGAAAGCCAAGTACTTCAATAGAATAGATGAAGCCTATGGATTACTATGCCTGAGTATTTCAAGAGAGATCTTGTTTCATATAGATAGTTTTACAACCCAAAATGAAGTCCAGGTTAAACTAGAATCACTCTTTGGGAAAACTAATGAATTGAGAGGACATCAGCTTGAAAACGAGCTCATAATCCTGAGCCAAGCGCATTTTGAAACTATCCAGGTGTTCTTCACGAAGTTCAATTCTCTAGTGCTTCAGCTGAAACAATGTGGTATTCAGAATAAATAAGATCAATTGATATTGTCCATCCTTTCAAAGTTAGGCTCAAAATTTTCAATGTTTGTAAGAACCTTCCATTCTGGAAAATTGACACTTCAAAACTGGTAGATGCCAACACTAGCCAGCTTCATGGAGTCCCTTACCTAGAAGTAAGAAAAGATAGTCCAAATGGGCACCATCAAAGCTAAGGATCAAGCTTTGGCCATGGGAGTTTCAAATGCCTCCAAGGGAAAGAAGAATGCAAAGAATTCGAAGCAGCCAAAGAAGAGGAAGTATGAAAAATGCAAATCTAGTGATGGGGGTTCGAATCCTCACAAGGAGAAGGACAAGAAAGGGAAAGAGAAAACCAAATGCACATATTTCCATAAGGGATAGAATCTAGAGAGCTCCTGCATGAAGAAAACCATTAACCATATGGCACAGGTGTTGGAGAAAAACAACATCCCTGTCCCAGATGGCACAAGGAAGAAAGATGGGACCTCCAGTTCAGACAACAAGGAGAAATGTCATGCCTTGGTAGAAGGCACTTCTAATTCCTCAACCTTCATAATTGATTCAGGGGCATCTAGACACATGGTTTCCACCAGAGATCTCTTCTCCTCCATGCTTTCAAATACTGGGCCAGCAGTTCGAATGCGGGATGACTCTGAAATCCAGACCAAGGGAATTGGTAGGATTGATTTGGAGCATGGTTATTTCAGTGATGTGCTCTATGTAACCGATTTGGCAACAAAGTTTTTGTCAGTATATCAAATGACTCATACAGGAGAGTCCATGAGAGTGACATTCACTCCTGAATTGGTAGAGATTGCAGAAATATCATCCAACCAAGTTGTGGCAATTGGGTATGCAGACCACCAAGAGAGGATGTAGAATTTCTCGAATTTTCTCCCTAGTTCCAGTGACCAAAGGCTCCTATCTCATGCCAATGATACCTCCAATCTATGGCATGAAATATTTGGACACATGAAATACAAGTATCTCCAAGCAATCCACAAGGATGAGGTGGTGGAAGGACTTCCTCAAATCAAATCATCAAATGGAGCTTGCATTGAATATGTGGTTGGGAAACATCCAGAGCGCAGCAATGAGAAGGGGAAGGCAAAGATGTTGGAATATATTATATTTCTTGGAAGATAATAATGTCTTTGTATTATGTCGAAAGTTTTCTACAATATTATGTAAAAGAGTAATACATTTAACCCATAGTTATATGGTGTTGTATTTACTTGTATAGAGTGTTTTTCCATGGTATTGTATTAAGAGATGTTATTTTGGAGAATTATATTATCCCACATGCAATATGTGAGAGTAATTCCTTCTCATCTCTTAGTATATAATAGGGTCAAGTGAGTCTCTACATATAATGTATTCTTGATGTAGTAGTGGTACTATTGTGACACTGTTGTACATCATTTATATTCTTTGGGGTATTTGTGCTTTGCTCTCTTGTAATATTGGAGAAGACATTCTGGAGATAATATAAGACTAAATTCCTATGGATGTAACCCATTAGGGTGAACCACGTATATCGGTGTTCTCTTGTCCTTTTCTTTTCATGTTCTTATCTTTTATGATATGTTGTTGGTTGCTTAGATAGGTTAACTAGTTTAGCTTGACTCTACTATTCTAACATGGTATCAGAGCGGGTTGCTATGATCTAGTACCTTCTATAACTTTCAATCAATAACGATTATCATTTGGGAATTGTCATTTTGTTGTAGATTTGCTTTCTATCTGGTAGCCATTAGGCTTCTCTTCAGATCTAGGCATATTTCTGCATTTTTTTCTTTTTTACCCTAACCCTAACTTGTTGTGTAATATTTTTGCAGAATTTTTTCAAGGGTTTCTTGATGTTTTTTCTGTAGATATACATGATTTCGGGGCTCTCCTCAAGGAGACATTTCTTCCAATTATAAAAATGATAGTTATAAAAAAGGGTCACAACTTGGTCAGTTTTTACCGAAATTTTTATTATAGTCTGTTTTCGTAATTGGAAAATCCATTCTGGATCCACCCACGTGGCCAGAACAGAAAACTGAGTATTTTTGGGCTTCCTTTTGGTAATAAAAATGATAGTTATACAAAAGGGCTGTAATTTGGTCATTTTTTACTGGTTTTTTTATTATAACCTGTTTTTGGAATCAGAACAACCATTTTGGATCCACTCACATGATCAAGACAGAAAACTGGGTATCTCTGGGCTTCCTTTCGGTAATAAAAATGACAGTTATAAAAAATGGCCATAACTTGGTCATTTCTTACTGGTTTTTTTATTATAACCAGTTTTTGGAATTGGAACAGCCATTCTGGATCCACCTACGTGACTAGAATAGAAGACTGAGATTTTCTGGGAACATTTGTTTCACAGGGTTGTAAGTGAAAGTTTCTCCTCTTTTCTTTACTGTGGTTCTAACTGTGCTTTTGCAGATTCAGATTAGTAAAGTGTAACTGTTTTCAAATTCTTCACTATTTTTCTGTCATTTTTCAGTACTAGGGTTTCTTATTTCTTGACAAAATTTCATTCATTATGACTTTCAAAGTAGCTTCTGTTCATGAATTATTTGGTTCTAACTATCTTGCCTGGAAGAGAAAGATGATTGATGTTTTCAGGAGTAAGAATATTTGGAGGATATTTAATGGTGAAAACAAGACACCAAATGTTGCTGATGATTTGGCTATATGGGAAGCTAAAAGTGATCAAGCAAGGGGGCTCATTGGTCAAACTATTGCAAATAGTCTTCAGGTAAGTATTGAGGAAAAAGATAACCCGGTTCAGGTATGACAAATTATTTCCTCTTTATTTGATAAATTTGATGATATTTCTGCATATTATCTTGAAAAGAAGATCTTTGACCTCGAACCTGCTGACTTTGAAAGAGTTGAGTTATATCTTGCTGAATTGAAAACTTTAAATGAGAAATTAAATAGTTGTGGTAAAGATTACAAGAAAACTGACACTGCTCTTATTATTCTTGTAGAATGTAAAATTGCATCTTGTTTTGATATGTTCATACAAACTAGGAATAGAGTTCTAGAATTGTCTCAAAGTACTACGAAGCAAAATTTTGATGATTTTTGTAAATGATTGATCAATGAGCAAGAAAGGTTAATTGTTTCAGGACAACTCACACCTAATAAAGCTCTAACTACACTTAATAAGAATCATAAGAAATTTTTTAATAATGCTAAAGGTTCTAATCTTTCTAATACTAATTTTGGACATGCTTCTCATGCTTCTAATGAAAATAGTAAAGAGAAGAAAGTGTATGATCCCTGTAAACATTGTGGTAAAACTAACCATCCTGAAAAGAATTGTTTTAAAGCAAACCGTTTAATGGCTAAAGCTAACAAGAAAACCTCTAATGACTCTCAAGTAGCTTTATGTGCATCTGTTGTTTTGCCTAATAATTCTTCTTCTAACGTGGAAGGGATAATGGATTCTGGTGCATCTAAACATATGACTGGTGATGCTTCTTTATTTAATTCTTATGATTGCAGAGGCTATCTTGTTCCTACTTGTCTCTAACGTTCCTATATGGAAGCATTGACATTTTCATGGCATTCATCTCTTGCATATTAACATCATACTAATAAGAAATGCACCTATGCTTCAGATTAGTTGCTTGATGACTAAATTTTCATATATTTAAGTGAAATCTTTGGCTCACTATTTATATGTTGTGGCTGACACTTAATGTGTAAAAGTAACTTCATTTTCCTTAATGAGCAAGTCAATATTTTATTTGATCATATTATGTTTCCATTCCTTTATATGATGTTTGCTAACCTTTGGTATGTAAGCATTTTCATTTCTGTATGAGCAATTTTGTTTTATGATATTTATATGCTTTAATCTTGAAAGTTCTTGTGCAGATAAGTTCTCCGTTTAGGTTTTCACCTTATTCTAGGAATAATGAAACACCATCTTCTACTATTAAAGTCATGATGTTCATCTGTACGATATCATTTCCGATGTATAAACCATTGGGGTCTTGTTTCTTCGATGTTTGAGGTCTTCTATAGATATTTATATTGCACCTTGATTGGAATAATGTCTGCTATCCGCATGTGTATTGACCATCTGGGTTCTTTTTGTATATTGTTGTGGTGTTCTTAGCCACACGTTCTGTTGTATCGACCGTCAGATGGTATCTGTACACTGGTGTGGATGTTATATCCGAATTCTTCAGCTATCATGTATGGTTGTGATGATTCTTGTGGTGATCTAGGCATCTTGTGATTGGATTCCGTCACATGTTCTCGGCATTTTATTGTTGGGTCTTTCATCGTACAACTTGGTTCGTGTGCACTTTCATGATTCAGTGAGAAGCGGTTGTTCATCGTCAAATTCCATCAGCCGAAGTGTTCTTCTTATTTGCAGCTTTGGTTCTTCTGGAAGTTGTCATCAAGGGGGAGCAGTAATGACTCCTTCCTTCCTTAGTGTTAGTATGGTCCCTTCTCCCAGCCATTATTAAGTGGGAGTGTTGGAATATATTATATTCCTTGGATGATAATAATGTCTTTGTATTATGTCGGAAGTTGTCTACAATCTTATGTAAAAGAGTAATACATTTAACCCATAGTTATATGGTGTTGTATTTACTTGTGTAGAGTATTTGTCCATGGTATTGTATTAAGAGATGCTATTTTGGAGAATTATATTATCCCACATGCAATATGTGAGAGTAATTCCTCCTCATCTCTTAGTATATAATAGGGTCAAGTGAGTCTCTACATATAATGTATTCTTGATGTAGTAGTGGTACTATTGTGACACTGTTGTACACCATCTATATTCTTTGGGGTATTTGTGCTTTGCTCTCTTGTTATATTGGAATATAAATTCTGGAGATAATAGAAGACTACCTTCATGTGGATGTAACCCATTAAGATGAACCACGTATATCGGTGTTCTCTTGTCCTTTTCTTTTCTTGTTCTTATCTTTTATGATATGTTGTTGGTTGCTTAGATAGGTTAACTAGTTTAGCTT
>LPNX010638656.1:4759-41570 GCA_001517045.1 Pseudotsuga menziesii
CCTAGTACATGGCGTTGAATCAGTGCTCCCTATGGAGTTCCAAATCCCATCTCTCCGCCTCATGGTGGAACTCCTTCCTGATACTTCATGTTGGAGCAGGGCCCCGCAGCTATAGGAAAAGCTGCTATATCAGAAGAAGAAATTCAAAGGAAACAGTACCCGAGCGGTCGAGAAGAGAGAGCTCAACCACTGCACTTAATGCAGTGGCAAAGACAGGAGGGCTCAGCTACCCTCATAAATAGAAAAGGAGCAATGGGCCGAGGTAGTGAAGACAAAGGACAAAAGGGGAGCGACCGAGGAAGCAGCGCCCCTACCCACGATCAGTGCTAAGAAGCGTGGAAGACTGTAGAAAGCTGTGGTGTGATGGAAATCGACAGTTCAAGTACAGATAGGCCAACTGTCATAGTTAGGGTTTTTGGGTTACTGTTGGGAGAGGCCCATAGTGTTGTAACAGGGCGAGACCTTCAGGCCGCTGTTAACACCCAAAAAGGGTTCAATACCTCATCTACCCCATCACATGGCTCATTTGTCCATTTTCATACCATATTTCCATCAAAAACCCATAAAACCATCTAAAAAGCCTCCAAAAGGCTTAAAATGCCTCCAAAAGGCCATAAAAACCTCTTTTCCTCCAAAAAATATCCAAAATTCCTCCAAAAAAGCAAAAATCTCCAAAAAGGAAGAAAAAATATAAAATAATGAGGAAAAGGAGGAAAAAACCCTAAACAGCTGAAACCCTAACCCTAAACCGGCACTCCACCACTATAAATAAGTGATGGAGACCCCTTATTTCAAATCCACAATCACAAGTATCCTGCCTCTGCCAAAATCGCTCTTGAAACCCTAGCTCACCCTTGAGCTACTTTCACCGTGAGAGCCCCTTTTGGCCCATTTCCACCATTGGAGAAAGAGAAGGAGCAGCTGGACCTCGGAGCAACCTCTCGGATCAGCGCAACGGGCTTCACCAACCTCCACATTGGAGGTCAGATCAATAAAAAATCATTCTTTACTTTTTGTTGTTTTGCTTCATGAACATGTTTAGATCAATTTTTATTACTGTTTAGCATCTTTTATTTCACATATTATTGAACTGCTACTAAGGAATCTATTCTCCTTAGTAGGTGCTCATTCGCACAAGCTAGGGGCAAAACCCTAGCTACAGTTTTGGCGACTCCATTGGGTTTTATTTTTATTTTATTTCCCGTTTTGTCCTTTCGGCTGCCGTTTTCGACCGCCGTAAACCGCAGTTTTTTCCTCTGCAGTCGCGACCCGACCGCGCCTTTCCAGCTCTTAGCTGCGACCTGACCGCGCCTTTCTAGCTCTTAGCTGCAACCCAACCGCGCCTTTCTAGCTCTTAGCTGCGACCCGACCGCGCCTTTCCAGCTCTTAGCTGCGACCCAACTGCGCATTTCCAGCTCTTAGCTACGACTTGACCGCGTCTTCTGTCCAGAAACCCGTGACCTGCCCGCGCCTGTTTCCTTCAAACCCGCAGTCCGCCCGCCTGAGTTATCCAGAAATTCGCGACCTATTCGCGCCTGTTTCCTTCAAACTCGTGGTCCGACCGCCCGATCCAGCCATAGACCCGTGATCTGACTTTTGCACTTTTTCTGCTTTTGAACCCAGCCCCTTTGCTGCCATATTTTCTGCACCTGCACAGCCATCTGTTCTACCTGCAGCTCTACATCCTTTTCTGCAACAGCATTTTTGTCCCCCTTTACCGAATTAAAAAAAAAAAAAAAAATTCAGCATTGTTTATTCATAAAGTTTTGCATGGTAAAAATTTTTCATTCAGTATTATTGTTATTTAGGAAATTGCCCCCGTGGTGTGTGGCATTTCTCTTCTGGGTTCATAACCTCACGAGCACACAATCTGTCATCTAATTCAAGTGAGACTTAAAAACTACTTAACTCAACCAACATTCTAACCCCACTTGGGGAACACAAAAGAATTTTTGTAGTTAGGTAGGATCGAGGGGATAGGCTTCCAATAGCACCCCTCGGTTATTTACACTTGAGACATAGCTGTTGTCCAGTAGGGAACCAAAATCCCCTAGTATTTTTTGACACGGTCACAACCGGTTTATTAGAGGGCCTCTCCCTTAGGAGGGTTGAAGTCGTGAGATTGGTTCCGGAGGTCTGAGTGGAATACCAAACTCCATTCAGTAACTGAAGGGCTACCTTTCGCAGTTCTCGGGATATCCCTGTATAGGGGTATTGCGGTTAAAGGACCAAGCGGCAGATTTACCTTTCTGGACGTGTCATGAATGAGGTATCTTAGTTGCCAATCTTCTAGGATTTGACTACCCGGTGTCCCTCCCGGTAGGGGGATACCTTAGCCACTTGGCTTTCCTATTCATATTGTCTGACTTGGATTTCATCACCTTGCAGAGGATATGTCTAGTTGAGTCATAATACTTTTAGTTAGGTGTTTGCATGCTCCCTTACCTCCTTTTGGTCTAGTGAGTCCACCATTTTTTATTTGTAGGCAACCTGCTGTTTTTTGGTATTCTGACCATTTCTGTTGACACTTCACCTATTGTAGCACGCAGTTACGGTGGGTGTTTTGAGTTGGTTGTTGGCCTGAGCGCCCTATTTTTTGAGCTCTCCTTCTGCACACTCGGTTGCATTAGAGTTTTTGAGCTGCTTTTGTACCTACCTCAACCCACAAAGATTTGACACCATTTGTCACCATTGAGTCCCCGAGCCATTCTCGGCGCCTCAGAGGCAAGCCCCCACAGTACGGTTCACTTGACACCACCCGTCATCGACACAGATCATCATCACTTGATACCACTCATCATAGATCTCGATCCTTGTCACTTGACTCCACTCGTCAGCGGAATAGGACTCCGTCACCAGATACTGACGCCCCTTATTTTACCTCCGATTCTGAGCCAGAATCCGAGAACCCCCTTTACACTGCCCCTACTAGCCCCATGGCTGGCGTGAATCCCACTCCCATCTTGGTAGGGACCGTTGGTAGCACATCCACCACAACACCAGTTACCACACCTACTTTGGGTATGCCCTCCACGGGGGCCCCCTCTACTATTCCCCTCACCGCACCTATTCCCGCAGCGGGAATACCTATCCCCACTCCATTAGTGGCCCATACTATCCATGGTGGTGCAGGACCGTCCTATACCACCTTAGTTCCCCCATTTGGGGTCAACCTCCCCAACACTACCCCTCCACTTGGGGGCATTGGCCCCAACTTGGTCCAACCCACTGCTGTGTCACATCCTTCGTCCAGTTTGCCATTCATGGCTAGCCTCAACCTGCATGACCTAGCCATATTAACCAATGACCCTATCCGACACAACCCTACGTGGCCTCACATGCCCACCAAGCTCCCCTCTGACATCCCTAAGTTCGAGGGCAAGGCAGGTGAAGACCCGCAAAACCATATCATGTCCTTCCATCTATGGTGTTCCTCCAACTCCATAGTAGACGACTCTATTTGCCTCCGTTTATTACAGCACACTTTCACTGGCTCTGCTGCCAAGTGGTATATCGAGCAACCCCATGGAACCCATGCCACCTTTACATCCCTGGCCTCGACCTTCCTCCAGTTCTTCCAGTTACCTGTCCGCTATGACGCAGGCATTGAGATCCTCCTATCATGCAGATAGAACACGGCTACCCACATCACAAACCACATTCATGAATGGCGTCGACGCCGTAGCCTATGAAAAATCAAGTTAGATGACCGGATCTTCCTAGATTGGTTCCTCAAATCCCTCCTTCCTATCGTTGCTAAGGATGTGGCATCCGAAAGACCCCAGTCTGAAGAAGAGGATATCCTTAAAGCCCAACAGTTCGGTCTCATTTACGCCCAGTCGGGTTACCTTTATACCATCATACCTGACGCCCCTCATGGCGATTCCTCCCAGCACGATGCGCCAGGGGCATCCCATGCTGCCGACGGCATCATTGGCCGTGTCTCTTTGCAGCCTCAACCATTTTTCATCGCACGTCCTACCCCTGGCCCTGACCTTTCGCGGGCTACCTCACAGTCCGAAGCAACCAACCCGTATGCTCCCATGACACATCACCACCATTCCCATGGACCCTCATGTCCACCTCAGTGTTTCGGTCATATGACTCCCGCTTACGCCCCCCCGGTCGCACCTCAGCCCTACTACCACCAGCAGGCTGCACCATCTCCCGCGCCTTCACAAGCCCAGTCCGCTTATTACCCGCCACAGGCAGCCCATGCGGCAAACCAACAACCCGCTCCACAGCACTATCAGCAACCCCCTCAGGTTTCTGCACCTGCACAGCCTCCACCTACATATCATCCACCGCAACCTGCTCCAGCCCCTGTGCAACCTCAGAATCCACCTGCTGTCCAAGGGCAAGTTTACGCTCAACAAAACCCGCAGCAAAACCAGAACAACAAATGCAACCAGGGCCAACAAAACCGCGGCAGAGGCCAAAATCGTGGGAACAACCAACTGACCGAGCAAGCTGGTCAACACCCTAATCCCCCCGCTAGTAATAATGCGGCCCCTGCTAACCGAAACCCTGATCGCCCACCCAAGCAGGCTAAAAACCCCAATTTGCGAACAAACTACCCTTGTTCTGTTTGCGGGGTCTATGGCCACTACACACATTTTTTTCCACATATGGAGCGGGTTCGGCAACTTTGGGCTGCTGATGTACAACGCCAAGGGCAGACGGCTCCTCAAGCACCGCCCAACCTCTCACAACCTCAGCAGCCACCTTTGGTATTGCAAAACCCCTTACCAACCCAAGGCGTAGTGAACACCCAACCATTGGCTCCCCCTCAGGCCAACACGCCAACCCAACAACAAATCACTTACGCTGCTCCTGATCAACCCATGCTTGAATCAGGTACCCACCACTTGTTGATGATGTCCTCCGATGAGGTCAACCTCCAAACCCGGCAGAACCAATATGGCTCCACCCCTGAAGCCCCTCCCGCCGATAAACCTACTAACGCTCATCCTACTGATCAGGCATTACGTATACCTCCCCCTCCACTAGATGGCGCTCCCAAAGCACCCCGTTTCCCACTTCGTCGTATCAACAATAACCCCAATGCGCGGGCTGCGTCAAACTACAACATTGTCGATGACTTAGCCCAATCCCCCGCAGCCATGTCTGCGTTAGAAGTCTTAAAAAACTGCCCTTCGCAGCGCAAGACTTTACTCTTAGCCATTGGGGCTATCAATCCAAATGATTCGCAGTTAATGGCATTTGATTTGGACCAATTCGAACCCGGCTTCCTTCCACTTTGGCATTCCAAGTTTTTGTTTCCATTCGGAATTTTGTCGTCCATCGATGCATTATTGATGAAGGTGCCTCTACATGTGTCATGCCCACCTCCATTTGGCAGAAAATGGGATCCCCCCCTCTCCAGCAGTCCTCTACTGCGTTGCGAGCCTACGACGACCGTTCAGCTCAACCACAAGGCCTATTAACTAACGTCCCCGTCCAGCTGGCTGGAAAAATTGTCCTCATAAACATCGAGGTTATCAATGCACAGCTTGATTACAACCTTTTACTTGGTCGCAGCTACATGTATTCCATGCGGGCAGTTGCTTCTACCGTTTTTCGTACCATGATGTTCCCCCATGAGGGACGCATGGTCAAGGTTGACCAACTCACTTACCATGATCCCAATGCCCCCGCGGCACCCGAAAATGTTCTCCCCATGGTTGAACAACCTGTTTCGGGTGCCACCACCTCATTCGTTTCTTCTATGGGGCCTAGAGTTTACTCAGACGCACCAATGACCTCGACCTTCCCATCTATTCCACCCCCGTCACCTACCACTGAAGTGTCCAACCTATGTACCCTATCCCATAACACGCGAACTCCTACTAATCAACTGCCCTTGTTGCCTCAACCCCCTTTGATACCTAGTCACATTGGTGCTACACCCATCCATACCATTCCTTTCCTCTTCCCTCCCTCAAGAGTAGTTAGCGCCCCGGTCATGACCACCCTCAGCCTTCCTGGGTTAACCTTAGGATTACCCGTTTGGTATCTTTCGCCTCCTGGTCGTCCGCCGACACCAGATTTCATCCTGCAACCAGTGCAACCCATTGTCACTAGTAGTCAACCACCTCCCGGTGTCGCTACCCCGTCATCCTCCGCGAAACCCCCCCCTCCTCTTACCAAACCCACTGGGGGCAGAGGCCCCCAACCTTACACTGCTGTCCCACCTCCTAAGACAGTCAGAAATCCCCCTGTGTTTCGTGCTCCTCCCAAATGCGCGCTGTGCGATGAGTTGGGCCATGCGACTCACCTATGTCCTCAGTTACTGGCGTTACAGGAATACATGCAACTGCTTGACGACGACCCCACTATCCCGGTTGTCCATCTAGATCCAACCCCGATGCCTCGTGACAAATCCCTGCGCACTAACCACTCCTGTGCCTTATGCAGTGTCTACGGGAATTACTCACATCACTATCCCGATCTCCCCGAGTACAGAGCAGCTCTCTTTGAAATGAAAAATCTGGATCTTGAGACAACACCACCCACCATTGTGGAGATCCACCCCCCGAACTCTTCCTCTTCCGAAGAAGTTAATACCATTTATATGATCTCTTCCACCACTACTCCTTCGTCAACCGATTTGACGACACAAACATTCCATACGGATGAGGAGATTCTCAAGGCTCTCACTTCCCCGGATTATCCTTGGGATGACATGCACCATCGTTCCTACTTCCTCCCAGATGAATCTTCCTCTAACACTGCTACCCAATTTGCATTTGAATCCAAAGACTTCCTTCCCCCTAAGGTCGACTGGTTCAAGGACCCTATTCCTACTCCTGACGCCTTCGAAGAGGGTAACATGGCCAACATCTCACCTGTCATCCAAATTGATATCGCTGCTCCCGGAGGCACCCCCGAACTCATCGCTTTAGGAGCATCTTGCACTGAGCAGGAGATTGAGGAATACAAAACACTTTTCAAAGAATTCTGTGATGTCTTTGCCTGGTCCTATACCGAAATGCCTGGTCTTGACCCTTCCATTATAGAGCACCACATTGACACATGGCCTGATGTACCCCCCGTTCATCAAAAACAGCGTCCCATTCATCCCTCAAAACTCCCAGCTGTAAAAAAAGAGATTGAGAAGCTTCACACGACAGGATTCATTTATCCTATCGCCTATACCACTTGGGTTTCAAACCCTGTTCCTGTCAACAAGAAACAAGGCACCCTTAGAGTATGCACTGACTTCCGAGACTTAAACCGCACCTGTCCCAAAGACAATTTCCCTACCCCATTTATTGACCAGCTCATTGATGCGTGTGCGGGGCATGAAGTCCTTTCGTTCATGGACGGTTTTTCCGGATACAATCAGATCCAAATCCGAAAGGAAGACCAGTACAAAACCGCTTTTACTACCCCATGGGGCACCTTTTCCTATCGCGTCATGCCTTTCGGCCTAAAAAACACTGGTGCCACATTCCAGTGGGCCATGACCTATTGCTTTCATGATTTGGTCCATATCCTGCTCGTCTACCTTGATGACCTTACAGCTCGTTCCCAAAAACGATCAAACCACCTTGATGACCTTCGGCAAGTTTTCCTGCGTTGTCGCAAATATCAGATCCGCTTGAACCCACACAAGTGTGTCTTTTGCGTTCTGGTAGGCCAATTGTTAGGTTTCATTATTTCCCAGAAAGGAATTACTGTTGATCCCCTGAAAGTCCAAGCCATCTTAGACCTTCCCTCTCCTCGAACGCTTCGGCAACTCCAAAGTCTGCAAGGGCGATCCAATTTTCTTTGACGCTTCGTTCCTGATTACGCCACAATCATTCACGGTTTCTTGCGCCTGCTCCGTACCCACATACCTTTTGTCTGGGACGAGCAAGCTGAAGCTGCATTCGAAGCCCTCAAGAAAGCTCTCACACAAGCCCCCTTGATCTCCCCTCCGGATTTCTCTCAGGACTTCATCCTCTACGTCTCGGCATCCGAGCATGATGTGTCTGGATTCTTGGTTCAAGAAGACACCTCACGCTAAGAGCATGTCATTTACTACGTCAGCCAGACCTTGTTCGGCCCACCCCTACGTTACCCATATGAGGAGAGACTAGCCCTAGTAGTGGTCTTTTCCGTCCAAAAGTTGCGACACTACATTTTACTTAGTCATACCACAGTCGTCACCGACTCTAACCCCATGGTATATCTCTTAAACCGGTGGCTCCTGCAAGGTCGTGTGGCTAAATGGGTCATTATCCTTCAGGAATATGACCTCACGTTCCGAACACCTAAGAGCACTAAAGCCCTTGTGCTTGTCCAGCTCATCACTGATCTCCCTTCCTTTCTCCCGGCCCCACCTATCTCCGAGGAGTTACCCGATAATCACTTGTTCACTATCTCATCCGATGACCCGTGGTATGGTGATATCTTGTTATACCTACGCATGAAAAAGTTCCGACCCACCGTCACTTGTAATTGACGTCGTCGTATCCGTCACTAGGCCTCTCGCTACCTCCTCCTAGGAGATGTCCTTTACCGGCGAGGAGTCGACACAATTCTTCGTCGTTGCCTTACACACGAGGAAGCTGAACAGGTCCTTAATGATTGTCATAGCGGTGCCTGCGGCGGCCATTTATCAGGGATGGCCACTGCCCAAAAGGTCGTCCATGCCGGATACTTCTGGTCCACACTTTTCACCGACTACATCACTGCGGTCAAGCATTGCCATAACTACCAACTTTTTGCCCCCAAGGCCCGAACATCACCTGGTGCGTTACACCCAGTCGTCACCGTTG
This sequence comes from Pseudotsuga menziesii, assembly GCA_001517045.1. Taxonomy (NCBI): domain Eukaryota; kingdom Viridiplantae; phylum Streptophyta; class Pinopsida; order Pinales; family Pinaceae; genus Pseudotsuga; species Pseudotsuga menziesii. Next base: position 13,525 of record LPNX010638656.1, read on the forward strand.
GTCCCTTTTGTAAGTGGGCCATCGACTTCATGGAGTGTAGACCCCCATCTGCGAATGGCCATAAGTACATAATTGTCACCGTCGATTACTTCACCAAATGGGTGGAAGCCATGCCCACCTTCAACTGTACCACTGACACCGCTGCTCGTTTCTTTTTCAACCATGTTATCACTCGCTTCGGGGTCCCTAAACAGTTGGTTTCAGACCATGGATCACACTTTGAAGATTCCATTTGGCACGAGTTATCCACTCTCCTCAAGTTCCAACACCAGTTTTCCTCGGCTTACTACCCTCAAGGGAATGGTCAAGTAGAAGCTGTTAACAAAATCCTGAAAACCATACTCCAATACACCATTGACCGGCATAAGTCTAATTGGCACCATATGCTATTTCCTGCCTTATGGGATTACCGTACCTCCACCAAGACCGCCACTGGTTTAACCCCATTTCATTTAGTTCACGGTGTAGAGTCTGTCCTCCCCATCGAGTGTCAGATACCTACCTTACACATCGTCGTTGAGCTTCTCCCCGATACCTCCCCCCTTGAGCAATGTCTGCTATCCCTCGAACAAGCCGATGAATATCGTCGTGCCACTCTCTAGAACATCGAAGCGGCCAAAAACCGCTCCAAATCCAGTTATGACAAACATGTTCACCCTCGAACTTTCCACGAAGGGGACCTGGTCCTCGCCTATGACCAAGCCCACGACAAAAATGGTAAAGGAAAATTTGAGTCCATGTGGCAAGGCCCTTACATCGTGCAGACTTGCCTCGGCAAGGGGGCATACGTTTTAGCCGACTCTGAAGGCCACCCTTTATGCAACCCCCGTAATGGGTTGTACCTTAAACATTTTTACCCATAACTGAAGCCGCGACCTCATTGGTCCGCATTGTAACGTTTGCTCTCCTTTTTTGTTTTTTACCTTTTTTACCATAATCTCACATTCATCGTTTTTTGCATGCCCACAGATGGCCCATTTTCCACCTCGTTACATTGGCTTCGCTGATGGCACAAGCCGCTAGTCTCCCAACCTGGCTTCTGTAGCGTGGGTCTTGTATTCCCCTTCCAACGAACTAATTCACCTTGACGGAACATGTATAGGTGCTGCTACCAATAACCAAGCGGAGTATGATGCTGTGACCGGTCTCCTGACTGCTGCCCTCTAGATGGGCATACGTCACCTTCATGTGTTCTTGGACTCCCAGATCAACAACTGCTACCAGGTGCACGATCCTTGCCTATTTAGAAAATTCCCGCGTACAAAACAACTTAGCCGACAGTTTGAATCCATCGCATTCACACATGTCCCAAGAGCTCAAAATAGTGTCGCAGATCAAATGGCCAATAACATCCTAGACTAGCATATCAATCACACCATGTAACACCTCCATCATGCATCATTATCCCATAGCATCTCATCCAAATATATATAAAAAACCAAAAATAATGCATTGCATCAACATTTGCATCCATATACATAAACCATAAAACCACATTTAGATCCATAGGGCATCCACGTGCCTAATCATACATACACCATGTCGCATCACATAAAATACACAGGGGGCATCCACGTGCCCAACACCCTAGACTACTTGCATCCAGGTGCAATACAAACATACTACACATCATCAAGCGCATCCACGTGCGTACAACTGAAACAACATCACACAAAGGTGCATCCATGTGCATAAATATATTCATATCAAAAAATACATGTTACAGTGCTATACATGTCCTGAGTACCCCTGTACTCAGCTCTACAAAAAATGTATATACATCCCTAAAAGCCTCATAAGGTACAAGTCGTAGCTACAAAAATCGGGGGGAGTCCCCTACTCTCCCTAATGAGAGTCGTACCCTGCATCACTATCAGTGTCCGCTGCCTCTGACTCCTCTCCTCGCTCCTCCTCCAGCGAGTCCTCATCCCGTCTGGGCTCCTGTGCCCGTGCCCTATCCGCCAATAGGGCCACCCGGATCGCGATCGATCTAAAATCCCGGGGTGCCCTCATATAATCCTGGACCACGTCCGGATCCAGGTCCCGCCATCCCTCGTCAGTCACTCCCACCAGTAGACAATCGAGTAGTGCTCGTACGGACTCCAGTGTCCCCTCTGCATCTCGACGATGCACCTCCCTCCGCCCAGGCAAAGCTGGAACGGCCACAATCCCTCTGCGTGCCACATGCCTTGGCGGTGGCCTCGGACCCACATCTGCAAATCACCCATTTGTCAGTCCCAATATATCAACAATATATCATATACATAAAACTAGACAATGTAATCAAATCATACATACCATCTGGCCCCCATGCCTGTCCTGGTGGCCGTGGCGCATCTGGATCTCTAGTGAAGTCCATATCCATATATGGATAATCCTCCAGCGTTAGTGGTAGCTGGAGCCACTGCAGGTATAGCTCCTGCGTAAAGTACTGCCCAACATCCCCACCACCACGGTGGCGCATCATCTCTCCCCACCGCACCATCCGAGGCTCCCTCAAGCCTCCCGCTTTGACTGGCACCCGTGGCCGCAGTGTGGGGACCCTCTCCATAAAGAATGCACATAAAAATGAACCATAGCAGAACCCCTTACCAGATTCCTTCGCTGCGGTCAGCTGTCGCTGCACGCAGGTCAGGAAGCCCCCACGCAAAATAAGTCCCGGCTAGTACACGCTCCATGAGCTGCATCTGACCCCCAGACACCTTCTCCGGTGACCGGGACCCCAAAATACGCACCACACATGATGCCATCGCCCGTACTGCTGGCTCCTGTAGGTCTCTCACCAAGAGTGCATTCCAATGCACCTGATCCTCCGGTCGACAGAACTGCTCCAACATGTCATCCATATCAAGGTCTGCAGACACCCGCGGCTATGTATCTGCTACCCTCCCCAGGCAGGGCAACCCCGTAAAAAAAAAACATCAGTCAAGGTGAGGTCCACCCTCTCTCCCTGCACTCGAAACGCCAGTATATCTGGCTCCCAGAAACCAACCAACCGGTTCAGCAGCAATCCTGCTGACCGCATCATAGGCACCTCAGCAAACTTCAACAGTCCGAAAATCCCTAGCATCGACCGCACCCGACGGTCCTCTCGGACGATGGTCATAATATCGTCCGGTATCTCCCGCTCCCTCCATAGCACCTGTAGCATCTTGTCAATCACACAACGAAGTCTCATTAGACTCATGTCAAACTAATAAACCTTCCCACCCATCCAAAAAATCGGAACAGCTCGGTCCCTAACCGCGGCTGTCAGGCCAACAGCCGCGATCTCCGACCGCGGCTGTCAGGCCTACAGCCGCGGTCTCTGACCGCGGCTGTCAGGCCTACAGTCGTGGTTCGACCGCGGCTGTCAGACCTGAACCCGTGGTCCCTAACCGCGGCTGTACGACCAAAACTCGCAGTCCCCAACCGCAACTGTCCCGGTCTAAACCCGCGGTCTGAGACCGCGGTTTCGACCCCCTAACCCGCGGTCCACCCACGTGGACCGTACAAACAAACCCTGGGACCCACTACCCACCCCCCAAACCCAAAAAAAATGCAGGTATGAGTTTCACGGAATACCTGTCTCTCCCAAATCTGAAGTCGGCCGGTCGAATCGTCCAGAAATGACACCTCAGCTCTGACCCACTCCGATCACGAGTCAAACTCAAATAGTACAAATGACACGTGTCATGTTGGGCCCACTTACTATTTATAGTCCATTGACTTTGTTCTTGTTTTGGCCATCCTGAACCCATACGAAGCCCATTTTTCGAACCGTTTCCACCACTGGAATCAGCACGACGAGACCATCATGATGGTCACCTCGTTGCATTATTTTCTCTATGTCATTTTTTACCCATTTTTTAGACACTGCTAGTCACCTCGGTTTGCACGCCACTTCGGCCGCTCTCCATTTTTAACACTTTTTATATCGCCGGATTCATTTTTCCAAGCTCGTGATGATGCTTGAGATCATTTCTCGCTCTCACTTGGTACAATTTCAACATTGCATCCCTACACCTTGCTGCATCGATTTGCGTGCCACATCGACCGTTATCGGATTGTTTCACACTTTTTACATGAGCCATCCACTCCTGTCATACTGCAAACGTTTCGTTATTTTTCCACCATTCATTCACCCCGCAAGGAGGCCCACCAGTGTTCCCCCCCACCCTTAGTCTTGGTCATCATAAATGTTCCTTGATTGAACACTTCCTCCTTGCCTGGCCATTAATTCAGATTCTTCTTATTTACTTTCAGACTCCTTAAAATTGAAAGCAACCACGAGCATGTACTGTCATGGGCTCGTAAAATCCACACGACAGTATCATTCCATTACTTTAGAGTCTTCTTATTGCTTTCAGATTCCTTAAAATTGAAAACAACCACGAGCATGAACTGTCCTGGGCTCGTAAAATACACATGACAGTACCATTTTATATCCACACTTCTTCTCGTTCCCTAACCCAGGAAGAAGTCCCCCCGCACCTCTTGGCGCTATGATCAATCCTCTTGGCAGCACCCCCAATCAGGTCGCCTTTGTTCAGAGTATTCTGCAATCTCCTGCCATTTTACCACAGCTTGAGTCTCCCTCAGCCCATTCACCCTCATATCCTATACCACTATGATCCCTTTACCATCAGTCAGTCTCATATGCTGCCCGATAATCCCCGCCATCATACTCTGAACAAAGGAAGTTTGAGTCCACCCACTCTACTTGCCTAGTTATTCCCCCCAGTTTATCACTCCTGCCATCAGTACTATCACAGTTTGGTTTTTCACCTCGCGCTCCTGTCAAGGAAACATCATTTTCTTGATAGTTGCAGGTCTCCCTCTGTCGACGACAGCCCCTCCATTCCAGAGGATAGACCTAGAGGCCCCTGCGCCTTGGACCCATCACCATCTGTGGTGAGTGCCTACGGACCATTTTGGGAGGAGTCATCATTGCCTCTCCGAATAGTTGTTTCTCACATGCTCGACTTCAGCACCTTAATCACATTGTTGAGAATCACGCAGGTTGTATATCCTTTCCATTATGTGTCTAAGACCCCGAATTTCCCCCGACTCTAGCACATCGGTGAGTCACTTTGGAACGCCTAGTGATATGTTCCCGTGGATGTCCGGGCTACTTTGGAGATTGTATTCGGAAGCCATCTAGTTCCATGCTTCCTTGAGTACCCAGTTCAGTTCCAGATCAGTGTACCATTGCAAGTATGGCCGCTGTCACTTTGATCCAGCAGCTCATTAGTTCCTTTGGAACCACATTCAGTAACACTGCTATCATTCTAGTGCATTAGTTGTTTAGCTCAAACATGGTCAGCCCAGCAGTATGTTCTAGATTTGTGTCCCTTCTAGACCCTTATGATATACACTGTGGATTTCTATGTATCCTACAGGTCCCTCTTTTCAGGCCTCACAGTTATTTTTATGTATCTTGATACGAGCATGGGTATGCCCGCCTCATCCAGATTATCAGATGATTCCTCATCCATTATTGAGTTTATGTACTTTTCAGTCCTTTCAGTTGGTTCGAGATCATTGTTCCTGGCTTCAGTTGGTTCCTTCTCTTCTCCACACCCCAGAAAAAATGAATATGACTTATGATGTCCATCGGCCATACAATGAGCTCCTGCCCTTGTACATCAGGGGGCAATCTGTTAACACCCAAAAAGGGTTCAATACCTCATCTACCCCATCACATGGCTCATTTGTCCATTTTCATACCATATTTCCATCAAAAACCCATAAAACCATCTAAAAAGCCTCCAAAAGGCTTAAAATGCCTCCAAAAGGCCATAAAAACCTCTTTTCATCCAAAAAATATCCAAAATTCCTCCAAAAAAGCAAAAATCTCCAAAAAGGAAGAAAAAATATAAAATAATGAGGAAAAGGAGGAAAAAACCCTAAACAGCTGAAACCCTAACCCTAAACCGGCACTCCACCACTATAAATAAGTGATGGAGACCCCTTATTTCAAATCCACAATCACAAGTATCCTGCCTCTGCCAAAATTGCTCTTGAAACCCTAGCTCACCCTTGAGCTACTTTCACCGTGAGAACCCCTTTTGGCCCATTTCCACCATTGGAGAAAGAGAAGGAGCAACTGGAGCTCGGAGCAACCTCTCAGATCAGTGCAACGGGCTTCACCAACCTCCACATTGGAGGTCAGATCAATAAAAAATCATTCTTTACTTTTTGTTGTTTTGCTTCATGAACATGTTTAGATCAATTTTTATTACTGTTTAGAATCTTTTATTTCACATATTATTGAACTGCTACTAAGGAATCCATTCTCCTTAGTAGGTGCTCATTCGCACAAGCTAGGGGCAAAACCCTAGCTACAGCCGCCTATATAAGCATGTATTTTGTATTATGAAAGGTTAGCTAGCAAAATATTCAGATAGACAATTAGACAGTTGGTCAGTTAGTTAGCTAGCCAAACATTCAGATAGATAATTAGCTAGTTGGTCAATTAGCTGTTCTTTGAGTCGAGCTTTGGTTCTGTTGTTAAGTCTGTATTATCTTACTGCAACTAGTAGCTGGCTCCTTGAGCATGAATGTAACAATTTGCAGGGATTGAGAGAGAGAGAGAGAGGAAGAGTATATTGTAAGAAGGCAACATAGAAAGGGAAGAGATCTAAGAGAGAAGGGCTCCAGCTGAGAATGCGGAGTTTCCCAGAAGATCTCAAGCTGCATAATAGGTTGCAGCGGAACTGTGTTTACTCTCTCAAGATATAATATAAAAACAAGTTCACATGGACGTAGATTCCCCCTGGAAGTGAACCACGTAAAACCCGTGTGTTGTGCGACTGTTCATGTGATTGTGTTTTACTTGTTTGTTATCTTTCATATATTACATGAAACGGTTTCTTATCAGTTGATGAATGTATGTATGTTATGCTTCAGTTTATAGCACATAGAAGGTTAAAAGCAAGTTAAATGTATCAAGTAGCCTGTATATGAGTTTATCAGTGCTTGATTCATGATAGTTGACAGTTACAGTGTTAAGTGACTCCTGTATATGAGTTCCACGAGTTGAGTATAGTTGATGTTAGCGTGTTAAACTATAGAAGTTTAAGTGAAGTGGTTTAACACCCTTGTGAAGGCCAATTGAGTTATTGTACCCAGAGAGAAGACCTTTGGACCTTGAGGGCCACATTGAGTCTTACTGTAGAAGATATCGCAGCATAGAAAGGTGATATCGCACTATCATAGGAGCTGCGGTGTGGGAAATCGCAGGTGAAGGCTAGAGAAAAAGAGAGAGTTGCGCATCGTTCTAGAGGCTGCGATGTGATAAGATTCCACTCCCTACCCACACCATCTAGAAGGAGAGATCTCCCTCATAGAGATATCCCGCTGGCAAAGGAGAGTCGTGAGACCCTAGGATGCTACACAACCCGGTTGAAGACACCTAAGTCTTCAGCCACCCCATCTAAGATCACTTCGGGTGAGACTTCAGGCCATTCTGTGATCTGTCACCGAAAGGGCCAGTGAACTAGGGGTATTTTTGGTACATTAAAGTAAACCCGGGTCTGCCCAGATAACCAACACTTCACCTTTAGAAGAATGGCTCCTCCAACTCAAGTAAACCATAGAAGACCGTTGAGCTTCCCTCCAAGCCATCGAAGCACCAAAAACACGATCAAAGATCCAATATGACTCCCATGTCCACCCTCGCACCTTCAGCGAAGGTGATATGGTTCTATTCTATGACCAACCCAACGATAAATTGGGCAAAGGCAAGTTCGAATCAATGTGGTATGGCCAATATGTAGTCCACCATTGCCTCATAAAAGGGGCATACACCCTCATTGGGTATGGCCAATATGTAGTCCACCATTGCCTCATAAAAGGGGCATACACCCTCATTGACTCTAATGGACAACTCCTCGAGAACCCCCGCAATGGGCTCTACCTCAAGAAATTTTACACTTAATGAGTCACTTCATTTTATTTTTCTTGTTTTTCAATTTTTTTTAGCAAAAATCAAAGGAAACACCATCAGCTGCTAGTCAAAAGTCACTTGGAACCTGTTCGAGACACCTCTCACACCTCCAGGATCAAATTTCCATTTCCTTATGAGACCATCGTCTCATGTTTAATAAGTCAATGTGGGACCATTTCTCACAAGTCACCTCGATTCACAAGCTATGACATGACGATGCGAGTGTCTACGGACCAGTACCCATATCACACTTCCCAGTCACAACTCATGCGAACGATCGGGCCGTCACCCATTAAGGATTGTACTATACTTTTATTTTTGTATTTATAATTGTTTTTTTTTCACTGCACCTTACACAGACATCTGGACCATCGTCCATAAAACCGTTTATTTTTCTTCCATGTATTTGGCATATAAGTGTCCTCGGGCCACCACCCATTAAGGAATGTAATTTTAGCTTTTATTTTGTATTTTTAACACATAGATTGTCTTTTCTTTTTACCGCACCTTACGCAGACCTCTGGACCACTGTCCACAAAATGATTTCTTTTCTTGCACATATTCAGCATATAAGTGCTCCTGGACTTGCACTCACATCGCATGTAGTCAAGTTCGTCCACTGCAAAACACACACATGCTCTCTTGACCTCTGTCTGAGAGCCACCTCAGTTTGCGTGCCTCTGCTGCATCGACTTGTGAGCCTTTTCCGTGATCTATCCCATGCATGTATTGATATGTTTGAGAGCCTTCTGCTCTGTCCATACTGCACGGATGACCTTTGGACCTCTGTCCACCGTCTCGACATGGGGCACCGCTCGTGCCACGACAATCGGTTGACCACATTGGAGTTTCGTTTAAGCTCTTTTCTAACTCCTTAAAACAATGAAAAGATCGCCGAGCGCATATGCTTCCTTTTCCACTTTCTAAAGTATAGGAAAGGGCATCTACATCATCTCATTTATCTCCTTTTGCGGATCATGTAGACCATTTCATGAAAAGGACCTCCTTGGCACACTCAAGCCAAGACCGTTCCCCTCTGCATACTTTTATGCTTTCTCGGGCAGAGGGGCCACACTTTACGAAAAAGCTCACCACCAGTTGTCGTTAAGCTCTTTTCTATCCATTTCGACAAGAAAAGATTGCCGAACAAACTTGGTTTCATTCATGCTTGTAAAAGTATCTGAATGACCGTCCATTCAGTACAAGTTTAACCTTTTCCGGCCTGATTGGACTACCAACGGTAAAGAAGTCTCTCATACCCTCCAGGATGGGTGAGCTGTCATATGTATACTTTTATCCTTTTTTGGGTATAGGAGACTACCAATGAAAAAGAGCCCCCACTGGAGTCTTCTTCGCGCTTTCAGACTCTCTAAATTTGAAAGCACCATCGAGCACTTACCCTCTCGGGCTCACCAAAAATCCACGAGATCGTACCACAACGGTTTCCCTAAACACCACCCCACAAAAAACATTTTGGAAGCATCCCCACATTGGGTCACCTTTGTTCAGAGTACTTTGTAATGTGTCTTCCTTGGATCCCATCAGTATCAAAAGTGTCCACCTCCTCCAAGTATTTCCCATCTGCAACGACATTCCCGGTATTACAGCTATGATCCCATTCCCATGAGTTAAGTTTCATTTGCTGCCTAGTCTGCCCTACCGTCATACTCTGAGCAAAGGAATTTTGAGTCTCCCACTCCACCCCTACCCCTGTTCAGTTTTTTCTCTTCCCTCCCCTCCCCCCCAATTTAGTGAGTCAGTCCACAAATTGCTTCACACCTTTCGGTTATCCCTTGCACTCCTGGTCAAGGAAACATCATTGCCTTAACTAGGGGCAGGTCTCCCTTTGTCGACGCCAACACACATATTCCAGAGGATAGACCCAAAGGTCCCTGTATCTTGGTTTCATTTACATCAATGATGAGTTCCTTGGACCACTTGAGAGGAGTCCTTAGTGCCTCTTGGGATGGTTGTTTCTCATGTGCTCGAATTCAACTCCATCATCGCACCATTGAGATTCATACAGGGTTTGTTCCACATAGTACTTGGTCGAAGACCCCAGATGTCACCAGACTCTAGCACATTGGTGAGTCAACTCGAGGGACCTAAACATGTTATCTCCCTTGTGATTTTCGGGTTGCATTGGAGACAGTGATCTGAAGCCCCAACAGTGCTTCGATATACCTTTATGATTGATGCAGCATACTTGTACCATAGAGACTCTGACTCTCAATCAGTGAGTCCACATAGCTATGTACCAGATCTAGCACACCGTCAGTCATAAAGATGTAGCATTCCATGAGAATGCCATGGGTCCAATGAACCAGATCAGTATTGTATCCAGCCTCACATAGAGGCAACCAACATTGTAACATTAGTTGTATATGACCAGCTCTTGTATTTTAGAGCATAGATCGAATGATTCTTTTGACATTGTCACGAGCATGGGAATGCCCGCCTCGTCCATATACATGTCACACATTTATTATATCTCACCCATTGATGGAACCAAATTAATACAAAAACCAAAATCCACCATGCCCCAGCCCTAGAAGCACCACCTCTACACACTAAATCCTATGATTCCCGTCGGCCATACGTTGAGCTCCTGCCCTCACACATCAGGGGGTAATCTGTTAACCCAAAAATCCCCCACATATCTCTCTATGGCCTACACCACCCAAGGACACCATCTCTCAACACTCATTCCATTCCATAAGACCTACCATTTGACCCCCACACCTCCAAAAGAACCCAAGGATGAAGAAAAGGGCTAAAAACCCCAAAAGGGAGCCCAAAATAGCCCCCTAGGAGCTAAATCCCTCAAAAAGGGGCTAAAACCCTAAAAGGGGCTAAAGTTAGCGCAGAAGGGGATAAATCCTTGACCAAGGGCTTAAAACCCTAAAATCCCTTGGAAAAACTATAAAACGAGAGTGGGGGGTCACTCTCAAAACACTCCTCCCTTGCCTATTGTTATGTTGCCCGTGGATGCTTTGAGACCTTTGCCTCTCAAACCACCCACACTCCCTCTCCTCCATCTCCATCCCATCAAGCCATTGCTTCCCAACCAAGAGAGAGGTTCTCCCATGAGCTAGGGCATGGTGGCCCATTTCCACCCAAGTGAGATATAACATTTCTTTTCATGTTTGTTTAATTGTTTTTGCTTGCTAACTATTATTTTTATTTGTAGGTTCTATTGTTGACATTGTTTGCAGGTTTTCCATTGTAGTAGCTTAGGTTGCTTGCAGGTTTCAAGGAGGTAGAACCCTAACCCGTTTTCTACAGAGGGGTTCACAAAGCTTCTTCTTTTATGTTATTAGCTATTAGATCTAGTTTACAGTTGTAGCCATTTGCTTTTTCTTGTTTAGATTAGCTTAGTTTAATTTGTTGTTCTGTTTATGTTATTTCCATTTTGTTTTTTCCTGTTTTCAAAGAGTAGGAAAACAAGAAAAGAGTAGGCACAAGCGATCCATTCTTTCTCCTGCAGTGAGGAGAAATCCTCACTACAAGCCCCTTGTAGAGTTATTTAGGCTCCTTTTTGGGGTTTTTAATCCCTTTTACTCATTTCTAAGCCTTTTTGAGGATGTGGGGATCTAATGGGGTGATACGAAGGTCATGCATGGGTGTCCTTGGGTGGTGTAGGCCATGTAGGGATGAGTGAGGGATTTTTTGGGTTAACACCTACAATAATTAGTTAACTAATTGTTAGTTGTTTCAGTTGGTCGGAGTTGTACAAGTGAGTCTTTAGTGGTAATTATTCCTAGGTTAGTCATGTCTAGAGTCAATTTGGAGTCAGGGATTCGAATCACTCCTAGGGGATTTGAATTTCATCCTTTGTATCATGTTGGCAAGGGGTTTGGATACATTAGTTGCAGAGCATCGCATATGCTGTGCAAGCTCAAAGACATGGCACAAGTGAAAGATGGCGCATAAGGTGGAAAATAGAATATTTTATATATTTTGTGTCACCTTTTGTAGTTTTGGGCCATATTTTATGGATATTGGTCATTATTTTATAGAATCGGTTAAGAATTAGTTAGAATTTGTCTAAGTGGACCTTGAATGTAAAGGAAATCCTATAAGTAGATGTTTAACTACAAATGTTAGAGGAGGAAGGAATCAACAATCTGAATTGAGACCTGAACTCAGATCTGCTGATTTGTGAACTGTGATTTTGTGTGGAAGTAATATGATAAGACGGAGGTTGATATGAATCACTGTGTTCTTTTATGTTTTACTATTTTTTGCAACTCAATGATGACTGTTATGTAAATATGCGACATGGATCTATGATGTGATGTTTTCTTGTGTTAAATGTTATTATTTGGTTGGATCTGTTTGCGCATCAGAATGATTATTGTAGTTATGATTAAATGATGCAATCTGGTGAAGAATGAGAATGAGTGGTTATGTGAATACATATGTTGAATGATTTGTTAATGTCATGCTAAGTTGATAAGTTGATGTCACATTGTTCTCCCCTATTCTCCAGAAAATTGGTTTTGTCAGCTCTCCCTCAAACATCTCAGGTGAGACTTCATCCGCTCTATGGGTGTTTCCATATAGGGTAAAATATGTATAGGCCGGTGCTCATGGAGATCGTGGTGGTTCGGTTGTCAACGGAGTGGCAACCCCTATAGAATGGTTTTATTGGCTAGGTTTGTGTCAACAAATGGTTCTATTGTCAGGACCTTGTTATGACTAGGGGAAGGACATGTGGCATCCGACAAGACCAAAAATTAAAGATTGGTTCGACTAGAAGCTGCAAGAATTTGCTGAGATAGAAAATTAGAACCCTGGAATTACGACGGATAAGTGGTTGGAAAGATACATACATGACGATCCACATGAGTATTTTTTCTTTGAATTCCTGATCATCTTGTACGAGTGGTTGGCGGGATTCACCTATTGAAAGACAAATTTTCAAGGAGATGATCCAACATTCTGGACCCCTGAATTGATCCAGGAGTTGAAGGAAACTGACAACAGAGACTCGTGGGCTGTTGAAGTTTGGTTGGATAGTATCTTGGAAGGATATATCACCGATTTTTCAGTTCATACTACTAATTCCTACAACAAAGAAGAAAGGGAATTCTTCAACAAAACAAGAGGTAGGTTCTTATTATCTTTGCAACTATCATTTAAGATGATTTTCTGTGAAAAATCCATACTGAAGATGCACCTCAAATACTAGAACTCTGGTGTGTGGAGGTTGTGGATACCGTGTGTTATAGCGGATTTCACCACTCTAGGTGAATCACACTTTGTATGGCCTTCCCCTGTCCCGCTACAGACTCATTAGCCACTATGGACCACTTTTTGTCTTTTGATGTTTCCTTGATCATCCCTAAAAACATATCAAAAATGATATACGCGGCTTTTAACCCTATAGTCGCATACATATGTGGGTTTGACCCCTATAACCGCGTACATCGGGATGTGTGAATAATCCAAATCCTTTTGGAGTTTTCCTTGACATGGATCCGACTCATATGACTCTTGTCCTTCCATATGCCTTGAGATCGCACGGATTCGACCTTTCATTATCCCTTTGAAAGATATATAAGGAACCCCTTGGTACATTGAAAGCAGAAGAGAGAATTGAGGGCAACGAAACTATAGTCCATTGTTGTCGGAACTTATGCTTGAGTATGCATCCCTTTGTCCCTTGGAGCACTTTTGTGTTCTTCCCAAGCTTGCCTTTTGCTTATGAGATTGCTATCGAGAGATGGAGGATTGAAGTGGTGGAGGCCCAAGTGGGGGATTCAGTTTCTTCGGTTCGCAAACGTGCCGTCAGAGGTTGCATCTTGTAATCTCTTATTTATATTAATAGAAATATATTTTCCTATCCAATAATGTGTATTTGAATGAATATTTTATCCATGGGATTATGTCAAATGCTTTTACATTATTGATTATATATTCTAGAATAGATCTAACACCATGATATATAGTATGCTTGTATTGTTTACTTGTTGTTGAGGAAGTGTTATAGCAATTCAAGCTGAATATTGGAAAGCTCAACAGGGATCTACTTCAACCGTCCGGAATAAGGTACCGGGTCTGATCCTTTAGTGTTAAACATTTTATTTCTATTGCATATTGAAAAGGATTGATTTCTGGAGTCAAGCTATCCGTTGTGGTACCCCAAGCCATAGGAATTTCTCTTCGTAATAGAATTGGTGAATCCGCCGGGGAGTTCCTAGTAGTTGTCCTTTGGGGGTTGTTTTCTTGGCATTCAATGTATTTGAATTTCTCTTTCTCTCTTGTTTCTGTGTCGGGTATGGTGGCATGCATGCTTGGTAGAGTCTGATTGGTGTGAAGTTTGTCTCAACCTGTCTATTTGCCTTGATTTTATGCACATTTTCTTCCTGTATGCGGGTTTTTGATTTACAGTCGCGTATACACGCGGTTTTCTCTGTTATTCCCGCGTATACACGCGGTTTTCTCTGTTATTCCCGCGTATACACGCGGGTTTACTACGAATAGTCGCGTATACCTTTGGTTTTGGTTTTTTCTGGAAGATAATTGGTTGCTAGGTGAATTCTGTTAGTCGCTAAGTCTCCTTTGGCACTGCCTGAGTTTGTTTAGACCTTTGTTTCAGGCCATAAATGTTTTTTTTAGACTAAATTTGTTTTTTAGGAAGGTTCTTGTCATGGCATTTTCGATTTTTTGTTTGAGATTAGTGCATTAGAGTTCTTTTACCTTAGTGCTTTGCTTGAGTGCTGTTTGGATGTGCTTGCAGAGTCTAGGGTTCATAGAATCATTCTTTTGTTTTTTTCATCTCTTTTATTTTCAAAAAATCCCAAAACATTTGCTTATCATCATGCATTGCATTTTGCACTTTGCGTTGTACTTGCACTAGATCTAGATTTTCTTTGGAGTACTAGTTAGGACTTCATATAGGAAAATTTGCATTTAGCATTTGAATAAGAATTGTGCATTTCATGTAGTAGCATACCCTGTTTTCATGGACACAATGCATTCGCATTGATTGTTAGGTGTTCATTTTACTTCTTGTTGCGTCATAACACCACTAGTTGCACGACCATATCCTATTTTTGAGTAATAAAGCCAATTAAAATCAACGCTAAATTAAAATGAATTACACTCTTTTCTTTTCTAGGGTGCACCAACAAGCTTAGGTTTTAGGATCTTGGAATAGTTCATTGTAAGTAAATTCTCCAAGATCACTAAACAACAACATCTAGGTGTCTGTCCAAGTGAGTGTGTGAAATCCTTGGTATAACCAGTGTTCTCAGGATCCTCCTCTCAAACGGGAGTTAAGCATGAGGCAGTGTGAGTGGTTATTGATTGGGATGACCCCTATTCATAACTGAGTAGCACCGGAGATATTTCCAGGATTGTATTCGTATCTGGGGGCTCTTTCGAGAGTTTCAGGCTTTGCTACCCTACCCATACGGTCAATCCCGCCTGCGACTGTCTGCCTGAGCATTGAGTATATTGAGGTGACCTTAGTGGCCTTACCTAGGATATCGAGGGGGTACTTATAGAGGTTATTCTGTAGGTGTCCCGGCCATGTTGGGGTCGGACAGCACAGTCGATTTACGCGTTGAAGCTGAGGGCCACAATAATTGGTTTCGTACCTCCGCTTGTTGTGTATGGGAGTCTCAAGCCACTCCTAGGCGAGACACACCTGCTTCATTCAGGAGCTCACTTATCTAGCCCTTGTTTGCTTGCATTTGGATGTATATTTTATTAGTGATTGCTCTGTGCATGATAGTTGGCCTAGGATTTACGTAAATAGAGAGTCTTTTCTATTTTTTGAGTCATTGTGGATTCGAGTGTAGTTCCACGCCGTTCTCATCGCTTAGCAGGAATTCCACCTTCTACTTCTCCTCCTCCTTTGGGAGAGAGACCTAGACAGTCCAGGCAGACCATGTCACACATTGATTCACACACCATGGGGGATTCTTCAGAAAGTATTCCTGAACCACCTCCTCCCATTCGTGTAGACGATGGGGAATTTACACCTACTTATGATCCTTCACCTGACTTAGCCAAGTTAGGTCCTGTGATTTTCGAGATAGGAGCCATACATGATAGACCTACTCACTCTAGGGCTGATTCCCCATTGATGCATTACCGGTATGGCATGCCAGAGGAAGCCGAGACTCATTTTGAACCTGCCACTACTAGCTATGGTAGTTATGGTACGACTGGTTTTCCTATACACGATTTGACATTTCATGTCGAATCTGATTTCGAGCCTAACACTATGCCTGGGGGCACTCTCATTCCTTACCATGTGGAGAGGTTTCAGAGCACTAGTCACATTGCACCTTCCGTCCCAGTAGTGGAAGCTACATCTTATCTCCCTCCTAGGTCTAGGGTTAGTGATCCGATTAGGATACCAGATCCAAGATGAGTGACGATAGGCGGTAATACATATCTTATTACTCAGATTCCTTCATCCTCGACCCCTAGTTCTTCAAATGTACATCCTCCAGCTTATTCACATGGTCCTTTGAGCCGATATATGGCTACGAGTTAGGTCCGTACTGTGGTTACTAGGCCAGTTGTGTCTCAAGCCCACATACCACCTGCTACATCGGGAGGGTATGTTCATGCTTCTATAGGTCATCTTGCTACTTCTGGGGATTATATCCCTACTTTCGGAGCGTATTTTCCTACCTAAGGAGTGTCTCATGGGGCATCGCATGCGATGACCTATGGACCTTATCATGGGACACAGAATGGACAGGTTTCTTCACCTTATGGAGGCGGGTATCAACAACTTGCTTACTCTCCTAATTACGGCTTTGTAGCCCCTACTAACCAAGGTACACCATACTATGGTACTTCCATGCCACCCTATATGGGTCAGATAGGAGGACACTATGGCCAAGGCCATGGTGGTCATCAACCCTATATGAATCAGGGAGCGGTCCATCGACCTCATCATCCTAGGCTCCCTTTCCTTATGACGCTTAATCTTCTCGACTTATCGAGACTTACAAACAATCCTGTGGCTCATGACCTGGCTTGGCCGGCTGTCCCTACCAAGCTTCCTTCGGACATACCTAAGTTCGAAGGCAAACTGGGAGAGGATCTGAGCGAACACGCGACTACGTTTCACCTATGGTGCTCTTCGAATTCATTACATCAAGACTCAGTTCGTTTGAGACTATTTCAACACACCCTCACGGGGCCTCTCGCAAAATGGTATATAGAGTTACCTAGGGGTGCTTTTACTTTTTTCGACGATCTTGCGATGACTTTTCTTAATTACTTCCAGCTACCAGTGCGTTATGACGTTGGTACAGAACACTTGTCGACATTTCAGCAACATAAAGCCACCCATATTTCTGATCATATTCAAGAGTGGCGTAGACGGAAGAGATTAATTAAATCCTTTATACCACTGGATTTCCTTCTCGAGTGGTTCCTCAAGTCGTTATTTCCATATATAGCGAAGGATGTTTCCACATTCGGAGTGCAGAATGAGGAACAAGCGATATTTAGGGCACAGGAACTAGACTTGATCTATGCTCAGTCTGGTTTGTTGTATGAGATTATTCCCAACACTCCTCATTCCAGTTTCGATCCCAAAGTCAAACCTGGACCACATGCCGGTGGCATTGTGGGTTGTGCAAGTGCGAAACCTGCAGATTCGGTTGCAAAACAAGCTAGTAAATTGTCAATCAACCAATCTGCTTCAGGACAAGCTACGACTTCGTCTCAACCCACCCAAACTAAGAATGTACTTTCCGTGCAATCGTCGGACCAGAAGGGTAAAAAAAATAATCGAAAGGGTGGGAATAAGAATGAGAATGCTAACAATAATGACAAGAATGGTAAAAATGCTAGGGGGGACAAGCAAGCTAAACGTAAGGTTAAGTTCCCTTGCAAGTTATGTAAGGATGATCACCTCACTTACTTATGCCCTCGGATTGACGAAGCTTCAAGATTCTTAGCACAAAGCCCAGCTATGCTAACGAACCCTTTACCGCATAACCAGAATATGAACTCGAAGTCCCATGACCAGTCTAGTGATGATGATCCACTAGAGGGTAGTGGTCATGGGTGAATTAACATGGTCCGTGCTGCCAAGGTTGTGACTCATGCGAAATACTATAGTTCGTCACAACCTAGCCCAGGAAAAGAGCCTGATCCACCAGGAACTCCTTTGCGCATTGAGAAACCTGCGGATAAAACTGAGGCTGCACCTCGCATTCCTAAGGGAGTCCTTAAGCGTTCAAGGCATAATCCAAATGCCCGAGCCACCCAGAATTATTCAGTTGTCAAGGACTTGGGCCATACTCCTTGTGCGATGTCTGCATTGGAAATGCTTCAGAGTTGTAGCTAGGGCTTTCACCCTAGCTTGTGCTGATGAGCACCTACTAAGGAATCTGGAATCCTTAGTAGCAGTTCGATTAAACTAAAAATAAACTGGAAAGAAAAAGCTAAGCTAAGACAGTAAAAGTAAATGACAGGAAATAACAATAACAAGAAGATGTAAAAAATGTTTGTATTTTGTATTACCTCCAATGTGGAGGTTGGTGGAGTCCGTTGCACTGGTCCGATGTCGGTGGCTCCGAGCTCCGAGCTGGTCCTTCTCCTTCTCCGATGGTGGAAAAATAGGCCAAAAAGGGGTCTCAATGATGGAAGTAGCTTGATGGTAAGCTAGGGTTTCATGAGATGTTTTGGCAGAGTAAGGATGCTATTGACTGTGCATGTGAAATGAGGGGGCTTCACCGTTTATTTATAGTTTTTTAGTGGTGAAGTGCTTGCCCATGGTTTTTTGGAAACCATGTGGTTTAGGGCAGCTTGTTTAGGGTTTTTAGCCCTTTTAGGGTTTTTCTCCTTTTTCCTCATTATTTTTATTCCTTTTCTTCCCTTTTGGGGATTTTTGCTATTTTTGGAGGAATTTTGGTTATTTTTGGAGGAAAAAAGGGGTTTTTGGGCCTTTTGGAGGCATTTTAGGCCTTTTAGAGCCTTTTTAGATGGTTTTATGGCCTTTTGGAGGCTTTTAGTGGGATTTTCAGGGAAATATGGTAGGTAAATGGACGAATGAGCCATGAAATGGGGTAGATGAGGTAGTTAACCATTTTTGGGTGTTAACAAGAGTTGTCCTTCACAAAGGAAGGCGTTGCTTTCTACCCTTGGTGTGAACGATGATGATTCTTCCTCAGTGATCAAATT
The DNA here is from genome assembly GCA_001517045.1 of Pseudotsuga menziesii. Lineage (NCBI taxonomy): Eukaryota > Viridiplantae > Streptophyta > Pinopsida > Pinales > Pinaceae > Pseudotsuga > Pseudotsuga menziesii. The sequence continues at coordinate 32,621 of LPNX010638656.1, forward strand.
TGAAACCAGAGGACATCAGCCTCGCTTGCCCTACTATGTGTCTCTTTTCATGCACGTAGAATGTCTTGGTATGACCGTCAAATGTACTGTGATTGACGAGGGCGCTACTGCTTATGTGATGTCTTTGGCCTGTTGGAAGGGTCTCGGTTCTCCTGAGCTCTCTAAATCAGCGACTATGTTAACTGCTTTTGATGGGAGATCTTTTAGGCTGCACGGCATCCTTCCTTCCCTTAAATTCCATTTGGGGGGCAAGACCATTGCGATAGAGGTTGAGTTGGTTGATGCGCCCCTTGACTATAATCTCTTGCTGGGAAGGAACTGGATGTATAGTATGCAAGCCGTTGCTTCTTCCTTTTTCTGTGTAGTATGCTTTCCACATAATGGGAAGATTGTAACAATTGATCAAATGGCATTCAAGAATCTGTCTATTACCACATCTTCAGGAACTTCAATCCTAATCGTTGAACATTCTTAGCCGGTAACTGGGAGTGTGGGTGTAGGCATGTATCCATCCCTCATGGGAAGCTTTAGTTGTCCTACACCGATCCTCATGATAGGATCTTGTTTCGATGGGGCTTTTCGCACAACCCATATGGAAGACCCTTGGATTCTTCCTACACCGAGTACTTTGAGTAAGCCCGTCGAGACAAGTGTGTCGTTACCTGCAGCCATGATAGCTTATCAAGCTAATCTCAAGAATGTTGTAGAGCCTTGTTCTTCCTCTTTGCGGAAGGAGGAGGAAGACCCCTATGTGCTTCCGGCATGGGCAGTACAGTCTTCTCATGCCCATGACTACCTTGATACGGTTTTCCCTTCAAATGAAGTGATTATCGAGGCTATGTCAGGAGTTGAGACACCATGGGAGGAACTTCATCATATATCGTACTTTCTTCTAGAGCTTGACCGTTTGGAGCATGAGGATTACAGGGATATTCTTAGTCAGAAAGTTGGTAGGCCTATGGTTCCATTAAGCTCTCCTGGTCCAATGGCTGATGGAAACATGGCGAACATATCATCAACAATTCCTATCAACATTTCTCGCAATCTTGGCATAATAGAGAATGTCTATATTGGGGCAGATTGTTCCCATGCTGAGATTCTGGAATATACCAAGCTATTCAAGGAATTCCGTGATATTTTTGCTTGGTCTTATGATGAGATGCCAGGTATTGACCCTCAGATTGTCGAACATGAGATTAAGATTTACCCCAACGCTAAACCTGTTCGACAACGTTTACGCGCTGTGAATCCTAGGAAAGCACCCACCATTAAGGCAGAGATAGAGAAGCTGTTGAAAGTTGGTTTCATCTATCCCGTTCCCTTAACGGAGTGGGTTTCAAACCCTATTTCGGTATATAAGAAGCAGGGAACGATCCGCATATGCACTGATTTCCGTGATTTGAATCGTGCCTGTCCTAAGGATAACTTCCCCACACCATTTATTGATCAGATTTTGGATGAGTGTGCGGGTAGCGAGGTGTTCTCCTTTATGGATGGCTTTTTTGGGTATAATAAGATCCAGATTAAACCTCAAGACCAACATAAGACAACATTTATTTGTCCTTGGGGAACATTTGCATATCGAAAAATGCCTTTCGGCCTTAAAGACGCTGGAGCTACGTTTTAGCTGGTGATGACCTTGATATTCCACGATCTCAAGTCTATTATTGAAGTATTTTTGGATGACCTCGCTGCTCATTCTCGTATGAGAATGAGTCATCCCTATCACTTGAGATTGGTATTCGAAAGATGCTGACACTATTCAGTTAGATTAAATCCTCATAAGTGCATCTTTTGCATGAAGTCAAGTCGTTTGTTAGGATTCATCGTTTCAAAGGAGGGTATAAGAGTCGACCCTTTGAAGGTTGAGGCAATACTTCAGTTGTCTCCCTCAAAGAATATTCGTCATCTTTAGTGTTTGAAAGCATGGCAAACTTCTTACGAAGATTTGTTGTCAACTTTGCCAATTTGACTAGAGGCTTCATGCATCTCCTGAAGAAGGATACTCCCTTTGAGTGGGATGAGCGAGCCAAGGAGTCCTTCGATGCACTCAAACGAGCCCTAGCATCGTCCCCGATGATTAGTCCTCCGGATTATAGCCGCAATTTTCTATTATATGTGGCCGCATCTTTTGAGACGATTGGTATGGTTTTGGTTCAAGAGGATGAGGAGATCCATGAGCATGTCATATATTATCTGAGTCGAAACCTTATTGATGCAGAGATTCATTATTCTCATGTCGAGAAGCTTGCTTTAGCTACCGTACATGCGATTCAGTGTTTGAGACATTATATTCTCCTTCGCTAAACCTTGGTTGTGGCCCATGTCAATCCGTTTCAGTTCGTCCTCACATGAAGGATGATTGGGGGAAAGTATAATAAATGGATTGTCATTTTGCAAGAATTTTATCTCGAGTTTGTTTTGGCAAAATCGAAGAAGTCTTTAGTCTTTGCAAAGCTCATATCGGACTTTCTGAGTGAGACCGAGGAGTTGGTATGTGAAGATACGTTTGTTGATGAACACATCTTCTTAATCTCAACGTTAGACCCATGGTATGGAGATATCATAGTATATCTACAAACACAGAGGACCCCTACTCACCTCTCGTGAGATGAACGACGACGATTACGTCACATCTCTAAGAATTACCTTATAGTGGAAAATACTTTGTACCGCCGTGGGGTAGATTCCATTTTACGACGTTGTTTAACTCATGACGAGGCTGAGGTTATGCTGAATGATTGCCACGGAGGGGTGTGTGGTGGTCATTTATCTGGGCTTTCTACAGCTCAAAATATTTTGAGAGTAGGTTATTTCTAGCCATCGATCTTTAAAGATTGTGTAGATGTGGTCAAGAGGTGCCACCCTTGCCAGGTGTTTGCACGTAATATGTGCTCGAAACCTGCCCCATTACATCCCATTATCACCGCCGATCCCTTCACTAAGTGGGGGCTCGATTTTATGGATTGCAACCCAGCTTCGGCTGGGGGCACCATCATATTATAGTGGTTGTTGATTACTTCACGAAATGGGCTGAGGCTATGCCTACAGTAAAATTCGACGGTGAGACAGCCGCTCACTTCTTATTCAACCAAATCATTACTCGATTCGGGATTCCGAAAGAGCTTGTCACTGACCATGGCTCGCACTTTCAGAACCATATGATGGAAGAGTTGGCATCCAAGTTAGGGTATAAGCAAGAGCATTCCTCTTCTTACTACCCCCAAGCGAATGGACAGGTAGAGGTAGTGAATAAATCACTCAAATCCATTCTCCAACGAATCATCACACAAAGTAAGACTAATTGGCACATTATGTTATATCCTGCTTTGTGGGCATATCGAACCGCGGTTAAGACTGCCACTGGTTTTTCTCCATATCAGCTTGTGCATGGAGTGGAGTCGATATTTTCAGTTGAATGCGAGATTTCTTCATTGAAGCTAGTTGTGGAACTCTTACCAGACACTTCACCTTTGGAGGAGCGTTTGGTTCACCTTGAGCAACTTGATGAGCAGCGTCGGGATGCCTTGGTGGCTCTAGAGGTTAATAAGCATTGCGTTAAGGTCCAGTATGATAAATCTGTCCATCCAAGAGTGTTTAGTGAAGGAGACTTGGTCCTCTTATGGGATCAACCGAAAGAACCCTTGGGGGCAGGGAAGTTTAATCCTATGTGGAGTGGTCCTTACATGGTCAAGCGTGTGTTAGAGAAGGGTGCCTATGAGTTAGTAGACTACGAAGGCACAGCTTTGGCGGAGCCTAGAAATGGGCTCTATCTTAAAAAATACTATGCATAATATTTAGCCAAGGATGCTTGTTGTATATTAGTGTACAGCTTTGCATAGTTAGGTCTTTTTCTTATCGTGATCGGGTTTGTGATTAGTTTTCGTTTCTTTTTAATAGATGTCAAGGGAATCTTCCACCTACATAGGATTCATGGATGGTGCAAGCCATCACACTCAACACTCAGCCTCTGCCGCTTGGGTGATTTATACTCCTATGGGTCATGTACTATCTTCAGGAGGTGTATGTCTATGGCCATCTTCAACAATGTTGCTAAATATAGCTCCATTATCGAGCTTCTACACGATGCCATTCTACATGGTGTTCTATCTCTTGAGGTATGTCTTGATTCGGAGTTAGTAGTGTCACAGCTCAATGGTTTGTACCATGTTAGAGATCCAATGTTATTGAGAAGGTTCTTACGTGTGAGATTGCTAGAATGGAAATTTGACAGTATAACATATATACACATTCCAAGAAATAATAATCAAGTTGCTAACTCATATGCTAACTATGTGTTAGATTGGAATTTGTCTCATTCATAATAAATTATTCACAAACACAATTTTTACACATGTAAATAAATAAATCGATCACCATAAAACTTTTTTATATATACATCAAAATGTGGTAATACATAGTGTCATGATACAAAATTGGGGCTCTCAAGCCCCCATCATATAATACACAGTAGTACAAAACATATACACTCCCAGGTGTCTAATCCTGTGGAGGATGAGGAGGGTTGTGATCATGGAACGTCACTACGACTCTAGCTAGCCACCGAAATAAGCGCACTCATGCACGTGGTACACCCACCACCTGTCGTTGCATGGCCTCAGGAAAGTCCTCTACTTGCGCCATGGGAACTCTATGAGTCAGTCTCACGAAGTTGGTATGAATGCTCTGGAGCGTTCGCTCCGCATCCGCACCCGTGATGTCATCTCCTCTTCCCCTCTGTCTATGACGAGGGAAGCCCTCTGGCCGCTGTGGTCCCACATCTGCATAGCAATGGTGGATGTCACTATGTATTGTCACACAAAAACATGTCTTTTTGATTCCACATAATCAAGAAAATACAAAAAAAATTAAATAACTCAAAAAATTTCAAAAAAAAAAAGGAGAGTGAGGGTCGAGATTCGTTACCTATATCGCCATATGTCGATCCTGGTGGTAATGGCATGTCCAGGTCCCCTCAGAAATCTATCCCTACATAGGGATAGTCATCAATGGCAACAATCTGTCGTCGCCACCATGGAAAGAAGTCATCTGGGTATGGGTTGGCCACCCTACCACCCCCCAATCTGCGCATAGCATTTTCCCAATGCCGTTGGGCCGGATCTCGAACCCCGTGGAGAGGAACGTCCACTCTAGGGCTCAATATTGGAACACGCTTGAAGAAAAACGTGCTCAGAATACTGCTGAACCCGAAGTTTTGTACCCTTCCTGCCTTACACTCACTGAGCTGGTGTTTCATGTTGCTCAGTAGTGTCGTACTCCAGTCATAGATGGTCAGTCTCATGCACTCCACTGCATAGAACATCAGAGGCTGCGAGGCCTTGTGGAGTGATGTTAAGCCTACTATCCTACCTAGCATCAGTAATATGGCCTGTAGGCCCTGCACCTGTATAGCATTGGTAGGGATTTGACTCCCCACCTTCTCAGTGTCTGGAAAATAGTACACAGCTATGTACTCATCGATAGTCAGGAACCTCCTGGCCCACCTCGGGAACGAAGGTTCACCACCTTCCCTCATCTAGATAGCCCTGTGATAAAGTATATGTCCTCCACCTCTATGGTGAGAGACATCCCATCTATACGGAAGGACTCCGAGTCTGGATCCCAATAGTCTACCAGCATCTGTAGCAGTCTTGGTTTGGCCCTCAAACCACCAAGACACCAAAACTTGTATAGTCCGCATGCACGTAGAGCTTGTTGAGCCATTAGGTTGGCCCTTACTGCTTCCTCTACCTCACCATGCTCACGCTCTCTCCATTCTAGCACCATCCTGCAAAAGAAATTGCAAATTTATCCATTAGATTCTTGTAAAATTATATGCGCGGCCTCATACGTAACTGTTTTGCAAACAGCCGCGTATGTACGCGGGTTTTAGCCACTTTTTCGCATATATCCAACCCTATACGCAGAAAAAGCTTCGATACCCGCGTGGGCCGCAACGCACACTTTGGGATGGCTTAAAAACTTCATTTAACCATGAAAACCTACAAAAATTATATCAAAATGCAAGAGGAGAGCATGAGTAAGTACCTGGAAGAAACGGTTGTGAATTCCGCCAGCTGGATCTCCTGGAATTTGCAGTTGAAAATCAGAGCTCAAATGGGTAAAAGTTTCAAATGATTTCTATTTTTTACTATTTATAGAAAAATTTTCAAATATTTGAAAATTTTTACCCACTTTCCTATAGTTTCGACATTTTTGGACCGTTTTGGACCGTTTTTGACATAATTGGTGTTGTAGATGACCTTTTTCAATGTCATTTTAGCCATTGGATTGACCCATTCGTGCTGATCTCAGGTATCATGACTAAACTGGCATATAGGTTAGGTTTCACCACCGTTTGCATTTTGCATGACCTTATGACCATATCACCATGACCTTAGGTACGAACCCACTCTATTATGTCACGGAACCTTCTTGCTGCTTTAGAAGTGGCATGATGTGAGTGGTAGAGATTCACCTTACATGGGTACCCTAGTTAGTGCCTTATTTGCATTTGGTGTCCATGTTGACATTTTCTCCTTTAGGGTGTGGGAGTTTGTTGTATAGTACTGCCATGACATTTCGCAAGAGCCTCATACTCCTCTTGATCTTATGCTGGCCTATTTCCCTTAGGGCTCCCTCATGTCAAGTTGTGAATGCATTATCATGAGCTTTTCCTGCCTCATTGAGCTTTATGCCAGCTCCCCTGACATTGCATCTCAGCCATATAGCCTGAGCTTGTCTCATGTCTAGCCATGCAAAGCCATTTTTTATATCCTTCGCAGCTTGATTCCCTTTTTATCGGGAGGGGATTTTCCCCCGAGTGTCGATATCCTACACATGTATCCTTGCATTGAGCATAGGTATGTTCCACTGCTTGGAACTAGTTTGTTTTCCCTTATGACACTCGTCTCCTCCTAGTTTATTCTTTTTTCAAGCTTTTCAAATAACTGAAAAAGTCCCAAAAAATAAAAAAACCAAAAAGCCGGACAAGGAAAGATGTTATCTTTGGAAGCTTTCGAGTCGTGTCGCCTTCGAACAGAGCACTGTATATCACATCCATTGGTTGGGTTATAGTTTGACTTTAGGAGCTGTACTCATTTATCTAAGTTTTTCTCCACTGACTGGTTAAGCTTCCAGTCCCCATGGAGCCTCTGATGATGCCTCCTGTGTCATAGAGATGTCCCAGTTTGTATATCGAGTATATGCTGCCTTCATTCAGTCACCATACACTGTTATGCTCTTGTTCGAAGGAAGTTGAAGCTTGTGTCGGCCATTCCTCAGTTATCTTGACTTTTCATGTTGGCCATTCCCGGTACAGTTACTGGTTTGTGCACTTTATGATCGAGTCCTTCCATATTATACATCCTTGCTGAGTACCTCATGTTGGATGATGGGGGATGCCTTAATGCCCTCCTTCCAACAGATTTCATCCCATCGACTTCAGATCATTTATTCTGGGATTGGAATCTAGAGTCATTTTGAGTGCCTTAAGACTTGCAGTCATCAGTGGCAATTTCTCTCACCATTGACAGTTTCTTGGGAATAAATCAATGTCCCCTGATCGATGGATCCTCTCAAGTGTTCAACCTCAACACATTTATTCACACTTGTTAGTTTGCACTCTAGTACCTTGATTCCCATTTTCATCATTGGTGGGTAATCTCGCGTCTGTTAACGGTATACATTAATGACCGGTAATCAGACGATGGAATACTATGTTCGACCTCGACACCTCTATTCGCATAGTAGGACATGTACTCGTAGTAGTTTATGTAGAAGAATTTCCAGATTGGTGGCATCTCTTATATGCTACCTCCTTTATCGTGCCAGTGTTCATGAGATTTCAGCTCTTATGACTTGATTCCAGTATATGTCAAACATTTCCAGCCATTATGGAGATCTTGATCTATTATATATATTCAGCCATTTTGGAGATCATGGTCCTTTGTATATCTTCATCATGGAGATTCTGATCTATGTATATTGTACGTGGCTATGACCACATATGTGACATCATGTATCATACCTATTCATGGCCACTGTACTCTTATGTATCCGGGACTGCTAAATGTACTTACAGTTATATGCAGAGTTGTATTATTGTACTATGTTGATTGGGTGGCTGGTCTTCCATTTGGGATCCTTCATCACTCCACTTCTAGGATGAACTTATAATGTATTTCGGCCATCGTATGACCCCTCTAACCTCACACATTAGGGGGCATTTGTTATAGCAGATTTCACCACTCTAGGTGAATCACACTTTGTATGGCCTTCCCCCATCCCGCTGCAGACTCATTATCCCCTATGGACCACTTTTTGTCTTTTGATGTTTCCTTGATCATCCCTAAAAACATATGAAAAATGATATACGCGGCTTTTAACCCTATAGTCGCGTACATATGTGGGTTTGACCCCTATAACCGCGTACATCGGGATGTGTGAATAATCCAAATCCTTTTGGAGTTTTCCTTGACATGGATCCGACTCATATGACTCCTGGCTTTCCATATGCCTTGAGATCACACGGATTCGACTTTTCATTATCCCTTTGAAAGCTATATAAGGAACCCCTTGGTACATTGAAAGCAAAAGAGAGAATTGAGAGCAACGAAACTATAGTCCATTGTTGCCGGAACTTATGCTTGAGTCTGCATCCCTTTTTCCCTTGGAGCACTTTTGTGTTCTTCCCAAGCTTGCATTTTGCTTGTGAGCTTGCTATCGAGAGATGGAGGATTGAAGTGGTGGAGGCCCAAGTGGGGGATTCAGTTTCTCCGATTCGCAGACGTGCCGTCAAAGGTTGTATCTTGTAATCTCTTATTTATATTAATAGAAATATCTTTTCTTGTCCAATAATGTGTATTTGAATGAATATTTTATCCATGGGATTATGTCAAATGCTTTTACATTATTGATTATATATGCTAGAATAGATCTAACACCATGA